>JAVSCE010015234.1:260000-632700 GCA_032199065.1 Smutsia gigantea
CTCCACTAGCAAAAGGAACGAAAGTCTGCTCTTTCTATCCATTAGTTTATTGAAAACATAAAATTAAGAGGACCTTTAAAAACTGGAAACTAAGAAGCACAACCAATCTTAGGTTCATTCTAAAGACAAGATAAATGTAAAATGTAACTCCAATGACCAAAACCAAACAAAGCTTTTATTCAAAAGGATGTCTCAACTTCCCTCTGAACTTAACTATTCAGAACACTCTGCATTATAATTTTAGGGCCACTTCAGAAATGATCATAAAAACATATGGATTCAAATAGTTTTCATCCATTAAACCGAAACAAGGTATTCTTAAATGTTCTGACCCCTCCCAAAAGAAACACTGTAGTGACCTAGCAACAATAGGTTTGAAATACTTTCCAGATCAGTGAACTGTGCAATACCTTCAAAAATGGGATGACAAAAGGTCGCAGTGGGAAGTTAGTAGCTTCTTGCAGTTTGGAATGAAATTCTTCAATTGTCAAAGTTGAGTTCTGTGGGAGAAAATATGTATTTTTAAGTACACTTGTCTCTCGGTAAACAGTAAAACCGTGACACTAATAAATTAGTAACATTGTTATAATACAAAAATAACCAGCAGACATACATACAGGAAGCATTATTTCCAATATGAAATACTTTGACTTTGTAAAAGAGATCATATGTTACAGGTTATGGTATCACCCATCTCTAAGAATCACATCTGAAAACAAAACACATTATTATGGTACTTTTTGAGAATAATGTGCAGGAACATTAGCCTAGTTTAATTGTCACAGAAGTCTCTCCAATTATGAAGAACTTTCTAATATTACATTTATGGAAAACCAACACACTTGGATGTATTCAAAGGAAGAGCTGATCACTTAGAAGGGCCGAAAGCAAGTGTCAGAATCTCAATTCATCCCACGTGTCATGTCTGTGTTACTACTGGTAGGAACCTCCTGTCTTTCCATCTTGCATTCTTTGTCTACCAAAGCATCTTTGCTCAGGATGAACAGTTAAGTTAGGTAGTGTGCTGTGCCAATGAAGACAAAGAAAAGGTCCGAGCCTTCTCTGGATCACTAAATGCTACAGAGGGTGAAAAAATTACCCGGTTATCAAAGATGTTCCATTTATCCTAGAGGCCACATGTACTGCTCAACCCCGAAGAGACTGCAATAATATGCCTAAAATTTGCTCCCAATCTACCCCATATAAACATCCCCAGACACAGGAGGTTTGTATCCTACAATGGATGATGTGTTATTGATAAAAGTATCTACTTGATAATCAACCTACTATAAGGGTATGGAGGAAATGAACCATATTTGGTTCATTTTCCTTAGTCCCTAGGCAGAATCACAGCTGTAAACTTCAGTCTCAACTTCAAACCTTCAATTATCCTCATGCCTGACAAAGCTGGCATATTTGTGACTTACCACCTTCAGAATATTACTCCACCCACTTTTTTGTGCAGTTCCTTTCCATTTATGACAGAGTATGGGGGCACCACGTTTTAAGTGTCTTATATCCCCAAACTCTAACATCTTCACATGCAAGTATCAATAAACACTGATTTTCTATCTGTACCAACAGAGGTGAGGGGGTCCACTGTTTTATCTTTCATCTGGTTTCTAAGTCTCTTTTTCTAAAGCCATACCAGTTGTGTTTGTGCACTAAAATAGTACCTACTAACACTCTTCTTAACTTCATCTAAACAGCACCATAATGTGATTCATGGCAATTTACTACCTGGGTTCAAATCACAGGCCTGTCACTACCAGTTGGGTGGTCTTGTACATTTTATTTCTAAAAACCCTCAGTTTCCCTGTAAAATGCACATAAAAACCACTACCTCAAAGGATGGTCCAAGGTTTGGTCCAAGGTTTACATAAAACGGCATGTATAATAGCTTGGTGTCAAACACTAAAAACAAAATCAAGTGTCCATCAGTAGATGAATGGATAAAGAAGATGTGGTACATATACACAATGGAATATTATTCAGCCATAAGAAGAAAACAAATCCTACCATTTGCAACAACATGGATGGAGCTAGAGGGTATTATGCTCAGTGAAATAAGCCAAGCCGAAAAAGACAAGTATCAAATGATTTCACTCATATGTGGAGTATAAGAACAAAGAAAAAAACTGAAGGAACAAAACAGCAGCAGACTCACAGAACCCAAGAACGGACTAATAGTTACCAAAGGGAAAGGGACTGGGGAAAATGGGCGGGAAGGGAGGGATAAGAGGGAAAAAGGGGCATTACTATTAGCAGATGTAATGTTGGGGGGGCACGGGGAGGGCAGTACAACTCAGAGAAGACAAGTAGTGATTCTATAGCATCTCACTACGCTGATGGACAGTGACTGTAATGGGGTTGGTGGGGGGGACCTGATGAAGGGGTAGTTTAATAATCGTAATATTGCACATGTAATTGTAAATTAATGATAATAAAATAAATTATATTAAAAAATAAAAATAAAAAAACAAAAAAAACAAAAATAAATAAAAACAAAATCAGTTCTCTAACCACTCACTCATGCGACAATGTTCCCTACAAAGCACCAGTAATTCATGTCCTTCCCTACTCTATCTCCCAATGGTTTTTAGACAAAATACTTACCTAAAAAAGAAGTACTGCATGCACTCAAAAAGCATGCCACTTCATATGTGGGAAAATCTACTTAAAGCTCTCAAGTTTTTTTCTATATTTGAAGTCATGGAAACAACTGTTAAAGAACAAATCAAGTTTATAAAGCAGTTTTCAAAACACATTTTTTTCTAGAAACAACATATTCACCATTTACTTGTTGAATTACTGCTGTGGATTCCCTCTGTGGCTCTTCAGTCTAACTTATGTGTTGAAAAGTTAGGCAAAACTCAAGAATGAATAAAAAGGAAAAGGTTAAGTGCGGACAAAAGAAACTGCAGTCCACTGACACTCTCCTGTCAAAATCACCTTCCTGTCCTGGAGGAGGACAAGGTGAGGCTGATGGATCCTGGGAAATGTGAAAGCTTTTTGCTCCTAAAGTGTGAAGGAGAGAAAAAGGTAACATTTTTAAAAAACTGAGTTGCAAAATCTCTGTCAGATGTGAGATATTGTGATTTGAAGCATGTCTACTAGACTAGATTCTCACCCAGACTTATCTAGAACTTCTTTTGCAAAACACAACTGGTATGGCTTTGCCCATGATAAGTCCACGTAACAAAAATAAATGATGTATTTCAAGAAAAAGAAAACTGCTGCCTACCATCTCAATTTCAGTTGTATCAGCCTGGATGATGAAAAGGCTAAATATGTGACTCACAGCTTCTCCATGACTCAGTTTGCTATGGCAAAATCGCCTTCCTAAATGAAAAGCTTCTACTTGTATAGAAAACCATAGGACACCTAACAGTGATTTAGGATACACAAAAAATAATGTATATTCTAATTTCCAGTGTGATAATGTACAGAATGTAGTATAATGTGCCAAAATCAACAGCTGTGTTCTCAAACTAATGGTTTAAGTTATTCTATCTATTGACAAGGAATTTAAAAAAAAAAGCCAATTAGTGGTTACCAAAGGCCAAGGGAGGGGAAATTGTGCTTCCATTTCATGGCACAGAGTTTCCCTTTGGGGTGATGAGAAAGTTCTGGAGATGGACAGTGGTGATGGCTAGACAACAATGGGGATATGCTTAATGCCACTGAACTACACACTTAGAAATGGTAAATTTTACATCATACGTATTTTTACCACAGTAAAAAAAATTTGTAATGTTAATAGCCTTCAAAACTAAAATGTGTTTGTTATCAATTCTTGTTCATCTAGGCTGATAATAAAAATCTCCCATAACAATGAAGTTAAAATGAGCACCCAATTAGATTAAGTGAATCATTAACATAACAAAAACATTTTGTCCTGGCTGAAAGCCACTAGCCACCATGCAAGCAAGATAGACTTACTGATCTTTACTCACACACACATTAACAATAAATTTGTACAGCCATATCCTTATTAGTCAAATAGTAAAAGAAACCATGGTGGGGTGGGGGTCAATACATAATGCAAAAATGGAAAGCCTTGTTACTATAGAATTATCAGAACTGCATGCACTCTCCAGGTGTAGAATCTATTAGAACAAAATAGCTGTGAGGCCAAGACTGTTATGTTGACTCTCTCACATACTCTCAATTACCCCAGAAAACTGTGATAATTTCTGTTTGCTTACCACCAGTCCTAGTACGAGAGTGCGCACTCTCTCCCCTATCTCTGGTGAAATGTCGTTGCCAAACTGCTGCAGGGTCGTAAGGAACCGCTTCAGCTTGCTGAGCTGCCGGGCGCCACAGGCTGGGGGCAGCTGCTGATTAGCCAGAGAAGAGGAAGAAGAAGAGGAGGGCCCGTTGCTAAAACCATTGGGCGGCGAGGGGGCGCCATTCAAGGCTGTGGGTGAATGGCTCGTGCCATTAGTTACTGTCAAGGGCACAGATCAGAAAGAAAAAATAAACTTACACAGAATACACACAAGAAAATCACAACGAAGTTCCCTTCCCTTTAAATCTGTTAGATTTTGTAATTTAACAACTGTTGGGGCTTTTTTGTAAAATGCTTTGACTTCACAGGATTACCAGAGGCTCAGGTATTCTATAACAAAATGGGTCTATTCTTCACACCACACAAGGGTACTCTGCATAGAAGCTGATAATAAATGTAGTCGGCTATAACACAGGGACAGCCCTGCCTCCTATGTACACATATGCCAACCACCTGAAACGTTTCAAATACAGAACAAACAGCATTTAGATGAGAGCCTTTTGTCACAGGCTTACATCAATATAACAGGACTATTCCTTTCTAAGTTGCTCCCCTAGAGAAAATGTACATTTGGTGGATACTAAATTTATCACTGAACATTTTTAATCATGTTTTGTACACACAACTGACAGCTGTGTTTATAGAAATAGGACTTTCAAGTTTTAACCTTATACCACCCAATTAGAAGGCTATTTTCTCCCCCTCATATTTTTTAAGGCAATTCTTTAGGGGAAAATGCATATTTTTATATAAGAAGCCAAAACAGATAAGGTAAATATCAAGGAGTTATTTTATAAATTGAAAGAGGACAGCTCACTCCAACTAATAGCATGGATTAGTGGTAATTCAATAAATTCATTTCTGATAAAATTTATTTGAACATCAAGATGGTAACCCCTAAGAACCTGGCTGGACAACTTTGCACATTTCTCACTAAAGAAAATGTTGATTGTGTCATGTTAAATCAACTAATTTGACAAATTGATCTTTATCAAACCCATCTTTTTAATATAATTTTGATAAACTATTTTCAACGATAGTTTGAAGATGTTTTAAGTACCCTATTACTCTTAAAAGCTTCCAGATAATAAAACGGTCTCTTGCCCCAAAAGAGTAGCAAAGCAATCTGTCAGGAAGTGATCATCCCCTAGGACCTGTCACAGGAGACATATGCCTGTCATTGTGGCAAATACGAGATGACAGGGTTACAGCTTGGCACTACTGCAGCCGCATGTTCCTTATGCGTTTGGAAAGGTCTTTTAAATGGCAGTGAGACACTGTATTCACAGCCTGGGATGTGTCTTTTGCCAGCCCCTTATAATCCCACGGATCTATTTTTGCCTGTTACTTATTTCTCATTTATATAGATTTTATACATGTGGTCTGTAAATAGTACTATCTGCAACAGATACCATTTATCAGTTTCACAAATCCTCGATGACACTGTTAACCAGGACTTTGAGTTTGATGAAAACAAAGCTATCAACTATCCTTACTGGAATACACAGAAAAAAAAAAGGCAAGAATATTCTGTCCTTTTCTTGCAGAATGCAATACATTCCACTGATTCAGAACACAAAGCGTGAGCCAAGCTGTAAGAGAGTAAAGGTTTAATGTAAAGTCTTAACAGATACTCCTTTCTTCAGAAACTCTTCGGAAGGCAATGCCCACTTACAGCAATACCCGTTCCAGCTTAAGGATGTCAATAATGACTTTAAAATTATTTATAAATAACAGAAGAACGTTGTATTGGAAAATCAGAAACCTAGAAATAATTTTAACATACTGACATGTTGTAAGCGAAAATGAACAAAGTAAGGAGGTCCACATCAAGTCAAATGGAAAGGTACAGTGGTAACAACTGGAGTTACAGACCAAATACAGTGTTCTTCATTTACTGAAATCACAGCAGACTGCAACTTTGAACAACTAATGAAAGGCAGACAAATATTGGCAGTCATACAAATGACACTCAAGATATGATACATCTATGCTCAATACCTACTCACTGGCAAACAAACGATGGGGGCGGTGCACTTCACTTCCGCCTAATATACTGAGGCTTCATCTTATTTCTCCTTCATTTTTATTTGCAGGAAAAAAAATTGCATCTTCGAAAAGGAAACAGGAAATGTAGAAATGTCTACTCACACGTTGTCGGCGTGAATGAACTGGTTCTCGGAGCTCCTTGAGTGGTTGGGGGAGGCGGCATTGTGGGCGGAGTCAGCCTAGACGGGGTCTTCACATCCACAGGTGAGTCTGGCATTGTGGAGTGCTTCTCAGTCCGATCTAGAGGACGCCACGATTAACATGTTACTTTACTCCTTATGCCCCTCAGTTTTTTTAAGTGGGGGTTCATCTTTTTCACAAGCAAGTAAACAGAAGAAATCCAACATCTTCTGTCGATAAAACAGGCGTATCTACTGCAGTTTAAATCAGGACTTGTTCATCTAAACCCCACTTAAGAAGGTGTAGCGCAGATGGCAGGGCCTCATTTGAAACTGGGTTATTTTATATCCTATTGTTATTTCTGGCTTGGGCAGATGCTACCTTAGTAGTGTTACATGAAGCACAACTTCACTCTGAGCTGAAGCCAACATTAGCAAGAGGTAAAAAATAGATGAGGAAGTAGGATGGGAATGAGCCCCTCAGCTCAGAAATCACACAAATGTGAAGCTCTGTTTGCAGGTGAGATACTGGCAGGGGCTGGTGTTCCGTGATGATCTTGCATGACACCTGCCAGCCTCTTTCCAGGCTATTCTGTGGTCTATTAGATGAAGCCGGTTATGTCTCCTGGATATACCTCTCACTTTTATTTTTTCTGTCCTATTTGAAAAATCACCACTACACAAATATCATGTCACACAATGAAATTAAGCTATTGCTTAGTTAGAATTTGTTGAGTTTATGACCCACTATTTTAAAAACATGACCAATACTTCAATTAATCATCTCAAGCAGAATAAGAAAGGGAAAGTCCAAAAGTGAAAACTAAACAGAACGGCCCTCCTTATATTTTTTCATGTGTATGTGAAATCTTCTGATTACCCAGTCATGAATGTTTAAGCTTCAGGACTGTTTTCTAAGGAAGTATACTTTTCCCTTGAGAATTCTGAACTTTTTTTTTTCTTAATCTAATCTATTTATCAATGAACAGATCTCCAGTAAAAAAGAAAGGGCTTTTGTTTGTTTCTTTAGATTGATCCAGTGTTCTACAAACATTATGTACCTACTCACGCACATACTCCAAAAATCTTTGAGTTGCCTCTTGTAGGCATAAACACCTCTTAGGCGCAGGTATTTCCCATATGGAGTTTTTTTGAAAAGTAAAGTGACATAGACTATTAATAAAGAATGGGTCTTTTAAAACATTATGATAGCCACAGTGAGAAATTCTCAAGATCACTTAGAAGTCAATTATTAGAAAAAAATGAGAAGTCTGAATTACTACTATGGCAATTCCACATCTACCTCACTCTACCCAAAGTAATTTCTTAAGACTTGGATTACAACAGAACACAACATTTAAAAATTGAAATAATGTTGATAACATATTAGGGAAGATGTAGTAAAACAATTATCATTCTAATAAAAGCATTTTGAATAATGATCTA
Source organism: Smutsia gigantea (assembly GCA_032199065.1). NCBI lineage: Eukaryota > Metazoa > Chordata > Mammalia > Pholidota > Manidae > Smutsia > Smutsia gigantea. The sequence continues at coordinate 267,906 of JAVSCE010015234.1, forward strand.
GTTAACAGTATCAGGGTCTCTCTCTTAAGCTCTACTGCTGGCTAAATAATAGAATGCCTCTATTGTAAATAAATGTTCTGAGTGAAATGATGGTAAAAGACACACATGGAGAGCATGCCTACCTTTATCTTACCATTAAAAAACTTGTCTTCATATTGCTATTTCAGAGCATTTAACAAACAGTATCAGTAAATCATTTATTCTAGAAAAATACAGACATTAGGCAGGTTTAAAACCATTTCTTCAGTACTTAAATTCATTGCACAGTCTACTCACCTCAACCAACCTCAGCAACAAGGGAATAAATAGCTTTCCGCTTATGTTGCAGCTGAGGGAAGAGGTACAGCAGCAAATACAAGTCTCCCTAAATAAAGGCAAATATTTCTGTCATGCCAAGGAAGGAGGGAGAAAGGGAGGCTTGCCAGAGTCGGCTGGGAGATAACAGTGGGAACTGCTCGTCCATCTGGTTTTCATTCTGCTCACACTCACACGGAACTGTGAGAGAAGGCAGTCCAGACACACAGATTGGAAGCACGTGGTTGCCCAGAGAAAGGAAGAGCAGAAGGGGGAAGGGGAAGTGGGAATAACGACAAATAAATAAATAAAGCAATAGAAGGCAAAGAGAAGAGAGTGAGCAGAGACCAAACCAGGGCGAAAAGAGCCTGAATGGACAGAGGGTTCCCCTGGCCAGGTTCGTAAAAGCTGAGCCTTAGCAGACAGTCGCTATCTTACTGACTCCGATGTGGTTCCTGAACAATACCTAAACTGGAAAATTATCTTAAACCCATTTCTTAAAACTCTTTTTTTTTAACAGCCCACAATAAGAAAAAAAGGAATAACCTATAAAGTTAACAGTGAGTTTTTATTTCTCTCCCGCCCAATTTTAGGCAGGTTTTTATATATTTATAATTTTGAATTGAACACCTTTTGAATACCTGGCTTGGTCCACATTTATAACATGAGTCCTATCTGAAAGAACTTAATAATACTAACAACAATAAAAAGCAGAGGAATTTTGATTCTTGAAATCTCATCAATATTTTAGGAATAAACTAATAACCACTGAGCTAGTGAAGCACAAAACACCACTCCTTCTAACAGGAATAGATACATTCTAACCAGAACACATGCATGATGTGTTACATATTTAGGATTTTGACATTAGCCAAATTTCTGCGATGGTTAGCCTGACCCTGATCAAGTGGAGTTCCAACCCAGAGGTCCTACAAACGTAGACAAAGTGGGACCATATGCAACTCATTCTGTGTTGTTCAGTGCAATCAATCCAGGATGGAGAAAGATGGTGAAACAAGCAGCCAGGCCTAACCCATCCCCACACCAAAACCCTCTGGAGCAGAAATTTAAGATAAATTCAGAAAATGTGTTTCAAGTATGCTGAGTTCCACTGCATTTGTTTTGGATTACTTAAAAAAATTTTTTTTGAAATATATGTTCTTGAAATTTTTATAGCCAAGAGCAAAAGACCTATGATTTAACCACAGAAGTATTTCACCCTATTTCAAATTAGAGGATACAGTAAAAGCAATATTAAGTTATAAATATTTCTTACATAATTTTTTAAGTTCATGAAAACTGTACCATTCTTGTATGTTCTATTTTTAGTTGCTGTAGGGGAATGCTGACATTTACTCAAAGAACTGACACAAACTGATAAAAAAGGAAGGCCACTACCAGATCAGGCAGGTACATGTAATCATAAGGACTGACTCTACTTCTACCTGAATGATTCACATCACTTCTAAACAAGACCTGCCCTATGAGGTAACATTTCAACTCACGTGGCAAACATCTCCCACGTATGTACCAAAGATGGCGAATGCATGGAAGAAAATGGGACATATATAAATACTCTCCTGATACCATTTCAATATCCAACTCGATGTTGGGGCCTTCCAGAAGTGGTATGTTTTCCATTTCCTTTTTCTTTCTTTTTTTTTTAAGTAAAAACAAAAGGTACAACATAATCTACCATAGCACTTATTTTACTTTTAGTTAGTTCAAATAGTTCCAGATGTGTATTTAAGGTATGAAGATCAGACATTCTACATACTACTTGTTTACATATCCTTCTAGAGATGATTGGGGTAAAAAGTTCCACATTAGTAGACAGTACATCTTTTTCTATCAGAGTTCACCATGTCAATTATAACAGAAGAAATATCCATGCCTCTGAGGTGTTACTGACCAAGGAACTTCTTGGCCAATTAGTAGTAAGTCCAGAGTTCACCTTAGTTGAGTGTCAGCTAAGGAAGCCAGAAGGCATGCACGGAAGAGGACAAGCCAAGTGGAACCGAGGTACAACCATTGGAGAAGGCAGATAGGAAGGCAAAAACCGGACACAGATTTCAATTTTGATTTCTCTGAAAAATACAGCAAATACAGTTCTGGCAATAGAGTCAGTTAGTGACCCCCATGTCTGCATGTCAGGTGTTACAGGAGACTCTACAAAACGGTGGCCATCCAGGCTCCAGAGGGCTACCATCTCACTTCTGGGATGAGTACTTCTGGTAATGTTCATTATGGCTTAGAACCCTCCCAACAGTGCCCAAGACGAGAAGTCCAATGCCAACATGTTAAGCACAACAGAATGATAATACGGAAGGACATCTGGCATAATAGAACTTCCAAGTTAACAAAGACTTGTTTTCAAAGATGGACTCTCTTCACTATTAGTACTGAGCCTTCTGGAAAACTGGTTATCATGAGTCTCAGTCCCTCAGACGAAGAATGGAGAGACAATCCTCCCTACCTCATCAGGAGGCTAGCATGGTACCTGCTCATACCAGGCACCAAGGTTCGTGAGCCTCCGTTCTCTGGTGTGCCTTCCTCTCTGAGGTCCATTCACAGCTTTATTTCCAATGTCTTTCCCCTGAGGCTACCCACCTACACAGGGCCTCTTGGTAGTCTCTGGCTTTTCTGTTTTTCTTTTTTGTAGTATTGCATCCTTCATCTAGAAGGACCTGTCCCAGTTTGTATTTTCTTCCCTGCCCATCAATCCCACACACTCTCACCACTTCCCCCGGGTGCCCCAGGCACCAACCACCTCCTGCTTCCTCTGCCATTCCTTTAGCATTTATCACAGCCCATCTGTACAACAGTTGTGTATACGTATTATATACCCAACAACCCCAACCAGTGAAAATAGTAAGCAGCCTGATGGCAAAATTTTTTAATGCCTCCTTAGGAAGGCATTTAATAAATAAACATAACCATAAATCTTGTAAGAAGGATGGTTCCACTTCTAAATTTAACAAATCCATTCCTTGTATTATACCCAGTTCAAAGACATCAACCCTAATTTCATGGCAAAAGATAAACACACAACCACAACAGCATATAAATATTTTAGAGAATAGAACATAAGTAATATGGGAAGATACTGGAGACCTCATATTTAGTTCAACTCTGCAATCAATTTATGTGGCTTTAGGCAAGTGTAAGAATGACCTGTTACTTCATGTCTTATCATAGGTATTTTATGATGATTGTTATTTCTTAAATACAAATCTGATCTTATTTATTCCCTGATTTAAAACCTTTGGAAGTGTCCCATTGTCCACAAAATAAGATATAAGCTCTTTAGTGCAGCTTATATTACAGACACTGTTGAATTCGTACTCAACAACCCTTCTCACCTTCTTCCTTGCTGGAAACCCTGACTTTGTTCAAAGACACAATTCTTGGGGGCAAATCCTTCTTGTTTTACATTAATTGGGTTGTTGAGCTCACCTTAGCAGCAACAGGTTTCAGAAGTATTTGCTCCAATTCTGAACAATGGGTTGTGAAGAGAGGTCTCAGGAAGAGATCTAGGAAAGACTTCCTCACTCTCTAAACAGAGAGATCCGAGGAAGAAATAGTCTCTCTTCTGATAGGCACTGTTGTAGTGATTCCCTTACTTTACCTTCTTTAACGTCTACTTTTCTTATCTATAAAGTGAAGCATTACGGATTACATGCTTCAGGGATCTTTTACAAACTCCAATACTTTCTCGTTTCTTTCTATAGATATGGCTTACAATCACCTCAAACACAAAGACTACCCAGAGAACATATACCTGACAATAAAATGGCCAGAAATAAAATTATTTTGAAACTGATGATTATAACCACATCTCCTCTGTGTTCACATACATCTGTGTCCACAAGAATATTCTGCATAGAAATTTTTCCCACAAACATGAAAATTAACATCTACCTCTTGTTTTCATTTTCAATCCTCATTACTGTATCTCCATCAATAAATCAATAACTTAGTTTAAAATAACACTACCAATGTCCAAGTACCCATCTGGTTACCATCAAAACACTCACTTTCCTAGCCCAGATTCTTAAAAGAGTAAACTACACTTACTTTCTCTGCTTCCTCAATTCCCATTCCATCCGACATATACTGGCAGTGGAGACCTAACAAGACTGTCTGCCTAGAAAGTTTCCCTCCCTATACTGGGACCTGCCATACCCTCTAATCTCATCACTACCTTGGAAACCACCATGTTCTTTCATGACCTCGTTGGTACCCAAGATACAAGTGACTGGCCCAGTCATAGCACATAGTCCAAGATGGGCAATCTCAGTCATTCCCAAGATTTTCATCTTCAGCACTGAGGAAAGAAGAACAATCCCACCCCAGAGATAGAAACCTGCACGCCTACTGTCCTCCATGTCTAGGAAGTAGGTGTGCAGCAAAAAAGACGACAACTAAAGGGTAGAGAGAAACAAAGAAGAAAAATAGCAAGAGATTATCCTGAGACTGCTATGGAATGTTTCTCATTCTACTGGATTCTAGAGGCTAGCTGCATCTCTAAAATTCCTATAATTTGAACCTTCAAACTATCTGTATAGATACTTGTCAATCAATCCCATTTTTGCCTAAAACCCTAGTTTGAGTTGATTTTTCACTTGAAACCAAAGAATGCAGACTTAAATAACCCTAGTACGTAGACCACAGTATCCTCCTAGCTCCCACTGAAACTCTTCTCAAGTGTCTCTTCATTATTAAATCAAGAAACACTTGTAAACTTATCTGGAATCTCTGGAGCATCTGACACTTTTCACCACTTTCTCCCTGAAACATTACTGTTCCCAGGACTCCATGACTCTAGCATTCTCCTCATTTTCCTCAGGCCTTCCTGGCCTCACCTTTCTCTATCTCCATGATAACTACTGGTGTTTTCCCCCAAAGGGTCTTTCATAGTCGTCTTCACATTTGCACTCTACACCTTTTCCTTTGTAACTTGATTTGAAGAGTCACACTATGGCCATTATGTGGATGACTTATACCTGTAACTCTAGCACTAACACCCCTTCCAGTTCTAGACCCAAAGATGCAAAGGGCTACACTCATTTCAACAGCCTGAATTCAAACCCTCACCATCCATCATCTCTCACCTGGCCTAATCAACAACCCATTAAATGGACTCCTGCCTGGTACCACTTATCTCTGATCCATTCTGCAAATCACATCCTGTCATTTTATTACATATATTAAAGATGTGATCAAAGATCTGCTCCTCTCTTCTTAGTCATCTTCAAAGACCAATTATAATGTTAAGAATAAAGTCCATGTGTCCTCTTAGGACCCAGAAAGACCTCTGTGATCCATCTGGCTCCTGCAGTGGTTCTAGACCCATCTTCATGTCTCCCATCTACCCCCTATGCCCACCTCTGAATTTCATCCTGAACAACTGAAGCCCTCCAAATGGCCCTGGCCCCTCAGCCTGCCATAGCACTGCATTCCTTTCCTAGGATACTCTTCACCCCACCACTGCTTGGTTAAGTCCATCATTCCTTTAAAATTCCATTTAGGTGTAACCTTAGCCAGAAACCCTTTGTGGACAACCCTTCCATCTCCAACTGACTCAGACTGCCCCATATCCCCCTATTATACTGTTTAGATCCCTCTGACAACACTGATCACACTGTAGTTAGAACCAAAATTAGTCTCTTCCACTAGAACACAATTTACTTAAGGGCAATAATGACATCCTATTTGTTTTTATATTTACATAAATACATAAATTTTTTTATACCAGCACTTTGCACAGTGCCTAACACACAGGCGGTGCTCAATAAATCAATACTCTAAATGAATATAGCATATTACTATAATGTTGCAAGGTATGCCTTTAAGTTACAACTTTGAGATTCTAGAACTTTCAAGATATGATAGATTTAACTTAAGTCACCTACATCTTTTTTCTATCCCCCTAAAAGAATCCTAAAAAAAATTTCTACATTCTGAAAATAAGTCACCAAAAACAAATCTAGAAAAACACTAGTAAATTACTGAATTCACCAGCCTTTTAGTAACCATAATGTATTTCCTAACACCTTCTAGATAATGTTAGAAGAAAGGTTGTAAGGCAATCCGTACACATATGACTCAGTTTTCCAAGGCTCCCTGAGACTACAATAATAAATAATTTGCAGTCATACATAGGTACATTCAAAACAAAGGGAAAAGCATAGAATGAACCAAAAACACATTTTATCCCACATTCCATAAGTTTTTCTGTTGCTTATGTATGGATGGTAGAATTACAGATTTTTAGTTTCTTCTTATTTTTGTCTTTTACTTAAATGTTCCACAAGGAGCATTGTGGGGAAGTTGGGGTTCCTATGGCCAGGATCCTCACTGAACTCAAACCACCTGATGATGTAACTGGCCTGTTGCTAGGCTACCGCTTCCACACCTTTAGGCAATAAGCTATTATTGCGCTATATAGAGAGCTCAGCCCAGTGCTCTGGGTGGAGGCAGAGACGCTAGTGCTCGACCTACCACTGGGAGAACAAGCCGGGTAATAAACCCTTTCACCCCAAGAATGTTCTACTGTCATGTGTTTGATCACACTGAAACCATAGTGAACTTCCTGCGGCTGAAACCCATTGGCAAGACAACTGGCATAGTCAGCAGGAGTATGTGGTGTGCTCCAAAAGGGACTTACACTGAGTTCCACGGCAACATGGGACAATAGCTAAGGGGCCTACATCCTTCATCAGGTGGCAGATAGACTATATTGGGCCTCTACCTGTGTCAGAAGGATATCAGTATGCCATGACTTGTGTGGACACAGCTACTGGACTTCTGGTTGCTTTTCCTACCCGTTGTGCAGACCAGCAGATGACCAAAAGAGGCCTGGAGCATCTCTTTGACACCTATGGCCGACCACAGATAATTGAGAGTGATCAGCGCACCCATTTTACTGGACATACACTGTGAGAATGGGTGTGATAGCTGGGAATCAAATGCAAGTTTCGTGTGCCATACTATCCTACTGCAGCAGGCATGATAGAAAGGCACAGTGGCTTGTTAAAATCCAGACTAAAGTCAGATACCAATAGTTTGTGGGGATGGTCAGTCCGCTTATAGACCATGCTACTGTTTGAATAAGAGACCCCGAAAGGGAGCCCTGAGCCCTGTAGACATGTTAATACATATGGCTGCCTCCCCTATACAACTGAAAGTACAAACCAAGGAAGAATCACTGAAGCTGAGGTTTGGCCACCAGAATAGTATTTTGTTGCCAGCACCAACTGCACTGGACCCCAGAGACTCCATTGAGTGGACATGGCCTTGGACCTTTCGACACATGGACCAACGATGGCTGGCTCTCCTGGTACCTTGGGGACAAGGCCTGGAAGCTGGCCTCCTGTGAATTCCTGGAATAACAGCAGAGTAGCCCCCAAAGGTCACAGTAGTATATCCTGAACGGCCAGAAGGTAGGAGCATCTTACCGGGGAGTTTTGTTTTATCATTATGGCCAGTGCATGCACCTCTAGTAGCACTATATATAGACCCTTCGGTAACCCCCACGGTGAGAGGAGTAAAAGTATGGTATACTAGACCTGGAAGGGACCCCCTTCCTGCTACAGTCCTATCACAGGACCACTCTCTTGCATGCATCCTACCTGATGGACAAGATTTGCCTATGTTGGTGTCATTAAAACATGTGTCTTACCGCCCCTAAGGTCTCTGTGGATTGGGGATTGGGAACTTCCTCTGCCTTGAGGATTATTATAATTTTTGTTATTAGGAACCTCCTCTGGCTTGAGGATTATTATAATTTTCATTACCTGTGTCAAAATCTTGTTGTATCTTAATTTTTGTTATTATCTCTAAGTTGTTGTTATCTGCTGTTGCTGTTATCCACTGTAACCTCTGGAATCTGGTTACAGTGCTCCAGCTTTCTCGCACAGGGACCATTACGGAAGACTGAAAGCATGTGAACTGTAAGGTGAGGATCCTGAAGGGGTGGAGTGTGGGGAGGTTGGGGTTCCTATGGCCAGGATCCTCACTGAACTTAAACCACCTGATGATGTAACTGGCCTATTGCTAGGCTACTGCTTCCACACCTTTAGGCAATAAGCTATTACTGTGCTATATAGAGAGCTCGGCCCAGTGCTCTGGGAGGAGGCAGAGACACTAGTGCTAGACCTACTGCCTGGAGAACAAGCCGGGTAATAAACCCTTTCACCCCAAAGAACGTTTTGCTGTCAATTTCTTTGGTCACATTGAATCTATAGCAAACTTGCCTGGGCTGAAACCCATTGGCAAGACAAGCATGCTTTATTTCTACAAGCAAAAAAATATGTGAAAAAAGCTTATTAGGATAAGTCACCTAAAATCAGGCATTAGGCACTGTACCATATGTTCTTCATGCTTTACCTCATTTTAAATCTCACTATGAAAAGGTACAATTCTGCCCTCCTATAAAAAAGGAACTGAGGCCCCAAGGGGTTGGCTAATTCGACCAAGGTTACAAGCCAGAATTTATTTCAGGCCTTTCTCAAGAGTTCATTATCATTTAAAACTAATGTTATTTTATACATAATCTGGAAAACTTAAATAAAAACACACACTCAGTAAAATGTTAAAGCTAGAGTTAACATGACACTGGAGCGCCACCATCCAATGTTACTGTAATAAGCTGCATGAAAGTTAAATGAAATTTAAAATTTAGTTCCTCAGTCATACTAGCCACATTCAATATAGCTGCAGCTAATGATGATCATATTAGAAAAGCTCTGTTGTAGACCATTTCTGTCATCACAAAAGGACAATGCCATACTAGACTAATGGCCCTGAAATGCTATATAGGAAATAATGGCTCGCTGGCAGGAGTCCATGGAGGTGACAGTGCAGCCTGACAGGAGGGCCTTTGGTATCCTAAACATCTTCCATTTTCCTTCAGATCTTTCACTTATTTTATAGGTTGGGCTTCTGCATATGACTTCACTTGATGGTTAAGAGGCAGGAAAAATGAAAGTCTGATACTCAAGGACTAAGGTACTTGAGCTCTGAGGAAGCAAGAGAGTAAGATATGCTCAGTCCAGGTGATGAGTAAACACTGGGATGTCCATGCTCACGAGAACAAGGCCATTCACTCAGTCCTGGAATGAGACCGTCAGGAGCTGGTCTGGAACCAGAGACAGCCTGAAGCACTTCATGATTTTGAAGAGCATGAACTAAGGGAATTTAGGTTAAGACAGAACATTACATAGCAAAAAAAATGAGGTACGTCCATACTAATTCATCGCTATTCTAGAAAAATGACTTCAGAAATGCTTGGTCATGTTCAGAGGGCAACAACAGGAATTCCCCTTCCCTTCCTCCATAGCTCTTTCCGAGCTAGTACCTAACACATTTGTCTCATTTTTGAATGTCTCCTCAACCGCAGTGTCAATTTTGTGAACACAGGTTATTTCCACCTGTTTCGTTAACTCCAGCTTCCACGGCATTTAGAAGAGGGCCTGAAATAGTAAGCATCTGTTAAAGATTTGCCAAATGAAGAAAGCAAGGGAGCAAGCAAAGCTAGTTTCTGACAAAACAGCCAGAGACGTATTAGTAACTCTATGGTTACCCAGAGTGGGGCACAGAATGAGTAAGGCAGACAGGCTAAATGCCGAGAGCGCACATTGTTTCAATGGGGGTAGAAATGCTAAGAAGCAAGAAATCACCTGAGCCAATTCTCTACGCTTATTTTTTGACAAAGATGACCTGCTGCAGACTACCAAGAGAAAATGCTATAAACATTTATAAGCACCCAAACGGTGGTTCTAGCTAGAAAAATCAATTACTAATTTCATAAAGTGTGGAAAGGACTGCTGGTCCTATGAATACTGGTGAACCCCCAGGCATTACTTGTAAGCATAAGTTCCTTAGCAGTGTCCTCCCTCCCACAGCTGTTAGCACCTTTCCTCCAGTGACTCCTGCTTCCGAGTGTAATAACTGTCTCCTGGCGGTGGCTCCTGGAAGCGATCATGGGGGTTATCAAGTGGCCTAGGGTCCAGCCACCCCTGTCCAGCCATCTCCACTTCCACGAGCACAGTTCCACATTTATCTGCTTTATTCACAGGTGTTCTGTTTAAGATTTCCTTTGAGAAACAGGGATCTCCTGTTCAAGAAAGAAAAATCTGAAACCCCTGGCATAAGGCAACCAGCAAATGTTTGTTGAATGACTGTGATAAAAATACTAGGAAAAACTGAATCACCCAAAGACCCAGAAAAGCAACTCCTACTTGTGCAAAGAGTAGAGAAAGACACAGGCAACACCATGAGCCCATAAACTGCACACGAGCTTCTAGGTAACACCCTGCTTCCAAACTGCAGATTATCCCGGAAGGTGAAAAACATCATGAGATAATGATCCAAACCTTTTACCATCTGTAAATACGGACAATTTTTACTCCAGTAATACTTGTCTTATATGCCAAGGATAAGGAAGGCTATAGAGAAGTCTCAGAGAGCTGCTGCAGAAAAATGGTAGCATACACATCCAGCAGAGTTACAGTCAGCCAGATAAGAGTTATTAAATCAAGGCAGAAAATTATGAAGGAGCACAGACTATGTACCTGTGGCTAAATCACAGACAACCAAATACAGGAGCTTGGTTGAGTGAGTTTAACTGAATGTACTCTCAAAAAACAACCAGCAGGTACTGTTAGATTTTGCATTATAGGCAATGGAAAAACAATGAGAGATTTTAGACAGCTGAATGGTATGCTCATCTTCGTATTATATTAAGTGCATACAGAGAACAGAGGGCAGGAATCCTGGGAGAGCAATAGTCTCAGCGAGAAATGATGTAAGAATCCAGCATAGAAGTGGCTCTATGAATGGAGAAAAGGAGAGAGAGTCAGGAGATACATGTCAAATTTACAAAGCTTGGTAACAAGACAAACCTGGAGTAAAATGGAATCAAGAGGCGGATGCCAATGACATCTGAAAAGAAGACAGGCTCAGTTCAGTCACAGTGTCGTAGAAGTATTCCTGCCATACTCTGCAGTCTGCATATAAAGCCCTGGGTAGCTCCCTCCCCGACATGTGCCACCACCAAGCTCCTCCTCCTCCTCCCTGTGCTTCCCCACTTCCATCCCCACGTCATGCTCCACTCCCTCACTTGGACTTTTTCTGGAGCTCATCTTCACAACCCTTCACCCCACTGATGCAGTATGTTTACTGTGCAACAGATGGAGTAATCTTGTCAAATGCAAATATATTCACTCACTTAATAAAAGCATCATTCGAAATTATGTGAACCATCTACAAAGTGCCAGGTCCTGTTTTAGACACCTGGAAAAGATGACCAACACCAAAGAAAATCACTGCCCTCAACAACTTTACAGTCTAATGATCAAATAAAGTTACTCCCTATTTAAAGGGTTTCAGTGGTTTACCATCACTCTTAGGATAAAATCCAAAACCCTTTAAATGACCTACATACAACCTAGACAGGAGAGGTAAGCAGAGACTAAGTCTATCCCATCTCACATCTCAGGGGCTTCATCAGGCGCAAGCATCCCCTCCCCTCAGGGCCTTGTACCCTAAGCCTGGAAAACCTGTCTCAAATTCGAAGTGTTCTGATCTCCACCAACCCCCCACACCCATCCTCTCCCTTATAAGCTCTACTGTACCATCAAATTGTTCTTTATAGGGCTTACTGCAACTGTCACAAATAAATGGACAACTACTAGTTTGTCCAACATCCCCCGCCAGTCAGTAAAATGCTTTCTTGGTGCAGGTAGCCCATCATTTCGTATCGTATCTCAACTCAGCCTCAGAACTGATTACACCAAGAACATAGTATAAGTAAACAGCAGATATAACAAAGGGATTTTCTACTTAAAATCACAGATTTGGAGGTACAAGTAGAACAAAGCATCGGATTCCTTATTCCTCTTAAAAGTGATTTCAAAGTTTTGTCTGTGTAGAAATTCTAAAATAATGGTGATAATAATGAAACTACACTCCTATTTATACTTGATGCCACTGCGATGGGGCTTCACCAAACACCATTCCACCCACACCACCCGGCAAAGGGACAAAGCGTGTTGCGATTAATCCAAACAGCACTGCTCCATCTTTATCTTACTTGGGCTCTCAGCACCATGTGATCTGCTCAGCCACTTCTTATTCCTTTTCTCCTGCGGTCTCATTCTTCTACTTACTGCTTGGAGTTTCAGTGAATTCTTCTAGACCTTGGCCCCTCCTCTCTTCAAGGGCCTTGCCTCCTCCTCTTTGAACTACCTTCATCCTTTCTGGTGTCTGATGCAAGCCTTATCATCTGGTGCAACAAATTCCGCCAATGCTCTCTATGTCCCGGCGAGGACTCTGCACGGCCAGGGGAAGAAGTCTCTCCTGGGAACCAGACAAGTTATCTAACTACTGGCTTAAGCAAAACAACTCTACCCAGATTTCCCATTGACAGCTGTATTTAGAACCAAATCTAACACTTTCCTTGAGAAATCTGTGCCTCCTCCTGTATTTCAATCTCTGGACAGCACGTTTCACCCAGCTGACCAAGCCCAAATCAGCACAATTACCCTAAGGCTCCTCCCTCACCACCCTCCTCCTGAGTACAATCCATTCCCAGTATCCTATCAATTCCACTTCCACAGACCTTCAGCATCTGCCCTCAGGTCACCTCTGGCTCAGGCATCAGACCCTACAGAGCCTCTAGCCCCCTAACACTTCTCTCTGCCTCCAGTCCCTCTCCGCTGAACAAAGGGACTCTTTTGCTTCCAGAGGAATGTTTCTAAAATACGAATCTGACAAATTCTTCTCATAATCCTTTGACAATATACAATCTACTTAAAATCCTACAATTACAAAAGTTGGTCAGGATAAATGATGAAGGCAGGTTATCTTTTCAACTCTGTATCGCTGGCATCTAAACAAAGATCTTGCACAGGTAGTCTTAGTTTGTTGTACTAAGTCATTCATTAAAAAATTAAATGATCAAGATGCCCATTCTACTCTCATTTCCTATACTGTGATCATTAGATATAATGCGACCCCAACCTAAATACCAAGATAATTTTTCCAGAATTTTACAAATGTCTTAGAAGTGAATCTGAAATAAAAGTAGCTAGGAAAACTTAGAAAAGAAAGTGTAATGAAGAGATGTAGCCTAACATTCATGAAAATGCACGACAAAACTGTAATTTGAACAATGTGTTGTTACTAGTATAAGAGCCAGTACAGCAAAATAAAAATTAAAAAGCTGAAAATATATAAAAGTCAGAAATGGATACATACTTAACTAAGAATTAGCACATGATACCGAAAACTTCTAATATTAGAAAAATATGGAAGAAAAAGATAAAGCAATAAACTTTCTTAGGAACTACCAGACAACAATTTGGAAAAAAAAACACTTTCATACCATATATTCAAAGTTATTCATTTTCATATGAATAAAAACTTTACTGTAAAAATGAAAAAAATACTAAATATAGGTGCATACTTATGTTAGGGTTAGGAAAGAGATTCTAACCTTTTTAACAAAGGCAGAACCAAAAATGGCACTTATTAATAAATTTGAGTACAGCAAAAGGTATCAGTAAACAAAAGGCAAGAGACAACCAAAGACAAATGTTTATTATGTGATAACAGACTGATAACCTTGATATAGAGACCTCTATCAAATCAATAATTAAAAGTTAAAAGACACAACAAAACAAAAGTTGTAAAAGAGTAGGAATAGGAAATGCACAAAAGAAATATAAATGACCTGTAACCCTCTAGGGAAAATAGTTTAAATTTACTAGTACTTTTTATTACTATTATTAAAACAAGATACACTTCATCTGACAGATTTTTTTAAATGATAATATAGTATTAATTTATGTTATAAACTGGCACTTCAACACACTTTTGTAAAATGATACCAATTTTCTTCTAGAACAATTAGGCAACATGTATCAACTGCCTCTAAATTGTATATATCCTTTAGTACACCATTTCCACTCTTTGGAAATTACTCTAAGTAAATATCAGGGGTACAAAGATGTTTATAACGTCAAAAATTGGAAATGACCTGAATGTCCAACAATGGGCCTTTGGCAATTCAAATTCTAATGGAACCATATGGTGGAATATGAAGACACATGTATATGTATATGGAGAGATCTTAAAATATACCAAGGCAAGGGGGGGGGTGTTGACAAAGTTACATGCTTTACAAGATAGTTTTTTTTTAAAAAGACAGTTTTACATGTTACACATGGATATTTTCAGACAGTTAAACATGGGTGGACGTATACCTGTCTGTAGGTAAAAAGAAGAATGTACACAGAGGATCATAATCAGAATAGTAAGAGTGGCTATCTCTTACATCACTGGTACACAATGGGACAGAGCTTTCAAATATGCTGTCAGTCATATTGTGAAAAGCCTTTTTCTTTTACATTTTTTGCTCAGTTAAACAATGCTAAGACCTCTACATTTTCTCCTTGGGACATCTCTGACACTGGGATGAATACTACAAAACCATGGATTCAAAACACTGTCATGCTTTGTAGAAGGCACTATTTTCTTGGTGAATGATTCATTAAATAACCACATGCCTTAAAATCGATTTATGTAAAATATATAGCAAACCTAGATTTTACAAGGAATGAAACTAGTTGTTAAAAAAAATTGGGGAAAAAATATTCTTTGTTTATTTGGAACTCCCCCAAGGCTGTCCACCTTCAGATGAAGGAGCAAAAAGTTGGGATTCAAGACAACCGAAAGAGGGCGGGGGAGGGCCAGGCAGTGGGGATTCCCCACAGGAGCTGGAGCAATGAGAACCTTTGAACAAAACAAAATGGGAAAAAGTGCCATATTCACCTTCATATCCCAATCACCTAAACAGCACAGCACCTAGCATCAGTGTTTACTGAATAAAAGAAAGATGCCATTTTAGAAACAAGGTAGTCCACACACAGTAGCAGACAGAAAGGAAAAGACCCACAGATCACAGGGCGGACAGGCCTATTGACAAGTGTACTCGGGCACCATGAGAGTAAAATGCCCAAATAAACAATCAAATTCTTTATAACGTATTCAAGGAGCACCAGGCACCATTAACAGGATCTTCCACATAAAGTTTCACTAAAACGTGAAGTCAACTAGTAGGGTTCCCAGAGACAAATTTGGACGGCCTATGAATTACACTAGCAAATTCTTTACAGGTAACATTTATATGCCAATTGAGAACTGAAGGTGTGTGTTTAAATGGACATTTCTTCTTGGCTTAATATGGTCAATACATAGAGATCAAGTCTATAAATGCTATACAGTTGCCTGAATTTTACATTCATCATTTCTTAATAGCTTCTGCCTCAGTTAATATTTTGCATAATATAATTTTTCATGGAGACCCATGACCTTATTTAAATTAATAAAGTAATTCAGAGAAGGTGCCCCAATTAATTGCTAATACATATTCCCTAAGGACACTCAAGTTCTGTTTACCAAAGAAATAACTGCATGTGTATATTCAAACGCATCTAAGTCAGTCTGTTTTCATCTCCCTTTTTTCAAGACACTTTAAAAGCAAGCATACCTTTTAATCTCAGGAAGACCACTGCGGAACGTAGAACTATAAAAATCTTGGCTAGCTACAGTTTGAATGACACATTTTTACAATTCACACACCACCTTAAGTCTCAGGGATGTGTCTCAAGAGAACACATTAATAAATTTCAAGTTACTAAGCCCTTAATGTAGCCTCATCTGTATATACACTTTAAATGTGGGCAAATATGTTGTGAAATTAAGATGACATTCAAAATTCCTATCCATTTACTAGGAATCATTTATATTTTATATAGCACTATAGATGTCTTCTCTGAGCTTATGAAGAATTATAATGGGGGGAAATCAAACCAAACATTGATGGACAACTGCAAAGAGCATTCCATATACAAATGAAAAATGTTGCTGGCTAGAGATCTGTAAGATCATTTTCAAAAATACCACCTTCTTGACACTATTTGTCAGATTAATCACAAAAGTAATAAATAACTAAATATACCTTATTAACTTGTTACTAACAATAATTCAAATTAGGATGTATAAAATCATCACCCAGATAATACCACTTCCACTACTTCCTTAAAAAGTAAAGTGCTAGACTTTCTGCAACATGACCTGAACACCACCCCACAAGTCCACTGTGACTGTGAATGCTGATATTCTTTGAGGGGCAGCAAGGAAACATGTTGGGAACCTCTGTTTTGAGCAGCCAAACCTGTGTTTGTTAAATGCCCTTCCCTTCTCCAAAATACTGGCCAGGATACCTTAGGAAAGATGCTGATGCCTAATAAACCATTTCACATACTCCTATCTTCACCTTCATTCTCTGAAAAACAGTAACTTACTTGTACAAGCTTAGACTTGCCAGAAAACACTAGATTTTGCCCTGGAAGATGATGTTTTCTGTCTACTTGGGCCGACTTGAGGCAAAATTATGAAGGCAGCTAAGTTTATCTTCTGGGTCTCCATGCTCTCTCTGGTTTCTCTTCTTATCAGTACCTCCCTATATTCCTCTCACCTTCAAGAAACCAGGAACTCTTATCCAGTCCCTTAGCTGAAGATATTGATCTGTGACAACCACCTAGGCCCAAAGTCCGGAGCTTCACATCTGTCTCAAATGCCTACTTCTGGGACTAAAGTTGTAGTAATCATTTAAACTAATTCCTGTAACAGTGGTGCCTAGTAAAGATGGCTTCATACACATGCATATACACATGCACACACCCTCCCTGGGCTTGTGAGTCACACACTGAGTTGAGGGAGAGAGGGAAGGGTAGGGGAAATGCAGGCAGCATCTCCATGCAATTGAGTGGAGGAAATGCATTTTTATCTCCTTCCTCCCTTCCGTCCCACACTGATACATGACTGTGTGCTCAGTACCAGGAGGCATTACCAGGTAATGTCTTTTAACAGTAACAAGCAGACATGGTCCTTCTCTGCCTTGAAGGATAATTTGTTACAGGTCCTATAAAGGGCCTTCAGGAACCAGGGAAGTATCAGTGGGACAGACACGGTGGTATCACCAATAGTTCCAGGCAGTTACCTGCTCCTAGGTATAATCCAATGTCTACGGAATGTCTATTTATGCACATGATAAGCACTAGAAAAAAATTACTGTTTTTCTTCTCCTCTCTACAAATGTTTTCATTTTTCACCTTTCTGCTTAACATCAGTATCACCTCCCCAGGGCATTAAATCCTTCCCTGGCCATCCAATTGCAAGCAGGTTTTTCTGTCCATTTGCTTGTTTCCTTCACAGTACGTGCAAAACTCATAATTCTTTTCCATCCTTTTCCTTGGAGTTTAGTGGGCTCCCACCCCAGAGCACTGTTGTATCGCAGTCCCAGTACATTAGTACTCCAAAAGATCTACTCAAACAAATAAGGAAGACGGGATTCTAACATTAATGGGGCCACAGAAATATGAACTGGTAATAAACCCAGAAAGAAAAGAAACAGGGAGGTGTCATCAACGAAACACAAAGGGAGGGTTAATAATCATGAGTTCATGCTGAAGTCAAAGTTACATATGTGGTGTGACAAAGCAAAGAGGGAAAGCTAAACAGGACAGAGAAAATGAAGTGGGAGGCTTTCATTAAGTAATTAATCTGAAATTTAATCTGCAAATTTCAGATTAAATGAGCCCAAGCATATCTAACCTAGTAGGGCCCCAGACAAGGTGAGGCAAGAAAGCCATCAAGTGAAAAATGAGAGTGTATTAATCTTGGAGACATCACTTGAGTCACCTTAATCCTCCAGCCAAATTCTGATAACCTCACCCCCTACTTAAGAGAGCAAAGGGAGGTTATCAGGCATAAATCTATAAATCCCTGCAGACCCACTCTCAGAAGTCCTGCTTACCTGCACCCACTGTCTTACGTTTCAGAAGAGGCAACTTCCGCCTCTAGAGGCTTCATTCTATCCTCTCCTTATCCTCAACTTGTCTGGCTCCACCTCCTCCCTCCCAGAACCTACGCACGCTCAAACCTCTCCCACCTAGAACCAACCGACCCCTCCCTCTGTGTAGATGGCATCCCCTCCATTCTTTCACTGCCAGGCTTCTGAAGAGTAACTTCAGTGGCTCAGTCTAAGTCATCTCTTCCATTCACTTTGCAACTCACAACAAACAAGCCCCAACAAAGGACAGAAATACTGGTAACTACTCTCCCTCCAGATGGTCAGATCCAAAAGGCAATCTTGACAGCTCCCAATTACTGGCCCCTCTGCAGCGTTTCATATTGTAGACCACTTTCTCCAAGAAAACTCTTTGCCCTCATATTTTAATGACTCCTGACTCTATCAGGTGCCCTGTTCCCCAAGTGTTCTTTTTAGGGTTTTCCCAACTTTACACCATGCATTTTCCTCCTGACAGAGTCATTCCAAAGGTTAGCTATCACTGGTGACCCTGAAATCAAGATTGCCAGTATATGCATCTCTACTCAACACATCTGTGATCCAGCAGCCTATGAAATACCTCAGCAGTCATATACCAGATAAACCTGAAAGCTAATGCTTCCCAGTGAACTGGTCTTCTCCAGATGTATTAGTTCCATGTGCATGTCCACAGGTGTATACTATGCACACATATACACACACAGTTTCCCAAATCAGAATTCAGTCATCTTAGACACCACTGGCTCCCCACTCCCTAATCCCAAATCCAACTGATCACTAGAATTCTTTGGTTCTCTTTAGTTCATACTTCTAGAGCTTGCCACTCCCTCTCTCCCTCTTCCTCACTGACACTGGAGCCAGTCTTCCTATCTCACTTGGCAGACTGCAAATTTCATCTTCTATTTAGCTTCCACATCACTCCCAGACTGATAATTAACATCCACACCCAACAATATGATTCCTCTGCTTCAAAGTTTCCAGTAGCTTCCCTTCTGCCACTCCCACCTACAAGAGAGATCTGTTACCTTCTCATTCTGTAAGCTCCAGTCATGCCAGTTCATGCCCTCATATTCCTACTTCATGGTCTTCCCTGTATTTAAAACGTCCTCTGACTACAAGCTTGTGATCCTTCAAGACACAGAACAAATGCCAGTTCTTCCATGAAGCCTTCCGTCCCTAATTATCCCTGCTCCACATTCAAGACAAGTTGAATACAAGAGTGGATCTCTCTCTTCTGTAGTCTCTATGCTCATCTACTAGAGGACTTAACATCATCTATTGTAATTGTTGTTTGTGGGTGTGTGTCTGTGTGTGTGTACAATGTACACATACATTCCTTAAAAGGCTAGGCCTATGCCCTAGTGATTATTCTGCCCCCAACACTCCAAGCAGTGCTTAGTACATAGCTGGTTCTGAAAAAATATTTAGCCAAAAATACTAGGACTTAGGGCAATAAGGTAAAGGAAGTTGTAAAGCTAAAAAAAGAAAAAAAGGTAAGAAATAAAACACCATCACCACCTTGGATGTTGCTTTGAACCAACTGGGAGTTAGGAGATCTGGTCACCCATACTCCCTAGGCCCTCTCTGTTACTGCCCTATCACACCACCACAGACATCTGGTCATAAATATCTTTGTGTGTGTATTCCTGCTAGGGTGAAATACCACTATTACTAATACTGTCAAAATATCCTAATAGCAGTTAAATTTATCAAGCATTTACCACATGCCAGGTACCTTATTAAATGTCATTAACATGTATTAACTCATTTAATCCTCACAAGAAGCCAATGCTGTGGATGTTATTAATATTGCCATTATACAGGTGAAAAAAACCCCAGAGCCTTAAGAAGAGCCTGCAATTTGCCCACGGTCCCACAGCCAGCACACAGGACTCAAAACCAAGCCCATGCCTCTGATGTAACTACTATACTATACTACTAATGCCCTTCATCAATAATCCGCCACCACCTACATAAATAGAGGCCACCAGGTTCTATGAGAGGCATGGGCTACGTCTGGCTTATTCACTGCTTGGTACATAGTAAATACTTAGTAAATATTTGCTGGAAACTGGCTGGCTGAATGACTATTTATAACTTTAAGCCTAATGTAAAAACAAAGGTGTGTTTCTTTAAGATTTCCTTCAGATGTAAAAATGCTATGGTTTTATTATATGAAGGTCAAGTGCCTGCTGCCTATGAGATGATGGTGCCACACTGGGAAGAGTCCAGACAGGTAATGAGGAGTGTGGGTTGGAGATCAGAGACCTTGAATGGGATCCCAGGTCTACCTCCTAACCTGGGCAAATTCCTTATTTCTGAACCTTTATTTCCTCACCCAAAATATGGACAGTCCTAGTGATGCCTCAGTAGGTAATTCTGAAGACTGGATGAGAAAATATGAATTGATGCATATATGCAATGCCTAGAACATACTTAAGTACTAATAAATGGCAGCTATTTCTTACTGCAACACTAATATTCAGAGCATAACTGGTTCACGCACACACAAAGGAAAAGGCAAGTATCTGCTCATGACATGAACATGGTACTCTCACAGGACGACTATGTGCTATTTCATTGCTTTATTGACCTGAGCTATGCCTTTGAATTCAGCAAGTTAGAAAGAGAAGAGATGTAGCCAAACTGTGGATCTTTTCTCCTTGTGTCCCTATCTGTTCGCATACAGAGCATTCACCCAGACCTCAATCTCTTCATTCCTCTCGCAACACATTTTTTTGTTATAAAAAGTGTTGGGTGAGTATGGAGATGGAGGAATCTTCCTAAGGAGGAAACCTAATCCACACAAATTTCTCAGACCTCTTCACTAGCTTATGTGATTATAAAGCATCTTGCCCCTCCAAAACAAAAATTTCCCAAATAGTTGTATTTGATTAAAAAATTTTTTTAAATTGACATCCATTATCTAAAAGTAATTAATATATCCTCAAATGTTCCTAAAGCAAGTTTGTGGAATCCCTCCCTCAAAAGAAACACTTAGTTCTTTTTCCTCTTTAGGCCCCAGTGTTAGCAACAACAACAAAAATCTACTGAAAGGAAAAAAAACGAACTATATTCCAGCTGGCTACCACCAAACTATAAGAAGCTTCCCAGAGGCTACTACAGAATTTCAAGGAACTTCATGAAAAAGCCTCTATAATTTATCATCTTATACAATTTAATGAAAACACATTAAATTTTAAAATAAATGAAATAAAAAGTAGAATGATTATTTTATTTTTGCATAGTAACAAACATAAAATGTTATATTTAAGATGTCGTATGTGTAATTTCTTGGTCAGATTTTCCTTAGAATGTTGGGGAAACAGTATTAAAAACCATAAAGCTTAAGCTGAATTTATCCCAAAACTCCCAAATTCTTTATCACCTAATGCTTATCTGTTTTAGGCAACTGCCGGTTCTTACTCTACATAACAGGAGTCAGAGTAACATAAATAAAAATTCAGACGAAGCTCACAGTAAATAACATACCCTCTCTGCCTGCTCTCAAACACCCTTACAAACCAATATTACCTAATTTTAATTTTAGGTTTTATCACTGCTCTTCCTCATTCTCTTGTGCAGAAATTAATTAGCAGTGATATGGACAAGAAAGAGGCAGCAGGAGAGAAAAAGTCGAACTCAGTTCAGTCTGACAAACACTGTAACTGAGAGTTGGCTGTATTCACATTTCGTGAATGAGAAAACCAATGTGATTTCTGCAAGGTCTCACAGAAAGGCAGTTGTGAAGAAATCAATGCCAGACCGTGACCAGGGGGCAGCATCTATGGAAAATGTGGCTAACCAGGGCCAATAGTGCTAAGTGCGTCCTCATCAGTCTTTTCAAGAGATGGTAAAATGAGTACTGCAGACACATGTGGGCTGAGTAACCAGGACTAACTCATGCTCCCTGTAAGGTCCCCATTCTACTTCATATATCCATGTCTTTGGCTATCCAAAGCACAAAGAAGCAAGCTTTGGCTAAACCTAATGAGATTTAGATAGAATAAATACTGTTTGTATCATTACCATCATGACTCCCATTTATTTCCGGGGGGCCAACAAGCATGAAATACTCCTGACTTCACTTAACTCAAGAGGATGAGATGAACAAACTGAGGCACACAGAGGGCAGATGAGGAAGTCATACCCAGTTCTGTTGGGCTGCAAAGCGCAAGCTCCTAAGTAAAGAATTATCCTCCCCCCTGGACACCATGTTGGTTCAAAAGCAAGGACACTCAGGAGTCAACTAATTCCATGGAAGCAACACACAGGACACAAGTAGTAGACAGTAGCAGTGAAATGTAGGCCTAGATAGGGATGTGGAAGGAAAGGAGAAGGTATTCATAACTACAGATGTGAGCACAGCTCAGATGAAAACTGGAAGAAATATAAATGCTATTTCAAAAATCCAAGAAATAAAGACATAAGAAATGGAAAGGATACACAAGTTAATTTCAAAATGGGAATTTATGCATGATCACAACAAATCATAATACAATTTCAATGACATTCTGAAGCCTAGATAAAACAATCAGATTTTCCATTTTCTCAGAATTGTCTACCCACTCTAGTCTTGTACAATTTAATTTTTCCACTTCAATTTCTCTCTCTCTGGACTCAGTTCCTCATCTAAGCTACCATCCCACATTCCCAACTTGTCTGCAGAATGGCTCCTGTTATTCTAAGAGTCTCAAACTCAGCCTATCAATGAGATAATCCTTCCCACCAACTGACTTCCTCCTTTTGACTGAGGCACAACCATCCTGTGGTTATCCATGGTCAAAATGTCAGTGGCACCCTTAATTCTGCTCCCTGCTCTTCCCCCAAATAACAACATGCATTCAGTGAACTGCTACCTCACAGACTCCAGCTCCTGGGTGGTTTTAAGTTCCTCCCAAGCTACTTTGGAGCCCTCCCTACCTCTTGCAATTTCTTCCCAACTAATCACCATTTTCCTGCCTCTTCACCTCCATGGCAATTGTTACCTCAAATTACAGCCTCTGCTAGACATCAAGTTCCTTCAGTCCTGAGACTATGCCCTCCTCTCTCTGACTCGAAACCCCTGCAGTGATCTGCACTGTCTTTCCCCAAGTCAATACCTCAGTATTTGTATATTTACCTCTCTTTTGTGCAGCCACTACAACTCAGCTGTACTTTGAGATGATGCCTATGAAGCCATTACAACTCAGTTACTTTGAGCTGGGGCAGCAATTTCATGGTAGTCAGAAATTTTAAGTGGGTCCAAGGAAATTATTCAGATAACTAAACTGGTGGATATGAGGGTTAACTTGTGCCAGCTTAACCTATTTCAAGGGTGCTTGGAAACTGGCATGACAGACCTTAACATGTATACTGCTCATTAAGAGAAATGTGGAAGGAGGTTCTAAATTGTAGCTTATAGTAAGAGTTGCAAATCATGCCCTTTTTATAAACACATGATTTACACAAAGATTTTTAGTATTACTCCAGCTTAACCACTGGCTTACCTCTGGCAACTGCCTGTTCCTCAGCACGTCACACCTAAAATGAGTTTAGAAGTACTGGAGTCCAGCAGCCAGAACCCAAAGATTGGACATGCAGGCTTGACTAGCGCTATGTAGAACAGGGCTTACGTTAAGGGACTCGCCTGCCACACCAAGAACCAGAAAACACAACCAAATAGGACTGAATACTAATGACAGTAAAATAAATATCTGCATGATACATAGAATAATAAATAATACTACCCATGAGGCATATCGAGGTCTTCCAATTGCAATACTGATTAGATACCGGGTATATCACGACACTTGGCAGGGAAAAATAAGAATGTGTACAACCTGGGCTGCTGGGCAGGTTAACTGGGATGAGTGTTATATCTGTTAGATAGGAAAGTACTTACAATAGTCTAAGGAGCCCTCCGTGGTCTCCCCCTCCCTCTCTGTCTGAGAGTCATCTCCCAGTGCAATCCCATCCTTCCCCAGGTCTAACCCAGCCATGCTGGTCTTCTTCTTTCTGCAATGATCCAGGCCATGCTCCGGCCTCTGCATCTCTCTGCATTTATGTTCATTCTCCCATACAAGCTACATGGCTCCTTCACTCACCTCCCCTCAAATCTCTGCTCAAAAGGCCCTTCTCCAAGGGGCCCATCTCAACCACCCAAATTAGAACTGCAACCTGACCCCTAAGGACCCTTCTTTTCCTGTCTGATTTTTTTTCATAATTATCATTTTCTAACAGCACTGAATTCACTTATATTTTGTGTTTATTATCTGCTCCCCACCCCCACAACACACACACAACACTGTATGAAAGCTCTATGAGGACAAGGAATTGCAGCTACTTTATTCACTGACGCATCCCCAATGGCTAAAAAAAAGGTAACATGTTAAGAGCTCAGTCAGTACTTCCGGCATGACTACCAAAGCTGTGATCATTGAGTTCCAGGGTATTCTTCTGAGGTGTTTGTTTATCACTCATATTACGTATAAAACACTGTGCTAGGCACTATGGGTAAAAAGGGAAAAAGAGACAGGAGTCCCTGACCTCAAACAATTTGTTCCAAATTGCCTCACAGGTTATACTAGGGCAAAGGATGCCACACCCACTTAATCTATTCACCCACTTCCTTCAACATCTGCTGCACACCTGCTTAAATACAAAATTTACAATGGAAAGGAAACATGTCAAGGATCTGAGCTCTGAGCAGCTCAGTAGTCCTTTAAGAAAGTTTCCACATCATTCTTTTAAGTAAGGATATTGCATGAATTATCAAGAAGCAGCAAATAAAAGAGTATAAACCTGTGTACTTTCAATAGGCACTGTTCCAAAAATGTTGACAAATGATCAGCTCATTGAATGAACCAATTCAACTGATATATTTTCATTAAATAACCTTAAATGTAAACATTTACAATTAATATTGGTTGCTTAAATGAACATTCAATACAGCGTTTCAGACCTTTAAAAGACTTCAGGTTTTGTCAAAATTTTCTAAGTGTCAGTCAACAGTATCTAGGCCCTATTCTCTCCCTTCAGTCTTAAATTGGGGGAAAAGTATGACAGATCATTATTAAGACCCCGCGTGTGTAATATGACTAAAACTTGTCATAGATTCCAATCCCTAGAAACAATATTATCTCTGTCATCAAGCATGTTGTGGAAGGAGGGAGGCAAGAAGGAAAGAGAGAAACGGAACAAAACACACATTTGACACTCAGACTAGTTTTTTATGGTGAGATGTTCATTTTACATAAGCAGACTGTGTGTAGTTGGTCTTTAAATATGTTTTAAGGAAACAAATTTTGAGGAGGAAAAGTGAGCTGTTTCCACTAATGGATTCCAGAAGATTTCTCCCAAGAGAACGTGGTCAAAAAGAAAGGCCACAGTTGCAAACTGACTGAAATTGAAAATAATCACATGCTGGACTTATGTCTTTGTCCTCGGTAGACAAGAGAAGAGACACCACTCGTGTAATCTGCAGTATTATATCATGTAAACCAAACGAAGTACGAGGACGATGCATGGTATCTAGGTCAGAAGTGGCACTGTACTATGCAGCTTCGACATGTGAGCCCCCTGTCCTGCTGAACCCAACACAGATGAATGAATGCGTCTATCTCACCCAGTCAGCCTGGCTTTTCTTTCTCCTTGCTTTCAAGAGGAAAAAAAATACAACAGAAATATCTGTATTCATGCATCCTGCAGGGTACAATGAGAAGGCACACAGGCTGCTGAACAGACCATATCTGGAATGGCCTACAGTTTCAGCGAGGCTTTCAGTGAGGGAACCATCCCCTCTGAGTTTCCCTGAAGCCATGGAAACTCATCAGTTCTGAAAGATGCCTCAGCTGAGAATCCAACTGGTACTTAGCTAACGAAAACGATCAATCTGGGGAGCCAAAAGCCAGCTGCCTTATTCTGAACCGTGATTCCCACCCCAAACCTCTATCACTCTCCTTCTTTACTCCTCTTTTTCTTACATTCCAGCCAGAATACAGCAGCAATAAATGTGACTCCTCTCACAGCGTGCAGATGTTAGCAGCTCTACACAGTTCTGGAGGACATCAGAAAGCATTCCGAGAATCTTACAAGTGCTGAAGAAACTTGCCTGAATTACTCACACTACCTGCCCCCTCCACATTTCATAAGCATTATTTGTTTTCCTTAATTTAGGGGATAAATTATAAACAATAATCTACTGATTGAGAAGTGGAGAACCTCTAGCCAAAAATGAATACATGATTATAAAAGCAGGGAGCTAGTTTAAAAAATAACTCAACTAACCCATACATTCAACGAAGTCCAAGACAGTAGATAACCCAGAACTCTCTTTAGATATTCAGTCACCAGCAACATTTGTTCCCTCTCCCAGTTCCACCATTCTTCTACAGAAAATCTGAAAAACTGAACATTGTCTCACAAACTAAATGACAATACTTGGAAGGATGGTTCCTTGCAATTAAGCACATCATTCACACAAAGGAGCTAAGGATTTCCTTATTTTCTCTATTTGAGCGCATTAAAAACTCCTTTCAAAAGGCTTATGTCTAATAACTATGCAACTAATAAAAATATGTACTATTTAATTGAAGCTTCATAATTTCATAATATCCTTCATTTAACTGCAATTTTCACTCCAGTTCAGAGGCAGTTTGACTTATTCATGTTAGAACTTCCAAAATAATAGTAATATTAATGTGTGTGTGTGTGTGTGTGTGTGTGTGTGTAAAGTAACCAATAGACTGTTACTTGTAAAAATGTTTCAGATTTACTCAGATACATTTTGGCTAAGAAAAAGAAATTTTTAAGAAATCCCAGGTTGTTTCACTGGGCATGCATTTTGCTATAGAATTCCTTGAGTTTTCTTCCTTAGATACTTCTAGACCAAGAGCAACAGACTGCAGATGCTGAGTGCTACGCCATGGCAATATTTTAGCAGTGTTTTATTAAGAAGATAACAGTACCAGGAAAGGATTCCCAACAAGATGCTGCCAACTGTTTAAATATTCCTCGAAACCACTCCAAATGTTTTATTATGATCGGTGCAGCGACAGTAGTTCAGGCGCCTATTAGAACCGAATACTGTGCTGGGTCTTTTAAATGCATTATCTCATTTAGTGCTCACAATAATATCACGGTTTTAGGTACTAATTTTCCCTTTCAACAAATAAGAAGACATAAGCTAAAAAAGTTTAAATAATTGCTCAAAGTCAAACATCAAGCAAATTGCAAGGCCAGAATCCAAGCAGTGTTCTTCTGTTTCTAAAATCCATGCTAATTCCAATTCCACAGAGCACCTCAGTGGATTTAAAGGCTCATCTCATTCCTTCATCAGAGTTATTTAGTGCCTACTAAGAGCATGATACATAGCAGCTCAAGTTATCCTTTTAAAGGGTAATTTAGATCATGTCACTTCTAATAGCTTCTGCACACTTCAGAATACAGTCCCAACTCCTGGCAATGGGCTGGCCCCTGAACTTGGCTTCAACTGCCTTTGTAAAGGCCCCTCATATTCTCATCTCAGGGCCTTTGACCTTGCTGGTCTCCTTGGCCAATAAATCTTCAGGTTTCAGTAAAAATCTTTTATCTTTAAAGGTGCCTTCATTGACGATCCAACCTAAATTAAGCACCCCACCCACTCACCCCTAACCCTCTAGCTTGTTTTTTAATTGTACTTACCCCTATCTGAAATCATCTTGTAGAGTATGTTTCTTTGTTTATTATTTGTCCCTTCCCAACTAAAATACAAACACTGAGAGGAGGGACTCACCAGCCTTACTCACCACTGATTCTTCAACACCTACAACAGTGTCACACCCACAATATGAGCTCAATAAACAAACATTTATTAAACGTGTGACTGAACTCTAGGTGCCATGGATACACATATATAATTAGATACAGGCCTGACCCTCCAAAAGTTTTCAATCTAAAAGGGGCCAACTACACAAATAATTCCATACAAGGAAAATGTTTTAAGTGCCATACGTGAAATAACAAAGTATTACGCAGTTTTAAAACAAAATTTTTAAAAATCATATGCCAACATAATACTGAAAACGTTATAATTTCATCAAGAAAAAAGGAGGGAGGAAGATAAATTGATGCGGGAATAGGAGAAAGCACACACACACACTCTCTCTCTCTCTCTCTCTCTCTCTCATGCACACACGCACACACACTCACTCATTTTCATTATTCCTCAGAGCGAAAATGCTCAGTTCAGTCATGGCTTGGAAGATATAAACATCATTGAAATTCAAAAGCAGTTCTGAAGGAGAGGATGCCTCAATTGGTATGCAAGCAATGTTTCCTCCCCCTGAATACATTATGAACTTGCAGCATGCTAATATGCCATGCTATCATAAGCACCAGATGGGGCAGTAGGCAGTACATGTCCCATCAAACCTCAAGAAGATGTATTAATGTTCATGCTCTTTTAAAAAAAACTCCTTTGCCCGTGTCCCTAGACTTCCACATTTCTTAGCATTCAGTCACTTTCTCCCAAAGCACAGTCCTCCAGGGCTGCTCCTCTTCACCAGATGGTGCCAGGAATCATTTCAATCTATTTTATCACAGGAGGCAAAGGCCACAAAGCGTGTCAGACTATGCTTACTGACAGCGCACCAAGAGCAAAAGAGAACAACAGAAGATGCAGGCGATGTAAGAAATAAATCTTCTGCAGGCACTATTGATGGAGAAATTTTTAAATTATGCTGAACACTTCCTTACATTCAACATAGAGAAAAATAAAAGGAATGCTTTGTATATGGCTAAACTTTCCAGACAACATATTATTGTGAAATTGAGGTCTACCTAAATATTCTCTAGAGATGATCAGCTGAACTTACAATATTTTGAATAATCACAAGGCAGCCTCAAAATAAGGCAAGGGCATAAATAATTGTACCTGAGGGCACTGAAATAGATTCATTGGTTTAAAGTAACTGTCAGAACAAATAACATGCCAGAATCAGGTGAAATGCACTCTCTTAACTATCTCAGTCAATTGGTAATGTGTAAGCATCTGAATATGCCATTAGAAACCAAGGCTCTTAACTGAAAGAAAATGCTTGCTCTTAAATACCATTTACCAATTTGTAATTTCTTGATCATTATTTTTTAAGTACATCATTTAAAATAAAGAAATTTCCTTGATTTCCATTAATCTAGGACCTCCATTGGTTTATTTGTGATAAAAAGGGGTATTTTTCTCTAGAATACACAAGAAGACAAAAAAATTATAATTTACAGAGAAATCATTCTCAAACTTGAACATGCTTCAGAATCCTCTGAAAGCATGCTCAAACACAGATTGCTAGGCCACCCCCAAAGTTTCTGATTCAGTAGGTTTGGGGTGCAGCAGAGAACTAGCATTTCCAGTTAAGTTCACAAGTGATGCTAACACTGTTAGTCCATAGACCCCACTTTAAGAACCACTTTTCTACACCATTATGTACCATGTTTCTAAAGTGCTCCACTGACCCTTGAAAAGTCTGTAATGTGTACAGAATATCAGTGCTATCCTTGCAAAAACAAAGCTACTCAGTTGATTAACTAAACTAACCTTCTATGAATTTTTAAAAGCACAAGTTAAAAAGGCACAAAAAACACTTACAAAACATCTGTCAAAATAGCAAGATTATTCTTTCAAGATATACTATGCAATGAAATTCTCTGAAACTCCAGTCTTGTCCTATCCCTTTCAAATGATTCAATGTAAATGTTGAAACAAATATAAGAGGGCAAAAATATTTACAGGAAGCTGCATTAATTTAAAATGTATGTTTTTCAGGAAAATATACATCACGCACTGTATGAATTATTTTAGCAATCTCTCTGGAGTCTTTAGGATAAATTTTATAAAACTAACAAATCACTACTCATCTAAGACTAGTGATAGAAGAAACTATTGGCTGAATTTACTGTGTAACTGAGAAGAGGAAAGTATTTCATTAATATTTGTTTTTTGCTAGAATCATAGTATGTCCACTGTAAGACTGAAACTTTACATCCATCCCCCCAAGCTACATGCAAGGGCTCAGGTAAAGAGTCTATTTCCCAAAATACTGAATACAACTTTCAAAAGCCCTTGACTTTGATTCTAATTTCTGTAATTATGCCAGAAAGAAGATTTCTAAGTGTTATGTGTTGTATTACACTTTTAGTAAATATGATCATGATAAATTGTCAGATTTATAATACATGCAATTTTAACTAATAGGCAGCTAGCTGCCAATGAAGTTCCATGGCTGAAATATAAATTTTTTTCTTAAATTAAAGAAAATGCTTGCTCTTACAAATACCATTTACCAAAAAATTTCATAAGATTCACTTAATTTTTTTCCTAATTAACATGCTTTTTGCATTCTTTCTTTCTTTTAAAAGCTCTATAAATCCCAATTCACCTCTCATTCACTCACTTATTCATTAAGCAAACATTTGCTGATTGCCTACTATATGCCAAGCTCACAGGTAGCCTGGAATGGAATTATTAGAACTAGGAAATCAAGATCTTAATGTAAATGGCAGCTTTATCAGAAGAGTTAATGACGTTTAAAATGTCTATTCTAAAGAACAAAGAAGAGTCTGTACCTTGGGATACAAAAAGGATTAGA
Source organism: Smutsia gigantea (assembly GCA_032199065.1). NCBI lineage: Eukaryota > Metazoa > Chordata > Mammalia > Pholidota > Manidae > Smutsia > Smutsia gigantea. The sequence goes on from JAVSCE010015234.1 coordinate 298,722, forward strand.
CAAAATTCAGCTCTATAGCAACATCTACTACCAAGACATGAAAATCAGCAAGGGTGGGGGAAGCCTCTGAGTCAGCTAAATTGATGCCACAAATGAAAACTGCCACTTTTAATATCTGAAAAAAAAATACAACATGGGCTTTTCAAGATTTTACTTATGCATGTGCTTTATTATTTTACTCACCATTCTAAGTTTGGTTATCTTGTTTCCAAGGTAACAAGTTAATGGAGTGGGCAAAAGGGTGCACACATTATCAGGAGAGAGATGGGCAGATGACAGAAAAGAGATGGGATGACAGAAGAGAGAGAAAATCCTTTCAAGTGTTGACAAAACTCAGAAAATCCCAACATATGTAGATACAACTCACTGTTCACAACAGTGTACAACCCTGATGTGTGCTTCAAACACTGCCCCCTATTTTAAAATCCAGAGAACATTACACTACTTCCACCTTTATTAATTACTGCTTGCATGTAACTGCTTTCTAGGGGCACACGCACATTTACAGTCATTATCACCACCGTCCGGTGAAGCAGAAGCCAGCAATGCAGAATAACCATCTCTACTATGTAAGACAGAGGAAGTGAAGCGTAGGCAGACAGTACAATGATTTGTTTCTGGTCACACCACTAAGTGGAAGAACCTGGGTTCACATCCAAGAACTGATGTTGTCAATGCCCTGTGCTTTTTGATAAGACAGCTTCATAAAGCACGATATATTGTTTACAATATAAATCCAAGTCATAAAGCAAAAGATAAAACATGCTCAGCACAAACTGATCAAGAATATAGCTAAGCATGAAGATCATGGCTACTCAAAATGATCGATCACGAAGTACAATAATTTTAAACAAGTAAATAGACCCAATTTTGCAGCTTAAAGAGATATTCTTCCTCTCTCTGGAACACACCACAAAATGGTTCAACTCTCCAAGTTTTGTTAAAAGTTGTATAAACTGATAAGGACATGAGTAAAATAATGAAGATGAAACCAGAGATTTCTGTAAGTAGCACGTAGTTAAATAACAACAGGTAACTCTTCCTTTCAATGAAGCTGTTTAGAAAGACTCTAAAATGCAGAATAGAAAACGTTCTGAAAACCGGATCACATCTACATTTACTTTTTCTTTGGCTTGTCATCTCAGTAAGCAAACACTGATATACAAGAGAAAGTTTGGGAAATTAAGAAGTTGGTTTTTGCCTCTGACTTCTAGCATTCCAGATTTTACAAACCAATGATTAGAACATTTTGGGAAGTCTAGAAAAAAATAAAGTGCTTTCTAAAGATAAAAATCTTCATTAGGATTCCTTTAATATTTTCCTATTTCTAGGCTGTACAAATACAACTTATGGTAGTGCAGAAAGGAAGAAAAACATAAAGGTTGACGAGCCTTTCAAAGAAGTGTGCCCTTAAGTACTGAGTACGAAAGTCCAGGTGTAGCCATATGCAGTGGCAACAGTGACCATCTCACATGGAGAGTGCCAGAAACAAGGCCCTTCTTCATTCCAGTAATATCCTTGTCAAGACACGTTAAACATTTCAAATGCAAAAATACATTAAGCTGTTACCAGAGGACCCTCAATTTTTATTGCATATTTTCTTCCCAATAACCTGAGAATCATTAAAGCAAACAAGTCCTGAGGAAGGCAGGGAAGTTAAATCATGCAAAGCTCAAACGTTAAGTAACAATGTGCTTAGAAGCACAGCGACTCTTTCTCCAAGTTCCAAATAACTTAGCACCCCATCAAAATTATCCCAGATTATTAAGAATGATCTGTTTATTTTGTCCAACTCTTTAAGGATCTTGTGAAAGTCATAAACACATGATAAAGACGCCCTCTATTATCCCTTCTTCCTAAAGAGCAGTTCTGCCTATCTAATTACAGAGCTCTTAGACCAAACCCTTTAGAGTGTCAGGTTCTCATCGGAACTTTCAAAATTATTTCTTGTATGAGCATCCAGTACACTGTGTGACGTTAATAAACCACACAGAATTAAAAGAATCCCTCTAATAAAGTGAATCTTTTTACAGATTACACTTATCACTTAGCGTTTTAAAGGGAAATGTGGGAAACAGAAGTGCAATCTTCTAAAGAAAGATGTCCCACAATTTTTTAAAAACACTGCTTTTTTGAAGGGGGAGGGGCCATTGTGACAAAAGGTAATGTGCTTTCCTACAGCACACTCACCTTCCGGGGACAGGGGGCCGCATGTCTGGGACCCTGAGGGGGGAACCACGCGGACCCAGCAGTTTCACTACCAAGAGACTTGATTTGGGGTTTTTTCAGCCATACAATTTTTTCTGCCAATGTGCTGAATGTATTATTTGCTTTCCAACTGTCTACTAATCCGAAACACAGAAAATCATCCATTTAAGTTTCTGATCAACAAAACAGTGCCAGGATTACCACATTCCAAAAACCTAAAAAGGTGTTTCAGTTACCCTATACAGTTTTGTCAGGGAGGAAATTTACCATTTCTATTAGACTTTTAAAATAATTCCATCAGCCCCCAGTGCCTGTTACTACCATGGTATTCTTTCAAATGGAGTAGGGACACACAGAAAAATGGCTGCTCTACTAACCTGTTTTATCTCAATCATTCTTGATGATAAAGGCTAATGCTATTCCATTTTTAATTTTCAGCAAAGAGAACTCTACCTTCTGTGTTACTCTACCTCAAATTCTAGCTTCCATTATAATACACCCTTCTCATCAAGGCACAACACACTCACCCCTCCTCACAAAGATGAAAATTAAAAAAAAAAAAGAATCCAAAACCAGCAGATAGACCAGAGAATCCCATCTCTGCCCTTTAACTGTATATGTGTCCTTGGGCAAAATGCTTAATTTATCTGATCTTCAGGCTTCACAGGGTCACAAAAAACATCTGCAGAGCTGTAGTGAGAAAGTACATAAGGTGCCTAGCCCTGGGCCTCCATGTATAGGCTTTCAATAAAAGGCTGCTCTTACTATTCTATCAGAGATTTATTCCATTCAGAGATGGAGGTTATATATTCCCTTTGAGATTAAGAGGATTTCCTGATTCCTTTGATTGGACCTCTATGGGCTGAAAAACATAATTAAGCTAGACATTCTCAGAAAGTACATTTACATTAATATTAATTAATGCAAACAGCTGTTTGAGAAAGCAGCCAGATAAACCTGCTTCTTGGTCAGGTGTGAAATCCTATTGTTCTCAAGTTATGAGTCATTTAAGTCAATGACTTACTCCACTAGACATGGTTAGCTACTAAAGAGCCTCAACTGTACACAAAAAAATTGCTGTCGAGAAATACTATGCCCACTGTCACAAACAGAAATTAGAACTTAATAAAACAGAAATGAATGACCTGTCCTCAGTATAAGAACCAACAACTAAAAAATGTTAACTTACAGTAATGGAGATCCAATCTGGAGCAAGCAGGAGACAGTCAAGGCTTCCTAATAAACATTAGGTTGGCCCATTGCCTGCCCTCCCCCTGTGTCCTTGACTCCTAATCCAGTCAAGTACTGCCTCACCTCTGGGTTCTTCTACCTGTCTCCTGACTGTCTACAGGCTCTTATTACTCTTCATCACAATTACTGTCTATGTTTTTGTCTGGAGCACTAGAACTCAAAACTCCTTGGGGCATGAAGGGACTGAAGCATTCATCTGATCTCTGACACATTTTCAGCAAGTGACGAAGGGCTAGTACTGAAATTTCCTTACTACAGTAACCTTGCAGTTATCACAGCTTTACATTATTCCATCTGTTTAATACTCTGGTAATTAGCCACATTTAGGTTCTCTAATTTCCAAACAATTATAAATTCGATGGCCACACTTTTGCCACAGGCCAAGCAATAACTGTTACAGGATTTTCTCCCACCTAGCTCTGCAGTCCTAGAGTGGGAGGGGGGAAAGCATATGGTAAGAGCGATCCAGCGTGGAAGATAATAGACAACCAAGTCAGACTGACACTAATTTAGTAATGTACTTCAACGTGTGTATGAAATTTAGAAGCAGCATGGCAAAGAGAGTGGAATGGGATAATCTTACTTTAATAAACCACCTGAGCAAGTCATTCAACCTCAGTGAGCCTCAGTTTCAACATCTGTAAACTGAAGGTACTTGCAAGATCAACCTTCCAGCTCGAAAATGTGTTAAAAGTTACTCTGATGATTCAGAAGGCTGTTCAAAATCTTATCATTAAAGCATCTTCTTTGCAAACATCAAATATCACCATAGTGATGAGATGGTTAATAAACATTTGCAGAATGCCCACTATGTATATATTTACTCTAAGAAATAAACTAGTAGCCTTCTAAAAACATCAGAAATGATTAACCTTCCTTCCATCCCCAGAAAAAGAGAGTCAACATTTATCTTTTTCAGTAGACCATTAACTACACAGGAAGATGCCTTGTGAAAGGTTCCAAGTATTACCTAAAATGCATTGAACTAGAAAGTCAAGTACTCAAAAATATTAACAGAAAATAACTTCCAAGAGAAAAAGAGAACCAATACCAGAGTTTGAAGAGAAGTTGGAACTTCTAATGTCTGTTACAAAGTAACGTCCACACAACATGTATTTATAATTGGATGTTTGTAGTTTATATAGTTTTCTTTCAATAGCTAGCAGCAGGCTTGTTTGATACAGCAAAATATTAGCCTAACAGAATGGCAAACCAACTTGCAAGGTAAAATAGAGTGACAGTAAGTAGACCGCTCTGTATTTTGTTCTTCTATAGTAGCATTTAGATGCATCTATTAAAAAAAAAAAACCAGGTGCACTATCCAAATGTTCATTTACTAGGGACACTAACAGTTGTTTGTCCGTGGCAATTTTATTTCTGTTTTTACACAAATCATTGCTTGCAAGCATTGATGTTAAAAACAGAAAAACAGTCTAGTACACAGTGGCTATAAATGCCAAATCAATTTTCAGCAGATAATAAAGTCCATGTTTTACAATCAGCAATGCACTGTTTTACTACCCCAAAATGTAAGCTAATAATATATAGCTCTACTAAATGGAAAATGCAGATATGCTGTTAAAAAATGGGCCGGCTGTGAAAGGATGGATCATTTCTGCAGGGACCTTCTTAAAGCTATGTGTAAGTGTTTTGAAAATATCACATGATGTGGCCATGTGTTAAAAATTACAGCCAGTTAAGTTCTCTGCTAAGAAAAATATGTGGGCAATTTATGAAATGCACTCCAGGATGGAGATGTCTTAAGTAAAACCAGATTTTGAAAACAAACCTTTTTTTTTGGAAACTTGAACTTAAAAAAAAGTTCCAGGCACATCTGGAGAGCAGGGCCATTGAGAAAGGGTGGTCTGACCTAATACTAGCCATCTTCTGAAACAACAGCACTATTTCTGGGCTACAGGGACTGAACTCACTTATTGTCCTTTTAAGGAAACAGTCCTGAAAGCATTTTGTAGGTCATCATATGTTCTCTGATAATATTATACAAAGATTGATAAAAATATGTTCCAGAAAGCTTGGAATCATCTCCTCCTGAAACAATATAATGCCCAAGGTCTCCCAGCTTTCTGATAAGAAAACATTTTCCTTTTCTTAAACACAAGGATTTAGTTGTTACAAAGTGACAGGGAGTGAAATGATATTTCCTTATATTGAGTTAAATCATAAAAACAGTTTAATCTACTTTAAAGAATGCTTGGCCTCCTTTGACTTTTCGTAGTTCATTTTGTAACAGTATGCTATCAACAGCCAAAGTGTGTTTTTTTAAACCAAAATAGTTCTAGAAACCCCTAAACCATGTCTTTTTTTTTATCTACCCACCCACCCTCACAGACTGTTACGTCTTTGAATAAGTTCAGTCAGTGCACATCTGTTTCTAGGGATCCCCATTTTGAGGAAAAAGGTCTCAGATCTGAGAATTGTTACATCAAGTTTGAAACAACCAGGAACTAATTCTGACACCTGACCCACAAAATAATAATAATAAATGTTGATATATAAATAGTAAAAAAAAAAGTTACAATATCAAATTACCCAAAACACACCTTTTTAATCTTCTACACATAATGTCTTATTTAAAAATATAAAATGTGTCCCAGATGGTTAAAATTGTCCATTAATATAAGTTCCTTTGTATGGGCCAAATATGCTAAAAACCTATTAAGAGGTAGTCCCATCTGATAGCAGAGTTTAAAAACTGCAGATGGGTGTCAAAAATAGCCAAGTGTCAGATCTGCTCAAGTATTGCCATTCTGGCACATGCTCATAGGCACAGCTGTTAATATATTCCCTGCATCCAAGTACAAGGTTTTCTAACACAATTGATGAGAGAGAGAGAGAGAGAGAGAAACACTGCCACACTTCAGGCTACTGCTTTAGAACCAGTCAGAAATTAATGACAGCACTAAAACAAACTTATCCATGATTCTAAACCTTAAATATAGTTCAATGCATTCTGACTAAGGACGCTTTGAAGCTTCCTTTAAAATCATGTACTTAGTAACTGTGTCCTAACTAATCTCTTTCACCTATGACCATTCGCAAATGACTTTGGGTTATTAAAGGGTTTTGTTTTGACTGAAACAAAATAAAGACTCCTCAAAACGGTGATAGATCAGTTAACACATATTAAGAGCATAAAAACAAAAAGATTCGATTTATGACGTAAAAATCAGATGTTACAATATTCTGGCAAAATAAAAAAACACAAGCACTCTTTGACATTGATTCCTTATTACATACCCAATGCACATTACATCTTGAGTTGCATGGTGCATATAAATCAAGATGAGAGTTTAAAGAGTTAAAACGACCTTTCAAAGACCTCAGTCATTGTCTTCTGTAAATTGATTTTCCCCCTATTTCAGCTACATACAGTCCTTGTCTACTGAACTAATGAAAAAGTGCAGTTCTGTCACAAATGCATCATTTCTGCAAATATATCAATAATGAGGACTACAAGACACATCCTAGAGGAAAAAACATTCTTTAAACAACTGGCAATACCTACACACAACTGTGGTTGCAGAAAACTGGCAGATAATGTTTCAAAACACCATCTGTGAGGTGTACAAACTCTGACCAAGCACAGCCTCTTCTGCCCATCCTACCCAAATAATCTGCATGAATCAGCCAGCTGGAGGATCTCTATATGCCCTGTCTTTTTTATCTGGAGATAGGCTGCTCAAAGTAGGCACAGGGCAACCCAGACAGTTCTTGAGAATAGCAAAATCAACCCTTTCCCCATCAGGCTTCACCCAAGGCTTCATTCTCCATTAAGCAGAACCTTCACTGGCAATGATCACAGAAACACTCTAGGCTCCAAAGATAATATTTTTCAGAGGAAATTGACATACTCAAAATTTCCAGGACCACAACAGCTTCAGTAATTCAGCAGACTTTTTATATATTAATTAACCAATTTCAATTACTTGCCCAATGACCTGGAAGGACTGTGATTTAAGGCAAGATTGAAATTATTTGTAGTTCCAAAGCTTCCTTCACTTTCTCTGACATAAACAGCTTTTTAAAGAGCCCTTATCCCAGAATTCCACCATAATCTGAAAACCCTCCACAGATGAAATTTCCAGGATTCATGGTGCAGATGACAGTTAAAAAATCCAGGACAGAAACAATACTTACTTGAGCTCAATCCCTCAAGTAAATTGCTCCGGCAAACATACGTGGCTATACTTTCCCCTCTGCCTTTAAAACACACCTCCCAAATTTTAAAAGCAAGGGCTCTATACCCTGTACCCCTGCATCTAGATCTCAATGGTTCTCTTTATGCCACCTCCCTTCCAGAGATCTCACTTCTGTCACCCCCAGCCTTTGCCTGAGCACAGAAAATACAGCACCGGTGGGGAAGAGGGTAATTTCCATGCATGGAAAAAAGTAAGCTTTCTTCATTTCAAAATCAGAGTGAGAAAGTAGAGCAGGGCTAACTCACCAGGCATCCTTGAATCCAGCGTCCACACGGAAAGTGGCTCTCTCCTAAAAGCCAGTGCGATTGGGGCTCATGCCTCCTGTTCTGGAATGAGCGCCCGCAGAGAGAGGAGGGCCGTCAGAAGGGGCTGGGGCGGCATAGCCCGAGGCAGGGTGCTGGGCGCGTGCGCCTGCCAGGCAGAGACAGATGGAGAGCTGACACTCCGGATTGCACTTGGAGCAGAAATGTGGATGATGACAGGAGCACATGTGGCCTTGAACCCAGCCCTGTCTCTTCAGGCAGAACAATGACAGGGATGGGTGTGCAAAGTATCACAACCCCTACCTCCCCTTACCCACTCTACTTCTCCCGGCAAGTTCCAGAACACCAAAGAACAGAAAGTAAAATGCAGAATGATAAGCTAAATGCTGAATAATTCATTCACCACCAACCCCCCTCCTGTTACAAGTTAACCCTTATTTTGCCAAAAGAATGGAAAATCAACTTGGCCCCCTACCACTGTTCACAATGAAATCCTTCCCTTCCATCTCCTCATGTTAACAGCCATAATTGGAAACTCTATCAAACAACAAACACAGGCACAAACCTCAAAGCTTGTTTATTGAACTGGAAATCCAAACAGTATAAAAACATTTTTATAAGACTTTATATACTGTGCCAGTTTATCATACTGAACAAAGTACCAGAATCAGTCCCTTTGTCAGCTTCTCAGTAGTATGTGTAAAACAGAGTACTTTTAGAAGCAGAAGCAGACCACTTTTATTTTACTAGAGTGCTTTTAACCCCCTGGGATTCCTGTGTTGATAGGCTCCAAACATTTTCAGCTTACTCTCCTCTACCTGGCATAGAGATCCACAGGAGATGAAAACAGAATCTTCACTGTAAAGCCTTTTCAAAACCTGAACAATCATGTCCTTCTGATTTCTGATTTTTTGCACACCCTTAAATGTTTATTCTTCCCATGAATAACACATACCCAGCCAGGTTCAATGGACTCTTCCCTGTAAGCTTTAATGGACACCATGATATATAAACCTACAAGCCTTTGTTATAGTCCTTTATCTAAAGCTGGCTATTTTCCTCTCAGCAGTCCCTCTTTAGTCCTTTGTAAAACATCCTTGCCTCATAGGAGAAACATATGCCTGCCTGCCTTGCATGTCTTTTCTAAACACACAAAAATGCCAAGCAGAAGGAATATATTGTTCACTTCTAAAACTCTTCCTCAATTTAACCCTTGCAAATCTTTCCTAGGTCTGTGTGTGTTTGCTTTAACAGGGCACAAAAGATGATTCAGATCCCTCAGGCTTTACCTTTCGAGTGTGTTCAATCCACTATAAACACAGAAACAATTCAACTCAGGAGCCTCTGGTCCAGCCCACAAGCTCAATGAATATGACAGACAGGAGCATCCCCTTTAACTCTTGCCACCCCTTCACAGTCTCCAACGTGTCCTTTGCTTATTCTACACTTTCCATATGCTTTTAGCCCTTGTCAGATTGATTTTTTTCCCTACTTGCTGCCTCAAAGAAATCATAAAAACCCATCTGAAAACAGAGGCAGTGACTCTGACTTATACCTACCCACCCTTCCTACACCTGTCCCCAAGGGCCCACACAACCTGTTTCAAAGCATGCATGCATACACACACACACACACACACACACACCCTGCACAAACTAAAAACAAACCTTCTTTGGTAAACAGCGTCAGTCAGTAAGAACTTCTACAGTCCCCAAATACTGCACCCATGGAGTGCTGCTTCATCTAGTGAACCCCTCAAAAATCCATCACTGTCAGAGACAACTTGTAAAAAGACTACAATTCATAATGATTACTCTGTTCTGTCACTAATAGTATACTGCACCCTATTTATGAGGCCAATCTTTTTGTTCATCTTAGTTAGATGTCACTTGTAATGAGGTTCTGTATAATGGATTTCAGTACAGTTAAGCACCAGGCTCAAACATTCTTATGACAGAAAGCTTTACAGCAGGCATGAGTGTGATAATCAATTAAATCCTGCTATAAGGGCCTTTATGGAATCCAGCATCCTTAGATATTCATTTTCAAAGAGGAGGGTTTTTTTTTAATAAAGCTACTCAATGCTATACTCCGCTGATTTTTTTAATACTATACCTACATTTAGAAAGAAAACATTTTCACAGTGGGACACCTAACTTCCATCAATATGCACGGTGAATCACTTCTGAAATAGAAAATCATATGACAAAAAATGCCATACACTTTAAGAAAACTGGATGATATCCACTTTTAAAACTGCATCTTAATATCGGTGCCACGCACGGCAAGTCCCTAAACCACAGCTCAGAAAATTGAACTTCCATATGCCGTGTGATTATGTATCTTTTCTATGTGTAAAAAAGCTTTTTAAGCTGTTATCTGACTACAGTAATTGCCACTTTAAATTGATCCATGTCAACAAAACCCAGATCCCTGGAGATTCTCACCTAGAAGTCTGACTACAGAAAGGGCCTAACTAAATGTGTGTGCTTCCAAGGCTAGTTCAGCATTTTCTCAAGGAACCAGTCTCTTCCCATCCTTTAATCCATGGAGGCCAGCAAAGCAGCAACCCCCGTCCTCCCTAGGCAGGAAAACCTGGACACGTAGTTCTGCAGAGTTACTCAGACAGGCATAACTTGCCCTTTAATAATACTTAAAAAAAAAAAAGGCATAAGGAGCCAAGATCTCTAACATCCAAACTGCAGAATAAAAATGGAGAATCAATAACATGATGAATGCATTTCTGTGCGTGAATGGGGAAAAAAATACACATTGCAAAAGTTTTCTTCAGTACAATACACTGCCCTGCATAACCATTCGGAAAACTATTTTTTAAATTTAAAATGTATTCAAAACAGTAACAAAGAATACATTGCTGACCAATTAAGTACCACACCTCAGGAGAGCCATGCCAGTTAATGCAGGTTGTTTAATTAAGAACACAGAGCATTTTTAAAGCAGTGTTTTTTAAGTCATCTACATAATCACTTTCTGAATTGGTAAATTTCGTCAACAACTGAATGCTGAGCTACCCCCAAAAAACACAGCAACTGGTTTGACAATAAATTTAGATCACCCACTAGAAACGGTAACCATGGCACTGCACTACCCCAAGGTTTTTTTTTACCCGTTTCCAAAACACACCAGCGCTATACAGGTTTTCCCTTTGCTCCAACCTGACTTACCAGAAGGGACCATTAGTCTAGTCTACTGAAGTCATCTGCTGCTAGTGAAAGCGCCTTGGTGAAGGGAGAATTTGAGTGAAAGCTTTTCTACAGGTCTTCTCAGCTTTCCTCTCTGCTTCTAGCAGGCTGTTGTGATACATTGTGACTTCACACAGTGGGTATTAAGTGAGTTAATTCAAAGGAGCTGAAACCTCATTGATCGTAATGGAAAGCAATACACCCAACCAAATACTTTCCTACCCCATCTGCTCTGGCCTGCCACCAGCTACTCAATACAAGAGAATTAATGGTTTCAGATATTCTAACCGACCCAATAAAGGCACTCATTTAAGCAGGGCTGCATTAACAAAGTGAAAAAACAAGGGCAAAATGGGTTCAAATGGAGCATTTTACTCCTAGTTGGCTTTAACAAAGCTGAATAAGGCTTATTCTGACTTTTTACGTGCAAGACTTGATAAACTGAATGAGAAGGCACTCAACTATCAGCCAATGAGCATTGATGAATGGTCATTAAGACCCCCCTGCTCTTAGGGGAGACCCTTCCACACAGTGGCACACCAGCTTGGAAGGGCGGACTCACTAATGTCCAGATTTCTCCGCTTGCTTGTTCCACTTTCAATTTCAGACCACTGGCCACCAAATGAGGCTGACATATTGGAAAATAATGTTTTATGGGCGAGTGGTAAAAAATAAAATGGAGGCATTAGCTCTGCTTTCAAATTCAAATCTGCTAGTTTTGTCAGACCCCAAAGGTTTTGATTTTCCACCCAGCTGGAAGCTATTAGTGTTTTCTAAAGGCATCCCACTGACAGGGCAAACCTACCTAATGTGTAAGCTGTTGGGCTAAGGGAGATGGACCTCTCTTTTGGATGATTTCCTAACTTCTCATCACTTTGACAGTCAATTAAATAGATACAACACCTAATAAAAATGTACCTTAATTTGTTTCTGCCACTGAAAGACATCTGAAACTGTATTAAATAAAAGCCATAATAGATTGTCTCCTGACAAAGGTAAATCTAATTATACTTTGCAAGAAAAACAAATGGTTTATGTTTTAGTTAGGCTACAACATAAGACACAGCTAACCACAAAGTGAGTGGGATGGGGGAAAATAATCAAGTTAAAAAGTTCACTGACATGTTCCAGAAAGGTAAGAGGTTGTTATCTATCATTTTAACTCCTTTATATAAATGTTGGAAACAACTAGACATAATCACGCTATTTCCCTCAAATATTTCCTATGGGGGAAATGACTGGCAAGCATTTGCAACTCTTCAACTTTCAGCCAGCCCATAGATCGCTCACAAGAACTTTGCTTAAATGACAATAGAACAGGAGACAAGATTGCCATCTTAAGAATTTGAAGGGTGTATAAACATGTAGGGTCAAAGGGTTACTTAGGGCTGTCCAAGAGGGCCTAAGTGCTAGCAGTAAGATGGAACTGAGTAAAAGAAAACATGCTGGATAGAGGATGCTTGTCTTAATAGGTGACTACACCAGACATGACAGAAGCATAAAAGCTTCGCTGGTTGGATCACTTGCAACTATATGACAAAGCGCCATACAACACAGTGTCCCATGGAGAATAAGCTGTATGGTCTGTTGAGAAATCCTAATCTACCAGGGCAAGTGGCAGGCTGAGAGCTAGAAGTCATGACCCCTTCCCTTCACCTATGACATGTCAAACTCAAGGACTCAAGTCTCTTTGATTTTTGTATTTCCATCAGTTAAAGCAAGTTAATGTGCTCTAAAACTGTGATTTGAAAATCCCAATTATAACATTTTTAAATAATGATTTCCTAAACTGATTAGCCAGTCTCTGTGACTATTTCTTTTCCATCTTCAATGCCCACAGAATAAAATGTTAGCCATATCATTCTGACAGTATGTCAAGCAACATATTTGATTCTAAACTCTGGCTGAATCATAATATTCTCTACATACGAATGAGAAGATGTGTATTAGTAATTTAAGTATGAAGACCCATGTATGTATGTTTTTGCAAAATGAAATCTGTTTAAGATATCATTTGCTAGACAGAACCAAAATCTATATCCATAATTATTATGAACTGTTTCTGACAGTGCCTTTAAAATATCACAATATATTCTAATTCTTTCCTAAATCTTTCTAACTTCTGATTTTCAGTACCTAATAGTCCAACAAATTATGAAATGCTGCACCAGATTTAACACTTGCATCGATTGAATGTTGTATTATTTAAATGCAAACTTCAAACCTAACATGTATCGTTAAATGTATATTGCCCAATGGCACCAAGAAGGGGTGATACTATTCTAAATTTTTTTAAGTAAAACACTTCCTTAGTAATCCACAAGGCTGAACACTAGCTGTATTAACTGTTTTTTCAAATAAAGACAATTTCCCATAAAAACAATCTTAAAAAGTACACACTTGCATGTAAATCTGCAAATAAGTTACCATTTATACTTTCCATATTTATTATAACTACAAAAATCACTCAGGTAATACAGAAGACATTCGAACTACTCAACCCTTATCCATCTGACAAGAACTGTAACACTATACGGAAAACCTTTGTTTCAGTGTCACCACCTCCCCGTCCTGACTAACGGAGAGTTAGTTTTGTTAAAACGCAAGGGTGATGGCGTATGCTCCAGTGAACTTTCCCTCCTCTCGGCACCAGAGACAAAAAGCTGCAGCTCTGCTCTGTGCAGCCATCTGGACAGCTTGCCCTCAAAGCCCAGCCCACACCACACTGCAGGCAAAATAAGAGGGCTCGAGAGCTCTGTGGGGCTATTCATGACATACCAATTTCACATTTTCTGCTTGTACGCTTGCAACAATAAATGCTAATGAGGACTATGAATGACAATTTTAAAGACAATAAAAAGGTCTCCAAATCCCTTGCATATGGAGACACTGTTTTCAAAACTTCACTTTCTGTTACAGAGCTGTTAGTCTGAGGGAGAAAAAAAGAATAACCTAAGGAAAACAGTAAGATGATCAAAGCACAACCGAATCCTTAAGATTTCCAAAGAAAGAAATCTGTGTAAACCCAACGAACAAGAGCTCTCATCACCCCAAGAACAGCCCCATGAATACACGAGGTATCTTTAATCTCTACTACCTTTGCCTTCTGTATATATGCACCTTAACAAACACAGTTCCTTCTAAACACTGATTTTTCTGGAGCCTGGGAATTCTAAGGTCAGCATTTGTCCAAAAATAATTACCATTACCACCACAACCATCATACTTTGGCATAATATTTAACATTCCACATATCTTTAAATAAATGTAAATGCAAATTGGTTCTCTTCTGATAACATCTATTCTTAAACATAACACAATGTTTCTCGGTGGTGAAATAATAAATCATGTTTATTTTCTTTTTTTTCTATTTTACCAATCTTCTAAAATGAGCATATATTACATTTTGAACCAGAAAAACAAGAAATATTACTTTCAATGAAAGAACTCAACAAAAGGCATATAAATTCTTTAACCTAGATAGAAATTAAACTATATTATACAACAAAAATAAAACAAAAGATTCATCTTCCTGTAAAGTGTGTAAAGGGTACTCTTTTCATTAACATGGATTAAAACACTTTCAACAAATTCCACCAGGTGGAGCAAATACACAATAAAAAAAAATCCCAGAATTTTTCCTGTTTTTTCACAGGACTTTTATGTCTAACAAACTCTCCACATTGCAAATTATCAAAATCTATGCACACATACTAATTTGCCACTTTTGTAAACAAATTCAAACTTACTCAAAAATGATTTTTAGCTACCATGGATTACAAATTTTCATTCTAAAACAGCTATATTTGTTCAAGTAAGACCCAGCACACCCTATTTGTGTTTTTACCAATGGAAAATTTTCAATTAATATTTTACTCTCACCCTGTGAGTTTTATCATGCATGCCTCTCCCCAACGTTAAGGCCAGGAAGAATAGAATTTAATGCTGTATGCTTTGACATAAAATGAATAGTGGTTATAACCATAAATCTCAGCTCAACTCCCTTACTCTGTAATGAAATTTCAATTCTCACTCTGGCTTTTTATAAAAATTATTCTTAATTGGCTATACTACAACCTCACTGAAATTTTGGAATACTGTTACCTTACTGTTATAGCAAAACGTCCTGATTTCATTCCTGGAACAAGTCCACAGTTACAAGTAGAATATGGGATTTTTCCCCTCTCTTTTCTAGAGTAACTCACCTCCTCCCATTTTCTCCCACAGATCCATTTTTTTCTTGCCATTTCACTCCACACTTACCGAGCACACCCAGTGCAAGGTGCCAACCCCCCTTGCTCGTTCACATGTTCTTCATTCCCGATGCCACCTGCAAACCATAACTCCTCCCATTCACTTTCAAAGTCCTCCAAGTTGTCTCATATTATACACTCTCTGCTGCCAAGGCTTAATGCTACAAATGGCTCTAATGTTAGCTGCATTTAGGAAAGCTCCAGTTGGATGGAACTACCAAAAACTTTGGAACTTGAAAGGGGGGTAACCCAGGGTCTGTCCGTGGAGGAGGATACCAGTTAGGAATGTTGACTGTGGCTCAAAACATATTTTTATGTTTTCTTTTTTTATTTTTATACTGATGTTGAAAAGAGTAACTGAACGAAACGTAGCAGGCTGATACATAAATAAACATGCACGTGCTGGAGGACACACATAACACAGCAGAGCTGCTTCCTCTAGTGCACAGCACATCGTGCTGACTGATGCCAGCTCCATCACAAGAAGGTCCAGGCCAATCCAACTATTCCAATGATTACAGACTTCTCAGTGGAGTGGTATACAAATACATAAAATACTGACATTACCTCCATATATATAATGTGAAAAAGAAATTTTTAGAATAATTCCTATCAAACTCTTCCCAATAAAGTCCAACTCCTGTCTTTATTCTTTGCAAAGAGCGCCATCCATGCCCTGGAGCTGTGCTGTACACAATGCAAAGGTAATACTGCTCTCCTCACCTGCCCCTAACTCCTAGTCACAGTAAGGGATGCACACATGTGCATCTAAAGGGTAAATGCCCTTAAGTCAGCATGACAGAATCTGAATGAAGTAGCTGGAAAAAACAAGTCACTGCACTTGTAGTCACACTTTCCCCTCCCTCTGCAGGAAGCCCCACCGCCACCTTCACTCCCCCGCCCACAGCGCGGACATGTCATCAGCCCACACTGTGGATAAAGAACCTGCTGGATTTCCTCTCGGTAAGATAACATCTTGTTATACTCTGGGGATCTTCCAAATGGCCTCATCTCTAAGCATTCCTCGCAGTATTTGTCCTATTCTACCTTCAAATCGGCCACACACTGCTGTCCAAATAGAATCTCTCACCATCCCCAGCTTCATCAAAGGGTGTGGCCCTGCCCACAAAGAACGTTCAAGTTCACAGTCAAATTCCAAGAAAAGGAAAAAAAACTCAACCTTAAAAGTTCTATCACCTTTGTTTAAAGATGGACTATTCTATTTTCACAGACAGATTAAGATTCCAAAACTACTTCAGAGAGACAACCTCTGAATGACTAGTTCCACACGAACTACGTGTGAGCCTAACCCACAAAGGCAACACGCACAGGACACTATTTAACAGGAATGAGGAAAGAAGCGTCTATTAACCAAGGCTAGTTCTCCACTAGTTCATGTGTGTTGATAGAGATGTGGTTCACAGCCAGGCCAGAGTGTAAAATGAAAGACCCAGATTTGTTAATTTGTTGGAAAAAAAAAATCAAGTGTATCTGTCAGTGTAGTCTAGAAGGAGAGCAAGGGGACACGGCACTGGCAGGAACCTGAAATTCCTGACCAAACCCTGTTCCACACAATGCCTCCAGAAAGAAAGGAACCCAGGGCGGGAGCCAGCCTGACGCTGGCGGACAGACAGGGCTGGCCTTGCAGGATGTCAGAGCGCCAGGCGGCTGCGAGAGATACTGGGTTTTCACACACTCTCGGGCTGACTGTTTTGCTCTTCAGGTAATTAAACAAGGAAGCAAGGCTCTGGGTATGAGCCTGACCCCGAAGCTGCGGCTCCAGGGTTCTGCATATCAACTTCCGCAAGGACTGCCCGGAGCATCAGCAGAACATTCTCCTCTCACTCTCTCTCATTTCCTTCTCCACCTCTTCCTAAAGCTGACCCAGAAACAAATCCTCCCTACAAAAACATCCAGAGAGGTCTATTTGTAATAAAAGCCTCTGTGTTCTTCCCTGTCGTTACCCTCCAAATTTTAAAAAGCACCAAATAACTTTAATGGCAGGAACTTTGTAAACATTCGTATGGAACAAATCCCTGTAAAACATTAGTATCTTAATCAAGATAGGTATTCAAAGAAAATAATACCCAAATAATAATCATTTTTTTCTTTAGCATGTGCTTGATTAAAGTGTGACTCTTCAAATTCATAAAAGCTCCACAAGAAATGGTTCTGACAGTCCAGTGCACAAATTAAACATTTGCTGTGTAATTAATATTGTTTTCAATTTTGATCATGGGCATTAGGGTAAGCAAACACCACCCAGGATCTGGTTTATTATCTTTCATCAAAAATCTTTTTCGAACAAAACCCTAAAATATTTCTCGTGTACAAAGAAAATCACCATTAAAACTTAGGGATATAAAAAAATATCCCTTAAAAGATCAGGAAGTGGTCCAATTTCATATGTATACAAACGCACATTAAGCAATGATTAGAATCATATAAATAATATATTCTTCCTTCATCTCAAAATCCATAGAGTACAAAACTGGCTGGAAGAGACAGAGACCAAAAGAGAGGGATACAAAAGCATGCCTGCTTGTCTGTGTTCAGCACAAAGAACATTAAATGAAAACAACTGGCATGCTGCCAAATTCCTATAGAGGCAAAGAGATTCAAATAAATTGATTTCACGCATCACACTGACCTGGGACCAGTGTGCAGTGCTACAATAAGCTCAAAGCTCCATGTGGGGTAAAGCCCATTAATGCTATCAGACTCCTAGAACATGACCAAGAAAAACTAAAAATAAATGCAGGTGCTCTCAAAAACCAGCAATCTTGCATAAGAAAATATCTTTCCTCTTTTCCTAACAAAGACACCAATATTTAAAAGTGGACAGCATCATATAAATTAACTCATTTAAAAATCACCCTTTTTGAAAATACCAATGTTGGCTTTTGAAACCCATACAGTATCAATAAACTGAAACTATATTAATATACCATCCCATAATAGAACATACACACACACCACTTTGCAACAAGTTTCCTCTATCCCATGCAATCCCCCTTCATCTGTTAGACAACCAATGAAGGTTTTTGTATGCCAAATACTAATATTTCTATTAGTATTTTCCT
This sequence comes from Smutsia gigantea, assembly GCA_032199065.1. Taxonomy (NCBI): domain Eukaryota; kingdom Metazoa; phylum Chordata; class Mammalia; order Pholidota; family Manidae; genus Smutsia; species Smutsia gigantea. Next base: position 317,203 of record JAVSCE010015234.1, read on the forward strand.
TAAAGGCTTATTAAGAGCAAGGTCCTTGGACCAGACATCACTCCTAATGACCCAAATCCACCCACTCCTCACAAAGGCAAGCTTTACAAGGGCACAGCTTCAAACCACAGTCTAGAGGACCAAGCCTTGTGCATATTTTAGGTATGCTTCAAAACTCTGGGGGAAAACACAGCAGCGTTTTGCCTTAACCAGCTTTCACCTAAGCTGGTGGCTGTCATTCTCCCCCTTGGCCTCCGTGACAGAAGCAGGTCTGTCTCCTGGCGACCTCCCCCTGGCTTCAAACTCTCCACCCAGGCCAGACTCTCTGGCGCCACCTCAGGCCATCCTCACTTACAACTTCACACATAGTTCTTTGCTTTTTCTGTTTCCAAATTACAACCAAAGGATCCCAATGGATTCCAAGTATTCGCAAATTTAAAATAAAGCATGTCATTTCTGTTATTCTCTACTTCTTCGGTCAACATGAGACTGAACCCCATACTTCTTCTATACACCCATTATGATTACAAAAAGGAAAAACAATCAAGGCCACATGAAAAATAAAACCCAGCAGTAATCTCAGCAGTTGTAAAATAGTTGTACACACTTCATTTTTTTAAGTATGGATGCACACATATGTACAGGAAAGAGGAAGAAACGCAACATGGTGCTTCTGACATCTGATGCTATGGATTCAGTATCTGCATATTAGAACACACATTAAGTCATTTTAAAATATACATCCTCAAGATGCACTTCTGCTTTTAACATGGATCTTCTACACTGCAATGATTCACTCCCAGTGGGCCACCCCAGACACCAGGTGACCAGAAGAGACTATGACTGTAATAGCACAGGGGCTGTGAAACCATGCCTGCTGATCCACAATATATGCTCACGTTCTTAATCCAACACCCTTTCCAATTTGCATAAAGATACATAAGGCAAAGAGCAAACAGGCACATCCTCTTTTAAAACAAAAGCTCCCTTCTGTTGGAAGATGACAAGAAAAAAATTCCGAAGCAGAGGCTGTTGTCATTATTTCCATCAGTTTATTTCCTTTAAGATGTTGGCATTATACTTTCTATGTGGGACTTTAAAAATCTAATCAACCACGATTAGAGTTCTCAAAAGTTAATTTTCAGTAATAATAGTACATAAGGTAAGAAGATAGAAGTGAAAGATATTTCAACTACTTAATAAAATTTAGTTCCCTGAGTTCACTCCTACTAAATTTATGTCCCTCACTAATTACAGTAGAACTTTATAGTATGAAGAAGGGGTAATGAAAGGAAGAGAAATACATAATTTTAGTCTATCTCAAAGGAATCTAGAATTATATAGGGAATTATTTCATTTTCTCTGGCCTTTCAAAAACACTGTCATTTGCCAACATCTTCCGGGAAACTTTAAGAACAAGCCAAAAAGCATCTGTAGGCATTACAGAAGTAGATACTGTGCGGTGGGCACCAGCAATGATGTTTCCAGAACCATGCCCACAGATGGTAAATATTGTGCTACCCCTCTTTCCATGTAGTCAGGCAGGAAGTCACAGAACTTCAAAAATCCCTTCGTAATCATTAGAGTGCCAACCAGTATTACACAACATTTCTATTAACGCTCAACTGTCTCAGCACAGTTTATCCTTATTCATCTGTGCTTCTGCACAAGTCCGCTGACGAAGCACCTGATGGAACTGGCCACAGGAGACACCAACTCTCCGTATCATGGAATTCAGGGCTCTCCCTTAATTTTTAAATGTACTGTAGACTTTAAGAAGTTTCTTGATAAATGGTAATATACTTAGTTCATACATGCCATTTTCCTGATGTTAACAGCACTTTTTTTTTCATGTGCCTTGTAGGCATGAATTCTGCTTAGGAAGTAACATTCACCTAACAGTTAATTTTTTTTTAAATCTGTACCAATCAGAAGAAATAATAAATTGAAAAGCACTTTTTCCCTATTTAGTCAACAAACTGTTTCAGAAAACACCATCTCTAGTTACAATAAACACAGAAATCATGGCATAGCTTTTACTCTTTAACTCCAAGTATTGCTCAGCTTATAACAGATGTATTATGAAACATGGCAAGAAGCATTGCAACAAGAAGAAGGTGGGAAAAAACATTTGGTACTTGATCATTTGGTATCTTCAGTCCCAAAGCTATCAAACAAGGGTTCCCACAGCCAGGCTGATAGATCCCTACCCAATCCCACAAACAAAGATTTCAAAGACAAATTTTAAAAATATATAATACAAGCTCTTTATCAACAAGCAAAGGAAAAGAAAATGTTCATAATCATAATTTATTGGAAAAAAATAATAGATTGATTTTTTTGTAAGTAAATTACAAAATCAAAATATTTATCTGTTCCTTACCTTGACAATATTCAAAGTTCCCTTTTTTCCGGCAGTCACCTATTACTAAACTCAGTGCTCTCCAAGTGTTTCTTTTGACAGATATCATTCTCCACCAATCGCTCTGCTAATTTCCTCTTTGCTTTTCTGACTGGGACAGATATTATGTTCACCAGCCCAGAGATCAATCCTTTCTATTGACAACAACAAAGGGAAAAAAAACGCATATATCACAACCAGTCTGAAGTATCACACCCATTTACTTACACGATAATGCTAGACCAGTTTTAAGAAACATATACAAGCTCTTCTCAATATCAGAAGAATCCAAAACAATCCCCATTCTCTCAGTTCCTATAATTACATGCTCTAAAGGACTCTTAATTCTCCAATCACCTGACTCAGAGTTGGATGCGTTCTGAACCTAACAACTCATCTTTCCTTAAATTGGTTTCAAAACATATGTATATGAATCTCTTAAAAGAACATGTTAGATTTTACCTGTTTTGATTAAAAAAATTAAATAATCTGTCAGATATTATGATTTCCTTAGAATACACTGTGAGGCTTTATGTGTGTTCATTTTATGGAATTTTACATGCAAGTCAAATCTTATTTCAAAACAAAGTAGTGTTCATTCTGTTTTCACCACTTTAAACATTGCCATCATTACCAAAAACAGTCTAAAACAACTGATAATAGTGATGAATAACCTATGTAATCAACTAGTTTTAAGACATTAGTAACAACAATTATTGTTGAATCATATTATCAAATCAACAAACTTCTACTACTTTCCTTCTTCCTCTAAAGCAATCCAAGTATTATCATTTTTCCTGCTAGATTTAACAGTTTTAAAATTCATTCATTTATCCATTCTCATTTACTAAATGTCTATTATTCCTCTACTATTACTACTAACACTACTATGTACAGAAAAAGTATTTCTTATAAACTATGAAATATAACTCTAACACAATCATATGCACATAAGGTAGGAACTCAGTAAATACTAAAGAAAAAAGATTCATAAAAGCAGTCTCAAAAAATACAAGTGTTGCTAGTATTTTTGGGAGACCAAACTACTTCTTAAAAATTAAAATTGTTGAAATACTCTGATGTATATAAAAACCACATTCTGTTTAAAAACAATGCCCCTTATATGCCACCCCATGAATCTGCTATCATGCAATCAGTTGTTTCTTGTTCTTTATGGCAAAAATAAAATAGGCAATGTTTAGGTAAAATACAGTACCAGGTACTTCTTAGTAGGAAATTGCCTTGAAGCTCAACAAGAATCATTAAAGACAATCAGCCAGAACTTGGTAACATTTAGTTTGGTATGAAACCTAACAGTTTTATTAACAAATGACAGAGCAAAAATTTCAGTAAGGAAATGACCACGATACATAGATACATGTACACATATAGAAATATTCAAATACAGGGGGTGAGGGGAGGCGTAAGGGGGGGCAGACCAGAAGTAAATCTAGATGTTAAGTGTTTCTGAAAGATAGGTGGGTAATTTTCTCCATGATTCTGTTATTTCCAATGTTTCTATATCAAGATATAAATATTTTATAAACAGAAGATGAATATTATTGGGAAAAGAAAATGGACACTTTTCTCAGATTCAATCATGGTATTTTATAACATTTTGTGCCATTGACAAAAGACATCAGAGAGACTGACAAAAGTGGATCAAGCCTGTGTGAGCATAGTTAATAATCCCCATGGAACCTAACGAAAGAAATGAGGTACATACAAATCCCTTAGAGTCTAAATCTTCTTTTTTCTCAAGATGGCTAAATTGAATGGGTGTAGCAGATCTCAGTTTTGAGGTACATAAATTACTACGTGGATATACTTCTTTTAAAAGAAAAAATTCTCAATTATACATCATCCCCCCCAATATAGAATATACTGTTTCACTTTTTAACTTAACTTGTGTCTATTTTAATCAGAGTACTCTAAGTGAATGGAGAAAAGTTGGCAGGAAGATAGTGTTACAAAATATTTTAAATGTGTATGTTTATAAATTCTTAAATGTTAACATAGCATAAAAATATACATTCAATACACAAAGTAAGTCTAAATTTACCCATGAGGATTTTCCCCACTTAACTATATGAAACATTATATCACAATCAATAGAATAATTCACACACACACACAGAAAGGAGCTAATGTTTGAAAATAATGACTCTGGAGTATTATGTTTATGCTTCATACATCCCACATATTCAATGGCCATCTAGTATGAAATAATGAAAGGAGTCATGGTAATGAGCACTGTGAAACATCTGTCCAGATATTTGTGATACTCGTTCCACACTGAAGTCCGTATCATGCGCAAATAACAGCAAAATTTCACTGTCTTTAATAATCACTTTGTTCAGGGCCTCAGCCCTCAAATTTATAAAAGATCATTATGAGGGGAATACATACTGAGAAAAGTTTAAAAGCTAAAGTCCACCTAGAGTAGACTGCCTCAAACAATTTGTAGTTCTACAAGAGTTATTATTAAAAAGGCTCAACATGTTGTATCACCATGGAAATTGTGGAAAACATACATTCCCAAATATTACTTTTTCTCAATGGTATGAAGTAATGAAAACCACATGTGTAAATCTGCTATCCGTGCAGTAGTTCAAGCTGCAGCTAATAGAAAATACAGAAAGTGAACTCTGCTATATAAAGGATTCTTGTTACAGAAATATAATGTGAAAACCAGATGCAGACAGAAAACCTTAATCACAGATGGGAATGTAATCACTGGCATACAGAATACTTTTTTGATCAATCTTAACCATATGCGCAATGTATTTATTTTCTAAGGAATGCAATAACTTGAGAGAACCTTCTATTTGAATTCAGTTAACCTCATATTTATAATGCTTTTATCTTACTCCCCCATCCCTTCAATGTGCACACTGAGCCAAGGTTCTGAAAGGAAGAGTTGCTGGCCTTGGCAAATCACTCTTGTATCAGTTTATCTTTCAAAAATTTAATAGGATGTAAAGACTACACATATCACAATCAACCTCAAAAAAGATCAAGTGCAGTTCTCCATTACTGTGTTTCTCAATCACTGCCAGGACTCCCTTCAGTGCCTAAACACATTTCTCTAGAGAATTGTATCAACATTTGTGGTAATTTTTCTTTGAATAAATATAAATGTATAGTTATTCCAAAAACGAGCCTTTAAACGTACTTCTTTTCTATCTATCAACCTGAATGGAATCAAACCCTAACTTTTCTTTCTTTTCATAAAAACATTTTAAAGCACAAAGACTTTCTTTACGTCAATAAAAACATAGTTTTTATTCCAAGAGGAATTACCACAAAAGGAACCTGTTATATATAATTTCCAACTTAGAAAACATTATCTTAAAAGTACAATCCCTGACACTGTGGACTGGAGCTTGTCTTTGTCAAAGCCTGCGTGATCTCATTTTGTAGGACAAGTCCCCTGTATTCCCCTAATCGGAAGAAGTCAACTGAACACCACACATGCCTCCCTTTAGGACTACATTCAACTCCCAGCAAGAAGTGACAGGACCATTGTTATCTGGCTGTCCCTCATCACAGGTCATATGAACTAAACTTCAATGTCCCAGTTACACAAACTTCCTTAAGCTCCCACGGCATCCGTGCATCAGGTTCTCCTCTCTTCTAACTATGCATCCCCTGATACACGCATGGAAACACACAGTCCTTAGTCTTGCCCCATTCTGACATTTAAGATGCTCTAAACTTGGCAATAACCTACACCTTTCAGCCTCTATTCCAACTATGCCCTTCAGGGTTCAGCTCTTCGCTGGATAATCCCCCAGAGAATTCTATCTTCTCATGATTATGGCTTTATCAGTCAACCTCAGGGCTCTTCCACAGACTGCAGTGTGGCCAGCTCCTTCTCAACACTCAGCTCACATTCAAATGTAACCTTCTCAGAGATGAGTGGCCCAGCCACCCAAAATAAAAGCTCACCACCAATGCCCCATCACTCAAACACTGGTTTTTAAATGTCTTCACTGCACTTCCCACTACGTGGTATTCACTATTTACCACAATCTTATTAATGTCTTCATTATCTGTCTGCCTCCCCCAATTCTAAACTGTTAAGTTCTTTGAGAGCAGTGGTCTGTTTTGCTCATTACTCTATCCTCCACACTTAGACTCTATTTGGCACATAGCATAAGCCCAAATAAAAATAAAACAAAAGAACTCCATGGGATCAAACGCTATAAAGGCCCAATTCAATCCCTTGTGGCCTTCATAAGCCTTTCTCTGGCCAGTCCTGAGGCTCATGATCATTTCCCTTCTTCAAACTGTAATGGCATGTATGGTCTGTGTCAGGCTGGGCAACCTTTTCCTGCCAGATACTGTTCATCTGAGCCCACTCCCACCAGTATACCAGTGCATACACAGCCAGTATGGGAATCACCCCAGGGCTTCCCAGACTGCCAGGCTAGCCCTTCCACCCACACTGAGCAGTAGGACAACAAAATTAAGAACTGTACCATAAGCTCCGTACCACCTTTAAGGAGTAAATTCACACTAGGTTTTTTTTCTGATATTTTTTGAATTGAAGGATAGTTGATATACAAATACTATATTGGTTTCAAGTATACAACAGTCATTTGACAGTTATCTACATTATTAAATGCACATCCCAATCAGTATAAGTTCTATCAACATAGAAAGTTATAGAACTAATGACTATATGCTCAACTTTCATCTCCATGACTAACTTATGATTGAGATTTTTGCACCGTAATAGCTTTTATGCATAAACTTCTCTCTCAATGGAGTTAACCAACTGAGTTTCCTGTTGGAGGAAAGAGACCCCATCTTACTATCTTTTTGCCTTCAGACCCTACCTTGATGCACTGTCCTTGTTCTGTTCCAAGGCTCATGAGGGAAGGGGACATGCTCACTCAGTCTTTAGATCTAGCACCTTGTGAGGTGCCTGGCTCACAGGTGCTCACTCGACACTGGCTGGGTGAACAAAGGAATAAATGATAATGCAATACTATCTAGTCTTTCTTCAAGCCCCTTCCTCTTACCTGATCGAGCATTATTTTAAAGTCCTTCAAATATTAAAGAACAAATTAATCAGAAGTCAGACGACAAACCTACTATTTATTTTTAGTCATGCTGACAATACAGAATGACCAATGAGTTAACAAGCCAGGCAATTTAAAGTAGTAGAAAGCCCTTCAATCTCTCTCCTGTTACAGATATAATTTAATTTTCAATGAAATAAAATACCCTAAAATGACTGTGGCTACACACACTGACCACATACAAGCCCACTGCATTCATCCTCTGGCTTGACTGGAATCTCAGCTCTTAACACACGTCAGCTGCTTGACCTTGGACAAGTCATTTAACCTCTTGGCTTCAGATGTAAATCTCTAAAATAGGACAATAACTATCTAACTTATCAGGAAGGTATGAAGATAATATTTATAAAATGCCTATCTTAATGCCCCTAGGGTAAGTTTTTTATCCCATGTGCTATGTCCTTACCATTTGCTACTAGAAAGGTGGTAGTACCTATTTCAATATCATGGTTTAAAGCATTAAAATAAAAACATTAGGTCGCTACTCAAAAATGACCTGGTACAATGTTTTCCTTTGGGAAAGCCACTATTATACTATTAGTGATAAAGACAAAGTATTTATGATCAATCAACAATACCAAAATATGTGGAGTTAACCCTTCAAGTCCTGAAACATTTTGCAGTGAAAAGGAAAAAAATACCACAAACTAATTGTGATTTTTTTTTCCTCATCTAATTTCATCTATGAGATGATCGTCTCTGGGAGTAAGAGAAGAGAGAACCAATTATTTCCAGAGTGGTTTCTCCAAATAAAGGCATCTGTTCCATGATGGTAACTTTCACATGAAAGAAAAATGGGACTTTGAAAGTAGATGCATTCATGGTTGATGGTCACACATCTCAAAGGAAGATCTACAATTGTCCAGCTGCAAACATGGTCTGCTTGCTGCAACTCCTTATCAGCTGGTATCTCTCCTCCCTCTTCCCTCCCTCCCGCTGCCTCAGAAAGTTGTAAAACTGTGGTATTTTTTTAAATGCTCTAAACGTTAACTTTTGTAAGTGCAGTAAACAGTCTTGATTTTCCACTTTAACTTTAGTGTAATTGGCACCTGCAATCTGTGTAGCTGGTCCTGTTCGTGGGGAAAATTCCTAGGTGGTAGGATGTGAAGACTTATAAGAGAGTGAGAGTGAGTCCTGGAGCAGAACAGCCTGCGAGTAAGGAATTCTAGGTGCAGTCCGCACTCCACCTCTCATGCAAGGTGAACTCAGGTAAGTGAGGAGACTTCTAGGAGTTATTTGCAAAATGAGCTCACTCCCAGGTGAGTATTAAATAAGCCAATATGTGACCCTCACTCCATGAAGGCTTCTACTATCTGAGACTGCTCAGGCACTTGCGGGAAGGGAGTGAAGCATGCCCTTCTGAAACACCTCTTCAAATGGAAATGTTACCTGGACGGAAAAACAGTGAGACTCTTCACCCACTTCCACATTCTTAGGGCCAGAAGCTTGCAGTGAGATGGACCTGTCACACTAGCCAGTTTTTAAGTCTAGTTTATCAAGCAGCAGACAGTTGGGATCCCATATAATGTCAGAAACGCAGGACTGCATGTTGGGGAGCAGGAGGCAAAGCGCTCATCCTAGAGATCTGTTCAGGCAGCAAACCCGGGCAACCAGAGGAGGGAAGAGAGCCCCTGGCAATTAAGGGATCATGGCAGGGCGGGCTTCTGGGCCTTGTTGGGTCCCCGTTCAAAGGACCAGTTTCAGCTGGTAGGTATGTCTACATATACAATATTTTCCTTACAATTTCAGGAAGCTCATCCTTGGCAAAAAAGTACATTTGTGAGCTTCGGGGGCTAGATGGGGGAAGCAGGTCAATACGTGCATTTATGAATATGCCAGCGATGCGACTGCTTCAATTTGCCTAAGGCTGATCATTTACAAGGGTTTTTTCCTGTTTTGGTTGCTGAAACTTAAAAGCCAAAATATGGCAGCAATAAGCTGTACATTCTGTAAGAGAACACAATGAGAGGGGACAAGATGGATAGAGATTGGGAAAGAAACAACATGCTTTTAGAACCAAAGATTTCATTTCCTTAGTAGTGAGATATTTCAGAAGAGTATTAATAACTTGAGTTCAAGGCATGAGCTTTCCACAAATATTTAATAAAGCATCAAATAGGACCCCAACAGTTCCAGACTCCTACCTTCAACAAGCTTACAAACCAGCAGAGCAGTCTGAAATCACGTGGACAGCAGCAAGGAGTTGGACATGATAAACTCTATCTTTGAGGAAGAGAGGTTATAAAGGCTTCAGAGACTGGTTTCATTAGAGACTTAGGAGAGGACAAAGTAGGTTGCCTGCAGAAATAGGTCTCAATTAAGGCTAAGATGAGAAAGGTCTAGCAAATCAGGAGTACTGTCAATCTTGAACATCTCTATCCCCAGACATCAAACAGCTCCAGACTCTCCTTAAGTATTTGCTGAATGAAGATGACTGGGAAAGACACCTAGAGAGAAGAGAAGGTCTTACACAGGGGGGGGTTCTAGAAGACAGTGGTGGACAGTTCCAGAGGGGTCAAGCTGGACACTAAGAATACGCAAACCTTTATTGATGGTTATGCTTCACACATATTACCTCATGTAATTCTCATGACAACTTTATGAGGTCATATCATTATCATCCAGATGAGAATTATTTCCAGCTAAGAATTATACCCAGATGAACAGGGGGAGTACAGAAGGTTCAACAAACGGCAGAGCACTTGGGAGCTGGGTCTCTTTACCTCCACACTCAGCCACCTTCAGGCAGAGTACAGAGCACCACCACTTCCCCCAGAAGGGAGGATCTTCCCCCAGAAGGGAGGATCCCACAGCCAGTCAACCCCAGGCTGACCCCGCAGCCTCTAACTTCAGAGTGACCAAAACAGGAACAAGACTTGCAAAAAGACTCAGAGGACCAAGGGACACAAAAGAAAGTCTCCTTCAACCATCAATGCCTGGGCCCCACTTTCTTCCTCCAAAGCAACTACTGCTGTCAGATGCCTGTACATACACCTCCCCAAGCGGAGCTGCATGCATCTGTTTTGTACAAATGCAGCATACTATACACACTGTTCTGTTCCCCACTTTTCCCATTTAACAGTGTATCTCTGGAATGATTCCAAATCAACACATATAAATTGGTCTCATTCTTTTAAAACCTACAGATTGATTTTTATACTGAGGTTCTCTTTGACATAGGCATGATTAATTCTTACCAAGCACAACTGACATCAGAGGAAAAAAAAGTCTTCAAAATTTCAATTTTGACAGATTTTAACAAAACCACAAACCCCAAATTCAGTTACAGTTCAAAGAGTAAAAAGAATTGCCAGGATGTCCCCAATTAGATGGTACTGGACAAAACAAGGTGAAAGACATGGAATACTATTTTGAACCATACCTAAAAGTCCTGAAACTGGTTAAGATTTTGTTGTTACTTTCAGTAATTAAAATCCCTTAAACAGGGGAGACATCAGCACGCAATTCAATATTCAATCCTAAGGAGTTACTATCATCCCTTATTTCTTTCCTTTTCTAATGAGGCCTCCATTTTAAAACAAAGTTCATGGTCTCACACATGACAATATTTTGTGTACTATCTGCTGATTGTAAAATTACAAACAAGCTTCTATTAAACTCAGTGAACTCTTAATACATTTTTGCTCTTTTAACTTACAGTATATTTGAACAATGTCACTGTATAAAAAAGTATTTGGTCTACAGACAATGTTTGGGGTCCCCAACAAATGAATGTGGGTTCAAAGCCCCCCTGAAATAATCACTCTCTGCTGCCCTTCCCACCAAGAGTACCAGCCCCAAGTCTGAGAGGCACTGGTTTGTAAGCACCACCTCTGCTTTTCTATCAACTATTCCTTGTCTCCTTACTCTCTGCTCCCTGCCTTCTCTCCTCTACAGAATTACAAAATCATACTGCAAATGAAAGTTCAGCATTTGAAAAATAAACGTAAAATAATTAAGCTCCTTTGGTAGAAAGGTCAGGATCCAAACCCAGCCTCCACCCCCAATCACTTTTTGTCCTCCCGTATGGTCCGAAGGTACCTGGCAAAAAGAAGGGGACTTCAATACAGGTTGAAATCCATGCAAGGAGCCAAAGACATGGGAGCCAAGTCCCAGGGAGACCAGTAATGCATCCTCCATGCAGCACCATTCTGTACAACACACCTGCCACTTGACAGCCCTGTCACCATTTACCAAAAGTAACTGGACCACAAGAACCCCAGGAGCAGGGATAAACAAGTGCATTCTGAGCCTCCTTCCTGGAGGCTGTGCCCCCATGAGAGAAGAGAGGCTAGGCTGCCATCCAAAGTGATTTCCAGATCCTGGCACCCTCGTTGAGTGCACCGGACACCGAACCCAAGTTGTCAATTCTTCTCTAACTCCGCTTCCATCTCCAAGTTCTGATTATTCTGCTTTTGCAATACCTCTTGTATCTGCTTCTTTTTATCCCACAAGCCCAATCCTGGTCATCCTTTATAATATCTAAAATCTAAACTGCTATGATGAACTTCTCACCTGGCCCTGGCCTGCAGTCATTCCCCCATTCAAACACATTTGGTCCATCACAGTCTCTCCAGAAACACAACTTTAATTGGGTTCATGGGTACCCCTTTTCTAGAACAACCTTTTTACTTTTACTTTGGTTTTATTAAGACCTGTTTTGCCATGACACCCTTTGTTCTAAGAAGTCCAACTACAAAATCTATTTGTTGTAAAGGCAGAACTATTCTGGTTTTGCAGGAAAGCAGACAAACGAAGGGCCTGAACACAACCTGGACGTCCTCCATGCCACCTCCCACCCTGAGGGATCCCATACGACATAGTTTTCCCCATAAAAAGATAAAGCTTCAATCAGAATGTTTGATATTCAAGGCATTTATGATCTTTCTACTCATTTCCCAATAATCGCCCAAGGGTCCCTTCTGCTAGAGGCAGATTCATTAATTTCTTCATTCATTAATTTATTCTCTCTCCACTGCCTCCCATCTGACCCAACAATCCACATCTCGGGGTTTCTGCCCTTCCCATTCTTACTTTATAACTGCCTACAACCTCATTACATTAACTATGCCTTGATAAATCCTGTCTCAAGCTCAAATTCCACCTCACTCCTGTCTCTAAAATCCCATTTATGGTGCCATTTAATTGGTAAGCAACCAGTCCCCACCATCTTTCATAGCTGTTTTATTTGTCCTGAGCACATCAATCATTCAGTGACAACAGAGCCTACTATCTGCTCTGTATGTCCTCTAACACACTGCTGAACAGATAGTAGGCATTCATTAAATGTTTAGTAATGTGCTGACTTCACACTTACAACCAAAAGTAAAAATTTTAATTTTCTTTAAAAAATTCTACAGTGTTATTACTACCAGGACTACCCAAAGAGTGTATGTCTTTCTTTAAAAATAGTCAAATTAGGTTTAGTAGGTTGCTCATTTTATTGTTCTTCATTTATATTTTCCTCTGATATTTTATATCTGCTCCATCTAGCCAACACAAAGCTCGACTTGAACAAGTCAGTGGTGAATGATCTCATTGACTTTCCATTTAGACTTGACCTACCTACCCAGCCTTATTTAAACAAAAAGATGAGCAGTCATTGTCCACATTTGTTTCCCATCAGAGGGCAAATCTGGTTCTCATTTCTAAATAAATCTAGCAAGAGATGAGACTAAAATGTGTGACAGGTAGGCAAAGGGGTTGGGTAGGGTAGTAAAGAATACTTGTCTGACACATGATAAAAGTTACAGAATCCTAACAGACACTTAAAAAGAACACTTTCAGAGGAAAGGATTACTACGTCAGTCTGATAAACACTACAGTTCCAGTCCCAATATCATCTGCTGTTCTTCCCAGCTGTGTTTGCTCATCACTGTGTACATAACATATGCAGAGATTCAGAAAATAAACTAGCAGTCTTTCATGACCTGTCTTACAGCTCACATCTTCCTGTATCTTGAGGTTAGGGAAAGAAGCACATCTAGTTTTAGCCAAACAGACCAACCAACCTCCCAAGACTTTGCACTTAAAGCGTAACCAGCACCATGTTCACAATGTCCACTGGGGGGTGACTTCTCAATTTCTGACATTCCGCCTGCCAAATGGGAAGCACATTTGAAATGCTCTGCCAGTGCTGCTGCGCTAGCTCCCTAGCACAACTCTACACCAGCATTTACAGGTACCATTACCCGTCCACTTTCCTAACATCTCTCTGATCGCCTACCTGAGTCTCACCAGGTACACTCCTGCAAGGCCTAGTGGATCAGACCTCCCAAACACTCTTTCTAATAGCATCTTACAGCGAAGTTTTCTCTCCTAGTGCTCTAACAGACCTGGCCACCTCTAGTTTATCACTGCTCTGACAATGCTTCTTATTAGTGGCCACCTAGCTTTTGAACTTTAAACAGACTGCCATTACACCCAAGGTAATATGTTCTCTACAATGTCTTTGATGTAATATTCAGTCCAATCAAGTCAGGTACCAACTAAGAGTTCACTACACACATCCTTTTAAGACATTCTCTTGTGTGGCAAAGAACTTCAATTTGGCCTCCCACTGAACTCTGAATGCCAATGCAACATTCTTCTACAACTTAGGAAACAACAGTGATTTCTGTGGCTTCCCTTTCAATGACAGGTGAAAGGAACATAACTTCCAAGTCCTGCCAGTCTGATACTCCTAGCAAACAGAAGTTTCTACTACCATCCTGGATGATGACAGAGTGCTCACACCTTAACCAAATCAGAATGCAGCTCCTGAATTCCAAAGAAATCCAGCCCAAGTTCATTACAATTTTTCAGTCTGATTTAAGAACTGATGTCTAGCCAAACAAAAATGTGCTCCCATTCCTTTAAATAAAGTGTTACTTACCAAGTTCTCTCCAAAAACAATTTAAAGAGGTTCTTTTCTAAATTTCCAAGTGACTTAGATCCAAACCTTGAGACTATGGGGTACAGCAAATGCCTGGTAATTATAACCAATCATCGACATGCTTGAGCCTCTAGCCCTTCACTCACACCCCCAGACAACCAAGTTCATCTTGTCTACTAACTATGACGGGAAAGCATAAAGGTCATTTTCCCTTATGCAAAACCTAAAATCTTTAGTTTCTTCTTACCACATAAACAGATTCACTCATTCCTCTAACATTCACCTGATTTTTTTTCTTTTAATTCACCGAGTGATGGGAAATTGCTGAAAGCTCACTAAGTCTGCCCTTCATTTTCTCCTGAAGACCTGACCTGAGGGCTGGACATCACCCCAGGCCACACAGAAAGTCAGTGACAGAACTGGAAAGGGACCCCAGTTTATCTACTAGTCAGGGGAATGAACACACACCAGGTCCTTCTTTTTAGAACAAAGAGTGCTTTTACACAGAAGAACCATAGTTTGCCAACTCAAAATGGTCTCTCCTCTTGCTTAAGAAGTGATCAGGAAGTTGGCCCTGGTGAACCAGGAGATGCTAAGATCAGGATACAGGTGTGCCCAACTGGGATGGGACAAGCAAGTCTCAGGGACTAGGGACACTGAGCAAAGACAGCTCCAGAGCGCTGAATGAGACACAGGAACAGACCGAGTGCTCACACCTTCAGTGTAGTGTAGGAAGGTGGTATTCTGATGAGGGAACAGATTAAGTAAAGGCAAAGCCTGGATTAGGAGGTACTGAGGGGATATGGAGGGACATACACTTAGGTATATCCAGGGATCTCTGTTAGCTAGGAGCCAGCTCTGACTCCTAGGTTGGGATGAGGGCATAAGAGAACAGTAGATGCATAGATCATGGCTATGGAGAATACTACCCTAGGTATTCAGAGAATGAGGCCCTAATAATTAGAACTCGAGAACAAAGTTTATTTGGGGAACACTAGGAAACCTCACTTTTCCACAGAGGAGCAAAAGGTCAGCCACAGAAAAGCAACTAAGCCATGGCTGGAAACCCTCGAAATGAAGAAAGTGAAATGCTGGTTAATTATTTACTTAAAATCAGTGATGACAATGTATGGGAAGGTTAATGCCAAGCTCACAGTAGGACTCTAGTTTTTTTTGTCAGTTCCTCTCCTCTCCCCCAGGCCCAACAAGTGGAGGTGCTGAGATTATTAAACAAATGGAAAAACTTTTCAGTTCTGCCTGCCACACACAAGGTGTATATTCTAAAGCCTGTTCTCCCAAATACTGGTTTGCCTTAGAAATCTTGACCAATATGAAATGTACAAAAACAAATGCCCACGTTATCCCTCCATGAGTTACACTATGCAGGTAATTTCAATTAAACTATCAAAGCAGGGGGATTTTAAAAAGAAGGGTTCTTACAGTCAGTGATAGTGTTAGTGGTCCTAAACAGCATTGGTTTTAAAAGTTTCAAACTCAAACAGGAGCATCTCATGCCTTAAATCTCAGCCATGGGACATCACTTCATAAGTGGTTCTGAGGTAAAAGCCTGGATGTCCATCAGAAAGTATAAACATTTTGAAAACAGTCACAAAAAGCTCTCCCCTGTTGGTGCCACAGAAGGTACCAAGGCTTCAACACTAAATGTGGCTTCAGCACAAAACATCTCATTTGGAAGATCACATACCAAATGATGGGATTGTGTCTATGAAATAAACTTTCTTGCACTGGTGTGTGATTCCACCTCATCTCAAGAGCGGCAAAGTACTAGGTGCTGTGACAGAGAATATGCCCAGGTTTCTGAAAAACATGCCAGCACAACACACCACAGTTTGGCTTTGAACTGGGAATTACACTCCTTAAAAGCATTTTTCTTTGGTTACATATATGTCATCACATACTCACTATATTGCTCTTCAAACTATGTCTTGAGTTGGTATTTCAGAAGATACACTGCATTTGTTAACATGCAACATGCTAATGGATCTCAATGTCCGTTTTCCACTTAACCTGTCCTGGGTTTATCTGGGAAGGGTGTGTCTTGCAACTGAAGTGTGAAGCCAAAAGCAACATAGCCTCCAATTGATCCTAAGCAATGATCACGTCTCACCCTAGACAAATTACTATAGCCACAAGTCAAACCAGCTGCAATTGTGGATAGTCAATATTGAACCTGATTCAATTTTCATCAGTCTTCCTTCTACCTCAATTCTCGATGCCCAGTTTTACATGGACAGAATTGCCATGCATTTTCTTACTATTGGGATGAAAGATTATTTTTATTGTGATCACTTAAGATGTGTTAGAGTTTCGTTCTTATTAATACTGGATGATTTCAAAAGAACGTGTCCTTCCTAGAAATGTCACTAGTAAAATGCATCCAATTTTTCTCTAATGTGGTGCTTTCCCTGTCCATAAAACTTTCTTGATTAGCAGTACCATAGAAGCTAAAGCTTTTGTATGTGGGCACTCAAGCATAATTTAATCATTTTATTGAAGCATGAAAAAAATTATTCTGAAAGCCCTGTTAGGTAAAATATCCCTGATTAGTTTAAACTTACATTTGCAGGTATATTAAAGGTGAAATAAATCACAGAATGCTCAGTATGTGATAGAATAGTGTTAACTTTGTTGTAAGTCGACAGGAAGTTAAAAATTGGAGTATTAGAGAATGTAAGAAATAACTATCTTATTTTAAATAACTGTATTTAAATAGGTTATTTTAAAATAAATTCTGTTTTGTGTGAACCCTTTTTATAGTACCAGAATTTTCACCTATGTAAACCTCTTTCATAGTCTAACAAGATGAGGTCCTAATTGCATAATACCATTTATCTGTGGAGGATAAAAGTGCCAACAAATGAAAATGCACATTAGGCAAGAGACTGTCAGAATACAAAATTGTCCTTTTTTATTTTTTTTATTTTTTTTTTGTTTTTTGTTTTTAAATAACCCACTCACATTAACAAAAGACTGCAATAGCTTCCAAATTATAGGTTGTTATTTTTAGTGGAAGTAGTTCAATATTCATATTGGAGCAGATGTAGCAGTTTAACAAAACAGCTCTTCAAATTCTGCACAAATTGAAAACAGGAAAACTGATTGCATTTTCTCTTATCACTTTCCTTTTCTGAATTGACACTTTTGGCCTTCTGAAAATTTACACATGGCTTTCATCTCAAAAGCACCTGCTGATCAAATAGAAACCTAACATTTTCATGAAAATGGTATGAAGGACTAGTTTTGTTCTAAACACTGTGAAGGGCATCAGTTGCCTACTTGATGGCAATAACTGCTGTATATAAGGCATATTCATAATAGTTTTAAATTTTCATTAAACTTTAAAAAAATGTTAAGTCTCTTCTGGTTTTACCCATACTCACTTTTTATATGATTTGAACTTCTCTGACTCAGTCTGCCTCACACTTATAAGAGAGTAGATTGCATTAAGATCACAAACAGTTATCTCTGGCTCTGCTTGAATATACACATCTCTATCTTTACAAATCACTGAATGTGGGCATAAAATATATATATCCCATTTTCCTATTTCACCCACCAAAAGAAAACAGGAAACAAAAAAATCAACCCCAATTCTGGAAGGGGCCTTCCGCATTGTTTTAACAGATACAGATTGAGCAGGCGCTGTACCCCAGACTGGAGAAGAACAGATGTCACCCAAGCACAAGCTGGTAAACACCTGAATGATGTGACCAGCCCACTCATTGTAAATACCTCTGGAGAAGGTACATCTTGGAAATGGGTATTCTCACATGTACAACATGCAAGATTAGTAAAGTAGGCTGCTTCTCAGATTTTTAAATAAAAGTGATCCATGTATTTCATCATTAACATCCAATTCTGGGTAAAATTAAAGATGCTCCTAAGACATGCCACCTGTCAGTTTCTCAGCCAAAAGGACTCTAACCCTGCTGGAGGATTCCAGGCTGTCCATTCCCATTCTGCCTGGGTGATAAGGTAACCTGAAGGCAAAAACAACACACGGTAATATATGTGCCACTCTGACCGGTCCGCCTGTGAATTTCAATGTTTCATCATGTTCACTGAGCCAACAGCAAACCTAAAATGTCAATATGCTCAGTCAATGGAAGTGAAATAATGGGACTCTATTGTCTTCCCCAATCGATCTGCTGCTGTCAACAAGGAAACAAGCCCCTGGCTTTAAACAAATTTTAATTAGGCTTTTAGTTACTGGATCATATTTACCTGTGAAAACACCTATCTTGACAATGTGTAGGAGACAAAACAATTATTTTTTTCTACTTTTACCCATTTTAGGAACCTTCCAAGGTTGACCCTATGATGTTTTTTCTTGAAATACACTTCATGAGTCGATAAAACATTTTTTTTTTACCTTCTTTTTAAACCAACTCCAGGGGAAAAAATATCATGGTCAAACCCAAAATACAAATCTACTTAACAGACTTGGAGAGATTTTGTTTTCTCTAGACCTAGATGAAACCATACTATAAAATCCATTCATTCCATACTAAAAGTAGGGTACCTTTGCTTTTCTCACTCAAGCACTCCCTTAGCATCAGTTCATCACCCATTCAAAGCAAGTCACACAAAACCAAACATGAATGATCAATTCCAACAACCGCCACCGTTTTTTGCTGAGTTCCTCCGTCCAAAACGAAACTCCTGCTAAAATCCGGGAGATGGTGCTGAGGACAGAGGGTGGGGGTGAAGAGGAAGTAAGACCCTTAAGTCATTCAAATTTCGCCTAAGTTTGACGGTCCTTGCGCCAGAAAAGAGACAGTTCTCACCTTAACATAAAAATAAAAATGAGCTAATCAAGTTGTCCAGCACCTTTTTCTCTCCCCTCTTCATCTAAAGGTTTCAGCGTCCAGTCAAGAAATAATCTATTGTTCCCCCTTTATCGAGTCTCTTTAAACCTATTCAGACAGGCAAAACTAAACCCAATTAAAGATAAGGCCCTCCGGTAATCTCACCTCCGTGAGTCCTGTCTGGATAGCAGAGGTGATGGGAGATAGCGGCCAGGCCAGGACTGATGCGTCCTCCTCACCCCACACAACAAAAGGCAGATTTCTCTTTCTCCCTTTGCTAATCTTTAAATGTAAATTCTCTCCGCCAGCTAAGAGGAGCGACAGATAACATGTTACATCTTCACTTCTCCTGGTCTTATCGACTTCTGAATCATGTGGAAAGGGAGAGAGGGAGAGAGAAAGGCGGCCTCCCCGCGCTCCCCCTGCTCCTTCCCACCCCTCCTTCCCCCTGCTCTCCCCTCCCGTTCACGGAGATTACCTTCTGGCAAAGGAGCGCAGGAGAGGCGGCCGCAGCCGAGGCGGCACCCAGACCGTGGCTTTGTATTCATTAAACACACATCGGAGCTTATCAGAAGTAAAAGGCTTGTCAGGATGGCACATTGTGTGTGAGTGAGTGTGTGAGCGCAGGAGGGAGAGGAGAGCGGCCCACGTGCATCAGGGTGATTACAGTATCAGCAGGGCCCAGATGGAGGCAGGAAAATAAACAGAGGGTGTGTGTGAGACAGAGCGGGAGAGGGAGGAAAAGAAGGTGGGGGAGACACAGGCTGGAAGGAGGAGAACGAAGAGTGGGTGGAGGCTCAGGGCCCAGGATGAGGTGGCAAGTGGGAGCAAGGTGCCCTGAGGTTGGCTGAGGGTGAGAGCCAGGGTGGGGATCTCCTGTCTTTCCAAAACTACCACTACACAGAGAAAAAGGGAACAATTCAGACTAGCAAACTGTATTTCCTGCACCAGGGCTATACAGGAACATTTTGGAGGTTCTGTCAAGGTCAGAGGGGGATTCAAGTGCTCTCTCAAAGCAGAGAATAACAATGAGACATTTACCATCTCACCTCCATCCAAATGGCCATAATTTGCAAAACAAGTCTAGTTGAGCCCTCACAGCAGTTACTTCCCAGACCAAGGTCAAAGGGAGTTCTTTCCCTTTCTTTTCAGACCTCAATACTCCTGAATTCCAACAAACCCCTCCTCCCAGGCCATGCATACAGATGTGGACACAGACAACAAGTATCTCCTCTTCCTGGGCTTTAATGTTCCCAGCAGACAACTTGTGTGGCCAGCATCACTGAGATAAGGACCACTTGTGATTGGTGGCTACAGGTGACTCTAAGACACCTGCTCCACCTCCAGAAACTGTGTTGGGGGAAGGGGGTTCCTTCTGTGTACATCTGAAAGTCTATTTTGGAGGTGGGAATTTGAAATTGAGGCAATCAATCTCAGCTTGAGCTGCTTCACAGCTCTTCACCCACCCAGAGCCCAAGAATCAATCAGAGAAGCAGCAGCAGGGGATAATGCTCCTGCATCAGACCAGAGTTTACCCTCCTCCACCCCATCGGGATCAGGAGGGAGACACACCTGAGTAGTCCCAAGGGGGCTCCTTTTCACTTTTAAATGTGCCCATCAGACAATCTGAGCATCTGATCAGATCCTTAATGGAGTGCAGATAATGCAGCAAAGAAGGTTCTTCTACTTGGGGGAGGAAGAGGTTTTGGTTGTACTGTACTTCAAGGCATTGCAGCTTGGTTAAGAAGCTCTGACTGCAGGATGAAGAGTGAGCTCAGAAGGAAGCAAGCAGCCAATAAATGCCTAATTGTTCATGGCACATGTTGTGGCCCCAGCTACAGTGAAACTTCAGGTTATAAAACAGTTTTATGCGCGGGGTCTCCACGTAAAAAGACAAAATTGGGGAGGGGGGCGGGGAAGAGTGAGGTTACTGAGTATTGAAAAACACTGAAGAGCAAGAGAGCTAGCAGCCAGCCTCTTGGAGGACCCAAATTTGAAGAAGCCCTTTAGAAAATTAGGGGAGGCACTGTTTAAGTAAGCACTCTCCTCCTGAACAACCAAAATACAGTTTTCTATGTAGTGGATCCCCCCAGCCCATGCTCCCAGCCCAAGAAAAGAATTAAGGGAAATTTGATAGGTAAAGCAAAATTTTAAAAGATGGGCTTGGGTGGGGGAAGGGCATGAGTGAAAAATCTTGTCATGCAATGCATGTCAGATAAAAGGGGTTCTGCCACAATCCTCCAGTAATCCAATAATGTGGAAAACCCTCGTGGTATCACTGAGATGAGAAAAAGGTAGTATTTCTCCATAAATCTTCAAAAAGTGACCAGGTTCAATAGAGAAGGGTACAAGGGCAAAAACTAAACCATTTGGCAGGACACAGTACAAAACAGGGCGAACCCTGAATAGGTGAAAACCTGTCATTCTTACATGTTTTAAATATAGTAACAGATTTCTGGAGTATCATTTTCATTCTCATAAAAGGTCACTTTTAACCTTTTCTCTAGCTGTTATAGAAAACTGCATTCAGACCAACCAGACAAAACCACATACACCTTCCCCTTTCTTATATTTTAGTTCTCAATTTGGACACAGACTACATGCAAATGCTCATGAATTCATCGCAGCTCTAGAAAGAAAAAAATACATACAAATGCCCACCTATTTTTCCATTACATGCTCTTTAAAAAAAACGCTATTAAAAACAAAACAATGCACTACTTTCAAACCCAAAAAAGGCTTAAATTTTTCTTATAAAAGCATCCAAATACTGAAGGCATTAAGAAAATTGCACAGAAAGCTTAATCTGCCAGTGTTCTTATTTGTAAAGGCACAGTATTTCTATTACTATCTTGTTTGTTCATTGACTTTTGGCTCACAGTTATAGAAAAGATCAACCAATTCTCAAATGGGAAGAATCCATGACTCTCTTCCAAAGCAAACATTTTGCTGCAAAGGTTTCAATTTAAGGGGGGAAAAAAAGCAATATAATAATCAAGAAGTATAATCACAGAATAAGTGTGCAATAGAAAATGGTTTCTATAATCACAGCTGTCTTAAAGTCCAAGCTGGAGAGTAGAAATCTTAATTTCAAGTAGTTCTTTTCTTAATAATAGGTTACCTCCCTATAAAAGCAAGAAGTCCATCTGCCCCAGGCAGATAAGTTTTGAAGCATTAATTCAGATAAAAATCAAGCATTTTCTTTCTTTCTTTGAGTATGTGAATTCTAGTGTGCTATAATGTGAGAATTCCAACATATGACCATTATGGCATAATATCTCATTGCTCAGCTTGTCATTATTTCATTTGTAATTCTTATGTTAATTATGTTCATAATTACTATAAACAGATGTGGTAGACATTCATGCGACCTTTTATTGCAGAATGCATTCCTCAATCATTTGCTTTAATTTCTCTGAAACCAAAATGCAGAAAAAAGAAAGACTTTCTAGTTTTCTAGTATTTTATACACGTAAGTTAAAACCTACCTTCTACTTCATCTGCATTTCAAAATATTAGAATATTCTTAACATTTAAGCTGCTTTACAGAACATTTTCCAATTGCACACTGAACCTCACTGCTTCTCACTAAACTGTAGCTATGGATGCCAAACAAAGGCTAGCATCCATGTCTAAGTTGTTTGTCTTTTTTTTTTAATATCAAAGGTTAATGCAGCAGAATTGTGCTTCAAAACCAAGTGCCTAGCAGCTACATAGCAATTTATTCACTCATAACTCAACCATCACCCTCTTTACATAAAACACATTTACAATAAAATCAGTATGGATTTCATTAGCTGAAAACCTCCTCGAATTTCATTTCTTTGGCCCTAATCTATAATTAGTGTGGACAGACAGGTGCAAACCCTTCTCTTCTACAGATGGCTACTGGAAATCGTGCAAAGTAGCTCCTTCTGTTTAAACAACACAGAGATAACCTGCTCTGTCTTATCACTTACAATTACCTCCATTAAACTGAACTAATGTTTGCTTTAATAAAATGTTCACTGTTCTTTAAACATTATTTAGGAACTCTTATATTAATGGCTGTAAAAAAGTGAAGTTAGAAGGTGTCGCTTTAGATAATAAGGAATAATTTATTCTGGATAAAATGTTCCCACTGATGGATAATACTCTGGGGTTCACAAAGGTGTTCTAGTTGATTTAACATTCATTTATTATCTTGCACAAATAAGGTCAGGTATGGTATTTTAAAAGGCATTTAGGTGACAAAATGTAACAAGTGGGGGGAAGCAGTATTTTTCCTGAAGTTTAGAAGCATGAAAGATACAATTTATTTTCTTATAGATTTTATTGTTATGTATCCCTCTTGAAATCTTAGATTGTTTTCAGAAGATACTTGTTAACCTAATTTTACGCATTTGTTTAACCTCTAATAATTACTCCGAAAGTTGTAGGGAGCCATCATTTTAAGACACATGTAAAAAATTAACTATGATTGTAAATGTACTGTAAGCACTTGATTAAAAATTACTTCATTCCATAATAACTTCTCTAAAGCCAGAGACACTTCTCCCTGATTCTATCAATATAGTCTGTGAATACTATATGATGAATAAGATGTCCATAACAAAAAACTTTAAGTGGCCAAAAAGCAACAAATAGCTTTTCTCACTGAACTTACATAACTTACAGTAACAGATTCCAGTAAAATGCAACTGACTGGTTTTTTTCACATGCAAATCCTGCAGGTGCCAATTTTTCAGACTGCTTTGCTATGAAGGACTATGTTGCCTACATAAAACCTCAAAAAGGCTTTGCATTCAGTGACTGTCAGCTGATGTTCATATCAAAGAAGTGATTTGACACTGAAGGATGTTCGAAACTGACAACCACTGACCAGTATTCCTATTGGAAGCATTTCTTTCTTATGATGCCTTTTTAATGTCTTTTTTTGAGGGGGCTTTATTTTTCAATGAAATAAATGATAATTGCAACTTACATTTGTATATTTCTTTGAAATTTATGAAATGGTCTTTTATCTGCAAATATTTAGACTGACACCCTAGATGAGAGAGCTCATCACCAAATACTGGCATCAAGAGCAATATTTTACTTTTCTTGAGAAAGGGAAAATTGTAAAAATATTAAAAAGCTGCAGTCCTCTAGCTGCAACACATACTGTCCTGCTATTTCCAGCAACATGCAATTTAATAGTACAGTTTACATTTTATTGCAGGTAGAATGCTTTTAATTAGGAAGGTCCTGTAAGTACCATTTTAAAAATCAAATTATTAGCAGGTATTAATGAGTCATAGAGACTAAGTCTACAAAGGAAATATTAATTCAAAGACTCCTGGTCTGCTTTGAGTTGTCCAAACATATAAGAAAAAAACTGACTGTTTTCTCCATTGCTCTTATTAGGTATGAAGTGGACACTGGAGAAACTGCATACTCAAAATTCTCCCACTCAATATTATGCTTTTCAAATAAAGTGACTGCTTTCTACATGGTTTACCATAAAATTAATGCTTAAGCAAAGACTTTTGACATAAAGTTCTTCTCTTAGTATAATCTTAGATAATATCAGTTTTTGATACACCCAGAAGTAGCTTGATTCCTTGGTTATTTGGTCGGAATTTTGGTTTTTGAGAGAATAAACCAAAAAAAATCAAATGCTAATTAATTACGGTACAAATAAAGCAACCGTAGATTGACTTCCTCAAGATCCATCCTGGCTGCAAAAAAAAAAAAAGCCTGAGTCAAACTAAGATTCCCTGATTAATTTTGGGTGAGATTTTTTTTTTCAGCCCTCCCTTAAAAAATAACAATCAGTAAAAAGAAAGGAAAAAAAAAGAAATGAGCTCTATCTATGCTCTCTGAAAACCCCATAATGTTAAACTAGACTTAGACTTTAAGGATAAACCAGAGGAGGAAATCCTTAGAATTATGAATCTGCTACTGTTTGTGTACATCGCAGCTAACACGAACACCCAGGTTGGGCTATGATGGTTCAACAAACAATAATAGTATTTGGTGACCTCTTCTAAGGAACTGTGTGACAGGAGAAACCGGGCACAACAGAATACTCACATGGTCAAGGCAAAGTGCTGCAATAAACTAAAAGGAGGCTCCCAACACTAACAAACCGTTTATCACAGAGAAGCTGGTCAATTTGTATTCTGCTGAGTGAGGACTCAACTGGGCACAGACCCAGTTCCACTCCTGTTCTATGCAAAGGGAGGGGTATGATAATAAAAGCCACCGAGTGCACTTAAATACGGTACAGATGTTTAAAAGGCGACTAAGAGGGAAAAAAACCCTGCAAAACAGATTTCAGTTCACATAGAGGGTAGAAAGAAAATGCTTTGGTCAGCAACCCGACCTTTATCGGGGGATAAATCAATTTGCAGCAGCTGTGGACAGCCATTTATATACAGGCCTTGGGCAGATTAATTAAGGGAAGCGAAGTTAAAAATTCAAGGGGGCTCAGAGTTACATTACGCACAGGAAGTTAGCCTGGAGTGGCCTTTCCAGCTCTCCTGGTCCTCACTCCCGCGCCCTGGCCTAGGGTGCCCGGTCTGCAGAACCCCCTCCACGGGGAATAGTAGTTATTCCTTAAAGTGACATTCTGCTTGTTCTCCCAGGAAGCAGCAGCCAGGCTGGGGCACGTTAGGATTTGAAGCGCCCTATCTTGAAGGAAAGCTTACGCTCGAAAGATTTCTCCACTATGCTTTACAAGGAATAAGACTAAAGGCTGCAAGACTCCCCAGCCAAATCCTCCAAACTGGGAGGGCGGCGGGAGAGAGAGGCTATTTTTAGTAACAGTCTTGGTTCACATCCTACTTCCCAGAATCACAGTACTCAAAAGTTTTCCAAGGGCTGACCGCCCTAACCAAAAAAAAAAAAAGTTTCAAAAGATGGATTTAAGCGCTTTGTGCCGACATAACCGTAGATGCTTTAGGCGTCCTGGCTAGGGCGAGGTCCGCGCAAGGAGAAGGGAACGGGGAAGCCAACCAGCCCAGTCCTTTCAGGCTCACAGAGGTAGCGTTGGCCGGAGGGGCTGGCGCGCTTCTCCACCCGCCCGGGGACTTCGCTTGAAGGATTTCTGGAAAACGAAAGAAATTCCCCGGACGCGGCTCTTGGCCGCGGCTCCCGGGTGGGAGTTGCAGAGCACAAGCCTTTCCTCCCGGCCCAGGACAGAAGGGCGCAGAGTCGGGGCAACGACGGAAACACCCGGAAGGCCAGTGCCGCGGGGCCCCGAGCGCGCGAAGGTCAGGCCAGGAGCGAACCTGCCCCCGTCCCGGGCAAGAGACGCCCGTGTCCGGAGGCGCCGACAGGCGGTTGGGAGCTGCCGCCCGCCCGCCCGGGAATACCCACTCGAGCCCCCCAAATGCCGGCAGTAACAGGAAACTTCCCGGGCGGACGCAGAGCGCCGGAAGGCAGCTAAGAAGACCCCGACCCTAGTCGCAGCGGGGTTTTTAAGTTCAGATCCTCCTCTCCTACTCCTAGAGCTAAGTTTTCCGCTATCGAAACGACCCTTTCCCTTCTAGTTAGAAAGCTCCACAGTGTGGATTTAGGGCCACCTGCCAAAAGCACCGTGGTACCTTGACCGGCTGTTTTGTCGGAGCCTACACGTACTCTTCCTGTTCACATACCGTGATCATGGAGAGGAAATAAAAAATTTTTAAAGCCTGTGTGGGGCATCTGGGAGTGAAAATTGCATCCTGGCTGACCCATGAAGTTCACTGTCATCGCAGACTGGAGTCACCCTCGATGTTCCTCTTTGCCCTGGTGCACAGTCCTACCCCAGCTGTGCGACAAGTACAGCCCCGAACCTCGCGGCCAAATAATCCAAATGAGGATGACGGTCATCAGAATAATTAATAGTAATAGCCAGGATCCGTCCCCGCCGCCCGCCCAGCCCTCCCGCGGGCACTTACACTGCACAAGGCTGGAGAGTCCCACCATCCGCCACGGGCTCCGAGCTGCAAATAAAACTTCCCGTCGTCTGGGCCGGCCCGCGGGGCCAAGGGGCGAGGGCGCGGCGCGGCTTCCCTCGCGCGGCCAGAGCGTCCGCGGTCACTCGCCCTCGCGCGCTGGCCACGAGGCCGCCCAGGAGCGCGGCGGAGCGCCCGCGGCCGCCGGGCGCTGCGCACTGCGAGCTGCGGTGCAAAAAGCTCGGGGTCGGGGACGCCAGCCAAACGCAGCCTCCACGCAGAACCAAGACTTGCGGAGCTCCGCTCCCTCCTCCCGCCTCCCTCCCTCCCTCCGCTTTTCTGTTGTTGCTGCGGTGGCAGACAAATGTGATGTGGGGCGCAGGGAATTGCCACTGTCACAGGCGGCGTCTGCGTCTGCCTCGCCCGCCCTCGCTCACTCTCGAGGAAGGCGACGCATTTATCTGCAGGGCTGCCGGGCGTCCGCCGGGGAGCAGGAGAGCCGCGCGCTGTGCGCTGAGAGCGCCCGCACCAGGCCGGCTCCGGCGCGCACCCGCGCCGGGGGCGCCACGGCCGCTCGGGAGGGAGGCGGCGGCGCGGCCGCTACCAGGTGCAGGGGGGAAGGGCCCGCGGCGGGGCGAGGGGAGGTGGAGGTGGGAGACATCTGTGTCGAGCAGGGGTCACGGAGGTCAAGTATACGTTAACAATGGGCAGGCCCGGCGCGCTGGGGCGCGCGGGCGGGCGGGCTGCCTCCCTCCCGGCCTCATCCTCTCCCGCGCAGGCTGGACTTGGGGCTGGCTCCCTAATGATGCCTTCCCCGGCCGCCTGCTCTCCCGCGGCCCGAGTGCCCTGCAGTAACCCAAGACGACCACTTTCCCCGGCCATCTGGAGCGCTCCTGGCTGCCCTGTGTCTCATCACTGGCTGGAGAGACAGCTCTGCTAGAAATCAAGCCACTCTCAGATCTCCTCTCTAATCCCCTTCTGTTAGCTGATTTCCAGACTGACTATTTGCTTTCGCATTAGATAATAGCCTTAGAGAAAACAATTATCATTTTCTTTTTTTTCTTTTTGTTTTTCTACTTCTCCCATAGCATACCATTAAGAGGGGTGTCTTTCCATCTCACATTTTGATGTTTGTGGCCCCCACTCCCAGTCACTTTGGGGGGTAGTCCCCGAGGAAAAGATAGAGTGAAAGAATTCCAGATATTTCCAGAGTAAATAAATAATCTCTCAGTGAACAGGACTAACAATTTGTACAGAGCAAAAAAACGGCTTGAATAATAATGAAAATATTAATATGTAGGTCATATATGATCAGATAATGGCTTGCAATGATAAGTAAAGTGAAATCTTTTAAAATTATTATGGAACGGTGCCACTACTGCAAATGTTACTGTATTTACTGCAACAATTTGAAATCCCACCCTGAGCCATGTATTTCCACAACTGGCCTAAATCAATGCAAAATGTTCTGTGTGCATGTGTCTAAATCTCATCTTTACAAAGGAAAAATATGCTTAAGACAGACAGAGACGGCCTGATGCAGTGGGATCTGAGGAGACATTGCGTGGATTATTTTTAAAAGTGGTGCTTCAAATATGTAATAGTGAGTAATGTCCCTTCCCCCACCCTTTTAAACCCAGCTGGAGCTTCCAATTCAGAAGTCTTTTCAGACTACTAATTTTTAGCAATTCATTTCCAGAAAACACTCATTGTGCATTCTGCCCTCTCCTTGGGACATTTGACTAGTGAATTATAATGGCTTAATGAATTGTAATGTTAAGCCTTGGTATTTCATATTATGATGCTGTTAATTTGAATTCTCAAATTCTATCAAGTTGTATATTCTACAGTAACTTCTGCATTACAGCTTTTTTTTGCTGTCCTTGCAAATCTTAATAGCATTAATCTTAAAATAGAGAATTTTGTGTACACCACTCTCTTTTGTGTAGGAAATTATGTCAAAGCTTACTTTTATTTTCTTTAAAGAATCAAAAAATTTTTGACATTTTATTATTCTATTATTTGTATTATTTCTTCTGTCCCCCAAACTGAAAACCAATAATTTGGATTCTGGAACTATATATTTATCCTCATTTTTAAATTAATAAAATTAGTCAGGAGTGATCTTCCTGAAATAGTGTTACTTCTAAAATCATATATTAAAATTTAAAATTAAAGTAAATTAACAAGTTTTAGGATGCAAAGAATAAGTGGAGAAATAAAATATACAAATCATGCAACATTTTTCTTTTTGTAAATTGTGCCAACATAGGTGTGAAATTATAATAGGAACGTTAAACTTCAAAATCAATGGATAATAACTTTCAGAAAATGAAAACAGAGCTTTACACTTTCAGGCTATATTCACAACACCAGACCATATATACAAATCACATTTTATAAAATTCTACAAATCTTGTAGCATCTTCCCTTTTACCAGTCATACCTCTGGAAAAATAGTAATCATTGTTTTAGTTACACCCCTTATTAAAAAAAATACACTTTTTACTCAACTTGACTTTACATCAGATAGATCGCTAAACCTGAGGTTTTTTAATTCCGCTAACAGCTGAAGAACATACATCCTTGAGCTGATGTAAGATGACTCAGTATATTCTTAATCTACTTTCCACCTCTTTTATAGGCCTGTGTTCTACAAAATACAGAACGTATTTTTCTCCAGGTTTTCTCCTTGTATAATTTCCTACCCCCTTTATTTGGAGCAAATAGTAACTATTGGGACCAACACAAGCATAAGCTGATTCTTGAATTACAACGTCTAGGAAAATAAAGCAATTACATGAGAAGGAGGCAGCTCACTGATATGTGTGGTGGAAGGATGTGCAGGACCACAAAGCCCTTGGTTCCCCTAGCCTTGGGGTGGGGAATACCATGATATAACATTCATAAAACAATAAACTATTCATAGGTAGACTTTTTTAAACCAATCTGAGGAAATAGGGATCAGTATTAAGTCTTCCTACCTGCCACTCACGAGACATCAGGTTTCTGTACCTTCAAGACTATTTAGTTTGCTGAGAAAAAAAAACTTAAATTAAAAAAAAAGATCGTTTAGAAAAATAGGCACCTACCCACCCTGATGAAACCATTAAATTGAAAAATAAAATACTCAATAATGTGTTAAACTGTAAAAAAAAATCCTTACTAGCAATTTTCTTTTTCTTACACTGAAGATTTTTTTTCACCTCATTAAATTTTCACTATTGTAAAAGTACCCAGTTCTTTCAATTTACAACTTTATTTTATTCAGTAATGTTACCTAGAGATGCTTTTTGTTTTCCCTTAAGCCAATCCAGAAAAAAAGCAGAGAGCTTTCGATTCAAATTTCAGTGGAGCGCTCATTACCTTCCTTAGAGATGTGTGGTTCCCCTCTCACAAAAAGGAATTCCTATACAATGTTAACAAGTACTTAATTAGCCCTCCTTAAATACCTTTTTCTAGGTCTTAAAGTTTAAATGACTCCCAAGCTGTGATTTTTCTATACATTTGCCTAGGTTTGATGAAAATCCTTAATTACCATGTTATTTATTTCTAACAAAAATCGTTTAGTATTTTGTGAAAATATAAGTATGATAAACAAAGCATGGCAAGTAATAATTACATTTTCAGAAATTTGGAACTTCTCCATTTACAATTTCTCTCCTTTCTGCTGTGTAATTTTAGATAGTTTACTTTTTGAATTTTGAATGCACTGGTTTTATGCTAAATCTTTGTGATTTTGTTATTTAAATTATTTATTTCAGTAAACCTTATTTAAAGGTTTCATTTTGGGACACAGACAATAAATGAATAAATTTCAGAGATCTTTTTGTTTTATTCTATACTAGTTAAGCCATATATACTTAGTACACATTCAGTGTACAGAATAAATACATTAACTGTAGGAGACTTTTAGCCTAAGATAATTAATAGATTTTTTTTTTAAATAGGAAATTTATAAGTTGAGCTAAAAATGGCTCTCATCAGCCCTTCAAATATGCTGACGGGTTTGGTATGATTTAGCTGCAAGCCTGCAAACAATGAGTTTGATTCTTATTTGTGATCCCTCTGTGTTCAGATAGTCATGTGTGTTTTTCTGTAATATTTTACAACCAGTGTGCTTCCAAAAAGCCAAAGTTGCAGAATTTCAATTATTTATTTAATTTGCAAAAGGAAATCTTTTTAAGTTTGGAAAGCTTTACAGAATAATTCATATTAGTGTTTCTTTAAACAATGAGTTTTACTCTTTAAATATTTAAATATTTTATTCATCAGATTTTGACACATTAAAATCTGGAGGAATGCGTTTATTGCATAATATGAAACAAATGCATGCATATGCCATTCACATATAACTGCTTTTGTATACACAACTATCTGTAATCTATTAATTATTTCTTATGACATGTTATACAGCTAATCCATGAAAAATAATTATATGGAATAAAAATCTTATTAACATTTTTCCAATTTAAATTGACTATTTCCCACCTCCATCTTTGAAAGTTGATTTTTAAAATACCATAAACCATATAAAGTCATATAACACCCACGCCCCCCACTGAAATTTTATATTCCACATTTTTTATTGACTGTGCCCAGATAATTATTTTTCCTTTTTTGCCAATTTTTTTAATTAGTGGTTACTCTGTTATATAATTCTCAACTAGGTACATATTACTGAAGTAACTACACAAAGACAAGAGTCTTTGTTTAGTCACTGAACAGTGCTTGGTGCACTCTAGGTGCTCAATAAATATTTGTTGAATGATGAGTGAATAGGATTAAAAAGCTTCCCCACTTAGATGTCATCTTATCTACACCAGTCAAAACACCACCAACTTGGATTGTTTTTTACTGAATTATTGAGAAACCTAAGATTTTATTACTACCAATAATTTGAATGAAGAAAATGTGGGCAACCAAAGAAAAGTGTCTTGTGTGTTATTTTATGTATGTATTTCAATACTTCTTGAAATATTCATGTTGAATTTGATGTGAAAAATATATATTCTTATGTGGTTTTGTTTTAGCTGTTTATAAGTTCGTATTGATTCTACAATAAACTACAAAATGTTTATGAAATCTCAGTTTACTTTCTACCATAGGCTAGAAATTTTTTTTTAATATTATGGAAAGGAACTTCAAGCTAGGGAGATCAGAGGTAAGTAATTCCTTCCTTCTAATCACCTCTAGTAGTTGAACTATGTATTCTTCAGCATACACATCAATATGCACTAAAAATTTACAGTGTTTAATTTGTCCAGGGCATGTTCTCATTCTTTCATTTAATTATTGTATCACTGATAGTTTGTATAATCAAGATTGTTTAAAGGGTGTTATACTTAGTAAAGAATCATCGTAATTTGGAAATTTATACCTTAGTTATGCAGGATCAGTGTATCCATGTCCACATTAAATCCACCCGTTAAAAGATGCATATGTTCAGTATTTTAATCATCTCATTTTCTCTGATCCTTTAAAAATATCAGCATACTCCACAGAACACTCCAGTCTGATGAATACTGTATCACCTCATAAGGCTATTTTCATGCAGGAATCACTACGTCACTGTAGTGCAACCACCTCTGGGGAGAAAATCAGCAGCCAACTGGCTCACAGCACAGCAGTGGAAAGGGAAGACATTTTTGGCCAACAAATCTGTGGCAAATATCAAGTGCTGTTAATTATGTTCGGCATGAAGTTGTTTTGCACAGTTTTTACTTTTTTCTTGATAGGACTGGCCACCACCTGAGGCCCCAATGTCTCAGTGGGAGACACTAGAAAGGGGTCTCCATTGCCTGGGACCGACCGGACTCTCCTTCCTAATTTCCCCCAGATTTCATCTATGCCTCTGAGGAAATGACTTGATCAATGTACCCCTTAGGGTAGACACCTGTAAAACCCACAGGATCGGTGATGTCAGTCACCCAATTTTCCCTATGTGCCTTGCAGTTTGGTCCAACTGCCTTAAAGGAAAAAATTTTTACAAGACAGGAAATTTCAAATTGTCATGTTTTCTGGAAAAGAAAAATCATTTTTAGACTGACATTTGTCTTAAATCTTCAGTTTTATTTTTGATTAATTGTTCCTTATTTAATATTTCTATAACAAAGATATGTATATACATATAGTTGTTTGCAATCTTAATATATCTCATGGAAACTATTCTTTCTTAAAGAACAAATATATTTTCCTTTAGAGCAATGCACATCCAACTTTAATGTACATACTAAGTAAGCACTGGGAGAGTGTGTTAAATTGCAGAATCTGGATTAATGGATCTGGGCTGTGGCCTGAGATTCTCCATTTCTAACAGTTTTCTAGATAACGCTGCTGAAGCTGGCCCACATGGTGGGGAGCAAGGCTTTAGGGATTACTGGAAACATTGAAAACATCATACCTTACCATCCTCCTTATACACAAGCCCGCTATCTCAGTTTGCACAAAAGCCCTCAGCATTTATGTGCTCACAAAATACACAGAATATCATATGGGACTCTGAATCCATAACAGGAGAAAAGCACACTCACAGATGAATAGGTTCCTAATGTTCCCACCTGCTGTGCAGGCACCTGCAATCGGCAATGGAGGCCCATTATCAGATAGTAATAAAATAAGCAGTCACAAAACTGTTTATCTAAACAAGACTGGAAGCTCTTCAAATGTTGAGCCATGAGTGGGTGATTACTGCAAGAGGGTTAGGCCACCTGTGCCTCTCCCCTAAGGAGGCAGTGAGAGCCATCCCTTGCCTGGGACTACATTTACCTATGTGTAAGTGAGAAAAGGTACTATAAACTAATGAATTCAAGGTGTCAATTTATTACAACTTCCTTGTGCATGGTCATGGGCCATTCCAAACCCCCGCCCCCACTCCCACCCCCACCCCAGTAGTGGTGAACAGAAGGTCTTCAGTCAGAGATCAGGCATCATGGACTCCGTCATACAAGTCAGGGCTCAGCCTTGGCTGCCTCAGCTCACCCACTTATGAAATCAGTTGCCTTCTTCCTCCTGACATGTTAAGACAATTACAGCACACTGCACTGGGTTAACTGAAAGGTCTGGTGCTTTTAAGATTGAATGGCAGCTGAAGACTAGTAAGAACAGAGAATTTTATATATTTTTCATAAATGCAACCAGGTAGATATTTTCACTTTTAAGCATTCTGTTTGGGTTTTATAGAGGAGATTTGAACATTGAGAGGAAGGCTGGGACAGGTTTATTTCTTGTAATTGACTTTGAGTCTTTTAAGCCAGAAGAGCATCCACCCGAAGCCCTTGCAACTGAAAAAAAAAAAAACCCCACAAAACATAAAAAACAAGCAGAAAGTTCATGTAATTTGTAGTGATTCTAACACATTCTCTCTCCTTATCAATAATTGGGTATATTTTTGTGCACCAAGGCTCTTTTGCGTTCACCTTATTGGGTACCTTAAAGGCAAACAATTTATGTTCAGCTTACCAGAATGCCACTTCTTTAGCTGTAAAAAGCAGCAATAATAAAAAACCCAAAGAGTGGTAACCAGGAACTCTTAATAACCATTCCTTGTTGCGATCTGAATGAATCTATACTTTTCCCACCTCTTGCTACTGTTTCTCATATTGGAGGAGGATTTATATTTTTCTGAACAATAGGTTTTAATTAAGAAGATTTATTAAAGACAGTTTTCATTCCTGTGATTACATTTCCAGTTCCAGAGACATCTGCATTTCAAAATACACCACATATTTTCATAAATATTCCACAATTCCCTTAGAGCTTTTTGGTATTCCAATTTCCTCCAACATCTTCTTAACATCTTCACATTCATTTGTGTGTTCGTATATTTGTGCACAGTCAGAATTTGACATTTCTTCACACAGGTATTGTGTTAAAAGTAGATTCAAAGCATTTCTGTTCTCTGTGAATCTAGATTTTAAAAGGAACAAAGACAAATTAATCTCAGTAGCATATGTCTAACAAAAGATCTAGATATTGCCCAGAAGTACTTAAGTGGCAGGGTAAACAACTGGGCTGAGTTTGCTTTGAAGTTTAAATCATTGTTATTTTAATAGGGTGGGAAATTCATTTAGATAGTGGAATCTGATAGTTACCCAATTAACTGCTCTTTTTGTCCATGTTAATGCAGTTTTAAATTTTTAGTTTTTGAAACCTACTTGTGCCAGAGAATTATTTGAAGATAGACAGGAGCAGCTGTCTTTAGATGTACCTCATGAGTGACAGTAAATTGTCAATTAGACCTTGTAAGTGCCTTACACAAAATTGTAAGCCAATGTATTAAGCATGGTCAAGGTGCAAAGAACAGCAGTATACTCAGTTTATTTCACTTAGTTTATGGGGGGGGGGGTCACTGTAAGGATGTAAGGGGAAATGCAGAGGGCAGGAAACTCTCAGTGCACCCTGGGCCTCCCAGGACAGAAAACACCTGAACTGACATCTGTTCTTCCTCTGCAGCTTACTCTAATGCCCCATGGGCTCCCTGCTTGAATGTCCTTGACTGACCACTACCACGTGCTCTTCACCCCTATGCAACTGCTCCTTCCACTCCCAATGAATTTCTTGGTCCTCTCTACCTCAGAGAGTCTTCTCACTTGTTGCTTTGACTATTCTGTGATTTCTAATAATTCATGGCTTCTGCTTCCTGTCCTGTCTTTGACTTTCAATTTCTGTTCTCCTGTTACCTAACACACACTATTCTAAAATGCAGAGTGAGAGAGAGAGACAGACTGATGGTAACAGTCAACTGTTGTCTGTGCTTTGGAACCAGACCACCTCTTCAGCTAGAGGCTGGGTCAGGAGCTCATCTCTAGTCCAACAGCTGTGGTCAGGGTGGCAAGGTTGTGTAAGGCCCGGAAAACAGGCCCTGCTCAGCCCCGGGATGGACGGCGACCCAAATACTCACAAGAGACCGGTCTTGATGCAAACAGCAAGAGGTTTATTGATTTCACCAGCGCACTGGGGTCAAGACTCATATCTCACGCAGGAGCAGAGTCCGACCCCGAGCAGAATTTTACAGGAGGTTTTAAAGGGAAAGAAACTATACGTAAGGGGAGGGGAGGGGGTGGTCTGTTGATAGCAAAAATATTTCTATTAGAGTCCCCCCACAGGGCTTCAGCATTCTTAACTTTATCTTTACGTTTCGTTGGTTTCTGGTATATACTCAGGTCCTGTTTTGCAAATATGTCCAGGCCGGTTTTTATGACTCAGGCCAAGGGTCAGAGCTTACTTAAAATTTTCCTATTCCTTCAGGTGGTTTCGGGGAAACTGAAACTTAGGCCCTCTGATTTCTGAGGCTTTCTGAGGCCTGTCATGGCGTTAGTTTGGTCCTTTCAGTTGTGTGGACAATTTTCCTCAAAAGGAAGCCCCTCTTGAAGTATACTGGACTCCTCTAATAGAACAAAAGAACGTTAAGAGGCATTTGAAAAAAATGTTTGTTTTGAACTAACTATAGAGATTTGCCTGATGTTAGTGAGGGGAAAATGTAAATGAACATGCCATTTAATGATGAAGCGAGGAATTCTGACCATTCCTGGATGGTTTTCCAGTTTTTATCTTGGTGTTCCCTATTGCCTCTCTTAATGACAGTACAATATAAAAATCTTAGGCTTTGCAATCCAGGAGACCTGGAATTGAATTCCTTTTCCACCACTCAGCAAGCTGGGTGGTCTTAAGTCACTTCTCTAAGTTTCCATATCCTCACCTTACCTACAAGTGTGTACCTCTCACGATGCCTGCTGAGCATTCATTTCACATTCCCCAGAGTAGATGTGAGAGGGCATCCAGCTGCAGTGCAAAGGGCAGTGGATTTTTAAAAATAATTTGCTGCTGCGTCTTATGGAAGGGAAACCTTTTCACTTGAGCTTTTTTTCTCAATATATAGGATAAGAAACAGACTGTTCTTTTCTTTTGCCATCACGCCCTTCCTATTCCTGAATGTCTTGCTCTGCCCCAGCTTGACTGTCTCAAGGGCTGGTTCTTTTCAGTAGCCACAGATGGGATATCGTTGCTGTTGGTGTTATTGTTAGGCTTTCAATTGAAAAATAGGATGTAGGTGGTGGGAGTGGGGAAATTACAGACATGAAAAGAGATACATGGTTTATATGGTGCATTTTAATTATGATTTTCACTTTATAAGCCATTTATTCCACAATTTAATGGCACATACGACATATACATCATCGTGCTAACAGGTGAGGAAATAGTATTACTAACTGGCTGCACAGGAGGTAGAATTGACAGCTATATAATAGATTTTTGGCCATTTTGAATAGTGTCTTCATATAAAAGAAAATGTATCCCCACATGCACAAACCTACAAGCAAAAATGTAAGTAATTACATGTACATTTACACAAGTACATTGTTTAAAATACCTACATATGTGCATATGCCTATACATACACAGACTGTTGATTTTCTTTTACCTCTTCATTTTCTTTAAATCAAATTTTATCTGACTCCTAGTCCCTATCCTAACAGGACGATGGGAAATCCATTTAAGGGGGTTCTTTCTCTTCCCTCCCTGCGTTCTGCAGAAGTCTCTGGGTCATACTGAGAAAACATTTGAAGAAGCTTGTTCATTCTGTAGTCCACGATATATACTGAGGTTTCTGTCAACTAAGTCACACTGGCCTCTTGGAATCCACAACATGAGTCCAATACCTTCCTGGGGGGATAAGAATATTTGCAAAAGTTGTGAATGCCCCCTCCCCCCTTCTTTCATACTGGTGCCAGGTACTGTTCTAAGCACCACTTTCCAGGTATTACCTTATTCACTCCTAAAACAACTGTGAAGGTGGGGTACTATTGTGCCCCCAGGAAACCGACCCTGAGCTGGAGTAACTGGCCTGAGGCCTTACAGATCATAAATGGTGAGGGCAGGGTTTGAATCCTGATGGTCTGGCGTAACTTAAGCCTGGTGCAGCTTCAAGGGTCTTGTAAGGGCTTCCCCTACCCCTCCAGAAGTCACAGTTCAAGTCTCAGGCGTCGGGGTTGTGAAAACTCCTATTTCTCTTTTCCTAAACTCAGGACAAATCCAAGGGTAGAAAAAAATTAGAGAGTTTCCAAGTTCAATTCCAATTCTAAGAGCAAACAAGTGGCAAAGGGCAGGGGCAGTCCACTGAAATCTGAGCTCTCTCTGTGAGGACACGAATCTCAACACCTGGACCTACAGAAACAGTCTCCACTTCCTTAAAAGGGAGTTGGCAGAATGCTGGTTAGTGGCTGCTAATCTGGTCAGGAAAAAAAGTCAAGTTTATTCCAGTGAAGGAAGCAGTGTCTCCTCTTTCTCACAGCCTTCCTAAGGAAGCAGACCCTTGAGCAAAGTTTCTAAAATTACTTCCACTATCAAAAAAAAAGAAAAAGAAAAGAGAAAGAATAAAGTTCCAAATCATCTCTGCCCAGGTATTCAGGAAAAAGCAGAGTAATGCAAATGTGAGTATTGTCTCTATAATCCTAATTACCACACCTCTGGGTAGGGGTGCATGCCATCATACCCCACCCAAGGTGAAGATGTTTCAATTCTTTAAGTCTTCCTCTTGGAACAAGGGAACCCACCCTTTAAAACACTTACTTACTCTCTAGAGAAAGCCTGCCTTCCTTAATCATCTCCCTTTGTTCTCCCTAACTGCCCAAGACAAGTACAGAAGGAGTCTAGATCCCATTATTTTCCCCTGCTCCAGGCTCATTCACTCACAAATATAACTTTAGGCCCCCGGATGTGATCTAACTGCTAATAAATTAAGGATAGGTGAGAAACGTAGAGGTGGCATATCCATATATATGTATACATCTAATATAATTTTGTTTTTCTATTTTTACACTTCTCAATCACTACAATGTTATCTATTTTCCTTAAAGTAGAAGAAATTTCATTTCATTACTGTTCTAGTCAACTTCCTGCTTCTAGGGAAAAAAGTTAAGAAACAATTCAAATACATTCAGAGATGTTACCTAGCGTTAATCTCTTGAAAAATATATATATTAGCACTTAGAAGTATAACATATTAAAAAAAAAGATTAATTGTCTAATTACAGATTTCACACATAATCTGTCAATTGGCTAAATATGTGCTATCATTAAGCTGTTCAGTGAAAGATGGGTAGAGGGCTGGCCTGCTGCTCCTCTCAGAAGTACAGGAGTTGTCTTTTAAAGGAGAAATATTTAAGAGTAATATCCATATTCTCATTTTTCAAGGTGAATAAAATAATCCACAAATTCAACTTCCTTTCAAGCCCCTAACTTACACCATGATGGTACCTGATTTATTAAAAACAATACAGATTTACTGGCCCCCTTTCAGATTTGTTAAATCAAAATATGAAGGAATTGAATTTTGAAACGTATTTGTAACACCTTTCTCAGTGAGTCTTAAGCCACCAGTATAGCATGTCTCATTTGGGAACTTCTAGAACTTAACACTTATGAAGATTTGGTTCTGTTATTAGCCAACAGTGTTATCTTGGGTCACTCTTTTCATCTCTCTGGATCTTAATTTTTGAATCTGTAAAGTGATACAAATGCTCCATATAATCTTTAATATCTTTTTCAAATCTATGTCCTGTGATGAGTCTATGTAGGACAATTCAAAGCTTATGTCTTTGAATCAGATTGAGATGTGATAATAATAAGGTACATTTGAATACCTCTTCCAATCTTAAAATGCTTCCACTTTATATTTCTTACCTGAGCCGATAATGTTGAAAAATGGAAAGGGCAAGTATTACCCTGGTCTTTTTCAGAGATGAAAAACCACGTTCAGGAAAAAATAAAGAGATTTTTTTCAAGGTTAAATAGTAAATGGGGTGCTAGACCAAAATCCTGGTGTTTGTATAATTAGGTTTTTCCATATTTACATGCACTTTTATCTGACCACAATCAAAGCAATAAAATCAGTATGATTAAAATTAAACTTTTGTCTTAATATGTTTCAAGGAAGGACTATAAAAGCACAATTTTAGAAAGTGATGATTACATTTTCAAAATTGGCTTGAAGTATTTTAATTCAGGTTTGAGTTTTTCTTAATTACTACCCTCCCATTGCTGTGCCTCTTCTTTGGCAGCAAAGACAATACCATGTGCATACCAAAATGGTTTCGTATTCTTTGCAGGCCCACAACGAAACTACAATTCCCAAGCTCCTCATAGACAGGGTGACATTCTGGGACTGAGTTCTGGCTAATGGAATATGAGTATGAGTGACATTTATCCCTCCCAGAGCTGATCTGTAAAAATGTCCCATGCTCTGTCATCCACTCTTTTTCCTGTTCTTGTGGTGAACTTGGAGGCCACAAGTTGAAGACAGCATAGCTCTTATATGGGAACAACCTGGCTCTGTTACCAGTTGAGTGCATTGAATTTTCTTGGTCTTCTGGAAGGAAAGAATTAAGTCAAGAGACCAGATAGCAAGTAGAAGCAGCAAGAAGTTTATTAGGTTAAGTGAAAGTACCCTTGGAAGGGAGGCTCCAAGAGGGCAACTTAAGACTCCAATGCCTCCTGTGGTTATGACTGAGGGCATTTATGCTGTTCTGGTCCCCCTGATCCTTTGCCTATCCTCTCGCCCTTTGGAGGAGCTATTGTTAACCACAGCCTGTGCTGTTCTTTGCCAGTATTTGGGTGGGTGACACATGCACTTTTTGAGTTTTGATGTTACGCGTATGCCCATTTTGGTTAATTTGCCCATACTGGTCAAGCACCCCCAGTGGAAGGTCATATAGTGGTCAGATTCCTCCATTTTCCTGCTATTTGCGCATGTCTGGTCACTCCCTGGCAACCTTTAGCTAGAGGCTCTCTGTGCTTTTTCCAATAGTCGTCTGCGGCCTGCTCTTGGCTCACATCTAGCTATCTGCCTACTCTAACAACACCTTTAATGAATATAAGTAGCATCACCAACGCCCCCTCACCCAAACCATTAATCCCACTGGACTGTATCATCAGTGCTAAGCTACTGAGATTTGGAGGTGGCTTGTCACCACTTAAACTATTCTGATTAAAAAGAATTAAAATATGTTTGTTTTTCTAATTTTCCCCTCTAGTAATTGCTAATGTATGTAATCACTTTTATTATCTTATGAGTGGTTTCTCTGAAACTTTTACATCATCCTTGGTTTACTTACCTGCTCCCAAACAAAGCAAGTACCTTTGAAAACTTCTTTAATTCTATTATATACTATTGTTTTTGAATTTTAATATCTTCTTTCCATATAAATATATATATCAATATATACACACATACACACATATGCATGAACACACATACATATAAACCCACAAGACATTATTATTTTATATAGTCACTATGCATTTAGATTTATCCACCTATTTATTGTTTCATTGATTTCTAAAAATTCATTTCTATAACTGAAAACTTCTCTCTAGGATAATTTACCTTCTGCTTAAAGAACATCTTTTAGAATTTCTTTTACAACAGGTCTATCAGTGACAAATATATCTGGGTTTCTATTTTGTTTTGTTTTGGTCAGAAAATTTATTTATTGGACCTCTGTTCTTTTTTTCCCCAGATTTATTGAGATAAAATTGACACATAACACTGTGTAAGTTTAAAGTGTATAACATATTGATTTGATATGCTTATAAATTGCAAAATTATTACCACCACAGTGTTAATTACCATCTCCATCCCACACACAGTTACCATTTCTTTTTTGTGGTGAGAACGTTTAAGATTTACTCTTTTAACAACATTCAAGTATATGGTAATCACCATGCTGTACATTATATCTCCAAACTTGTTGATCTTATAACTGGAAGTTTGTACCCTTTGACCAATAGCTCCCCATTTCCCCCACTCCCCAACTCCTGCTAACTACTACTTCACTATTTCTCTGAGTTTGTCTCTTTTAGATTCTGTATATAAGTGATATCATATAGTATTTGTCTTTCCCTGTCTGACTGATTTCACTTAGCATAATGCCCTCAAAGTTCATCCAAGTTGTTCCAAATAGCAAGATTTCCTTTCTTTTTCATGGGTGAATAATATTCCATTATATACATAGAGAGAGAGATAAGCCTATGCTCTTACCAATACTTTCTTGCTTTTCTCCAAAATTTTCCCTCATGTATATTTTTCTCCATATATTTCCAAAACCAATTTCAGGTAATTTGTGTCACCTCTATCTTAACATCTATTAAAATACATCCAAAGGAGTGCATCTATTTACAGTTGATTTGAGATGAATAGTAATAACCGGAGGCAGAATGATATAGTTCTGAGTAAGCTTTGGCATCAGAGAGATACATATTTGACCTTAACTTCATTCTTCACTCTGTTTGTGACCTTGTGCAAGCAGAAACACCTATTTAAGAATGGATTAAGTGACTGTAAAAAAATTAACTTGTTTATATTTATTTTAAAAATCAGTCTTTGACATGTAATTGTAGATTAATGATACTAAAATAAATTATAAAAAAATCAGCCTTTGATTAATATATCTTTTGGTGAATTTTTGGAAAACTTTAGATTGCTTAAATTAACAGAAAGTCTGAGTCCTGTAATAAAATATGTCTTGTGATAAAAAGGAACAAAAGAACTAGTTTATTCCCCAACCTGTCTGAGGTGGAGAAGATGTAATGCAGAGAAGCTAAAGTTATGGATAGAGTTAAAATGTAAGGGAGGCACTCAGTTTCAGAAGGAAGAATTATTGGTTTCTACTTTGTCATTTTTAGATACAGTTTCTCCACAACAAAAGAATGGCCCAAAATTCTTAGGAACACTATTCCTGACTGAATAACAGGTGGGAATCAGAGCTCAATCTAAGGCAAATAGCCTCATGATTGATGAATGAAAACCATTCTTATAATTTTGTACCTGGGTCTTTTCACATATAAACCTGCATTACTTTATAACTGTCTCTGACTTTAAGAGGCCTAAAGAAGATTTTCCAAACGTGATTTTTAAAATCACTGATTTCTATCCCCTCAACTATCACAAATTTACAAAAACATGGAGGCCTGAATCTAATATATAAATTCTACAAAATTCCCCCAAACACTTTACCACACATGCCTTCCCCTCATACTCTTCCCCTCCCCACCTACCCCCATATCTTTTTTCCCATTTGTCTTGGAAACTCACACAGGAAATAAGAATGGTGATAGTGTTAGGTGCCCTTTCAGAGTACTTCTAGTGGTGAAATTGGTACTGTTATTTGGTGGGACAAGGCACTGCTGTGGTTGCAGCTATGGCTATGACTTGGAAAGCTGTTTTCTCCTGATTTTTCTTTCCCAAGCAAAAGTGTCTCCTGGTCTTTCTGACCTCCTAAGAATTAGACAAGAAACCTAGGGACTTTATCTACCAGAGGATCCTCAAACTTAATTTTGGTTATAGCCCCACACTAGCAACCAATGCTATTTATTCTGTTTATCAGAATTCATTCATTC
Organism: Smutsia gigantea; assembly: GCA_032199065.1. NCBI lineage: Eukaryota > Metazoa > Chordata > Mammalia > Pholidota > Manidae > Smutsia > Smutsia gigantea. The sequence goes on from JAVSCE010015234.1 coordinate 360,675, forward strand.
ATTCATTTCATAAATGTATCTAGCAGCCTCTTTGGTACAAGTACTTTGCTAAGATCTGAGGATGTAGGATCTTAAACAGGACAGATTCATATTCTCATGAAATTTAAGGTCTAGGACAGAGGTTGGCAAGCCTTTTCTGTAAAGAGCTAGAAAGGAGATATTTTTGCCTTCGAAGGCCTTACAGTCTCTGTTGCAGCTACTCAGCTCTGCTATGGTAGCAGGAGGGCAGCCACAGACAGCACAGAAATGAGTAGGTAAAGCAGTGTTCTGATAAAACTTTATTTATGGACTTTGAAATCTGAATTTCATATAATTTCTGTATGTCACAAACTATTCTTCTAATTTTTTTCCAACCGTTTGCTTATGTAAAGACCACTATTTTTATAACCAACACAGAAACAGGGAATGTGCCTGACTTGGCCTGTGGGCCCTGATTTACCAATCCTGGTCCAGAAGGAAGGACAGATACTAAATAAATAATCATTCTAATAAATACATGGTTGAAAACTGTGATAAATTTGTGAAGAATAAGTACAGGGTAGTGTATTATATGAGGGTGTCTAATGTAGATTGGGGGTGATGAACTGATATTTAGGCTGAGACCTGAAGGATGGATAGGAGTTATTTCACTCATTCAGCCCTACATAGCTTAGAAGCACTTTTAAAGAAATGTCTTTGGCAATATATAATTTTTCACTTTTCTGGCCCACCTCTCTACAATATACCTAAACTTTTTGCAGTATGTCTATGCTTCATAAAATCTGATTTTATTTTCTTGTTTTCTTTGTCAGAAAACAGCATTAATGTGTGAGAGGTTATATCACAGTTAGAACTTAATTAAAGCCAGTTATCACAGCATTTAGATTTACAACATATTCCGATGGACTATGAGATAATGAGGCTGGATTAGGAATTGTAGCTCTGTGGAATATCGAAGAGGATAAATCTGATAATTTTTCTGTGTGCTTAGATCACTGACTTCAGATTCTTGTTTTTAATTTTTAAATTTTGTTTTGTCTGCTATTTGTCAGTTATCAGCAAAAGCTAATATTTTAATTGGAGAATTAGTCTAAAACAGGCCCAAGAAACAAAATCTATAGTAGACTACCATTAAACCAATAATCAAGGAGAAATATGCTCGTTGATTTTAAATCCCATAGTGTTAGTGTTATGCCACAGGCTTTCTGCCCACCTTGATAGCTGAGCATAATGACTCGCTGGGCAGGGAAATGAATAGGCTTCATGGTTAACGTGAGTCTGCTAAAATGCCTCTGGTGCCTACTTTTCATGACAGGGCTAGCTGCTTTTTGGCAATCAGCAAACTGCAGAAACAATTTTATCCAAAGTGAGTCATCGCTCCAGTGACCAGAAATGGGACTCTCTCTGGGGAGTCTCCTCTTGTTGTGTGTGTTTCTTGCTGTTGTTGTTCTGGATCCTTTGAAACCATGCTTTTATGCTAAAAATGCAGCAATTATTTTAGCCTTTAAATGATGCAGGGTAGGCACGTGTCCTGGAAAACTGTAGCAGCTGCCAGGCTAATCTGAAACTCAGCAACCTGAAATGAGGTGACCCTGTGACCAGGCTGCCGGGCAGCCTGCATCAGACGTGGACTGCAAGTGTCTGTATGGGAACAGGGTGTCTTAACCTGTACCAGGGACTATGAGAGGTGCTTTTGTGTGTTATCTCATTAATCTTTACAACATATATAAAGTCAGAGAGTTATTGAAGCATAGTGATTAAGAGCAGAGGCTTGTAGACCACCTAGCCCTATCAGTTGGTAATTTTGTGACCCAGGACAATAATTTAAGGCTCTGTGCCTTAGTTTCCTCATGTGTGTAGCGGGGATAATGCCCATAAGCTAGTGTGATGATTATAGGAGATAATTTTTAAAGTACTGATCACAGAAACTGGTGCATGGTAAGCACTAAATATGAGCAACTATCATCCTCACTTAATGGATGCGGAACGGAGGTTCAAAGTGCTTCTCTGACTTACCCAGTTCACACGGTTAGGGAGAAAGCTGAGATTTGAACTCAGTCTGACTCAAGAGTTCTTGCACTTAACAACCACATGATTATCTTCATCACTATCTCACACATTATTATTATCTATAATTAATGGTCTCAGCAACAAGCCAAAGGATATCCTAGCCAGGCATACAATGCGGGGTGTGTGCACATGGCCACAGAGAATTATTTTTAGTCATGGTTACAGACAGGAAGAAAAATCACTGTAAGTCTGAGAACTTTGGCTATGAAGTTATCAAGATCTATAGCCTACACATTTGTTAACAAAAATTACAACCCTGCCCCCTGCAAAACACTCTCACCACATACCATGAGAAAAGATGATTAAAATAGATTCATACCAAATACATTTTTTTCATAAAAACTATTCACTGGGGTAAGATGACAACTCAACAACTATAACAACAGCTGCAATTTTTGCTCAGAACTCTTGAGTGAAGGCCCAGTGACATAAAATAGCCTCGAGTGGCCTTAAAGTCCATGAACTCCTCGAATTTGTGCACTATATTGGGGATGTATAAGTTTCAGTGTGTTTTTCTGGGGGAGAGAGGCTCTGATCCTTATTAGATTCTCACAGAGGCCTGTGATCCCAAAACATTTAAGAACCATTGACTTAAACTGTAGGCTTTCCTTCCCGTCCAGTTACAGTGGTGGCTCCCCAGAAAGCCTGGTGAGCAACGGGTCCACACGGAGCCCCTCCATTACTTTCTCTTCTTCCTGACTCTACTCCTGTGCCTGGTCATTCAAGGTAGCAGAGACACTTCATTTAGAATAAAAGTACCCAACACAGTGCTGCCTATATGATAAGCAATTAGTGAGTGTTAGTTAAAATTAGATTTAAACTGCAGTTAAGGTGTAGTTCAGGAGTTGGTCAATGATAGCCTGCACCTTTTTTTTTGTAAGTAAAGTTTTATTGGAACCTAATGCTCACTAATTTACATATAATTTATACCCATTTTCCTAATGCAAGGGCAGAGCTGAGTGGTAGCAGCAGAGCACATGCACTTCAAGGTACAAAATATTTATTATCTGGCCCTCTAGCAAAAACCCTTGCCAACCCCTGATGAAGTTGAAAGAATCTTAGTGTCACAGTCAGGGTAAACTTGAGGTCTGGCTCTTCCATTACTTGTGGGACCTTGCCCAAGTCACTTAATTTTTAACCTCAGTTTTTCATGTATGAAGTGAGGATGACTTGCCTATGAAGTGAGGATTCACTTTGCCTACTCTTTATAATTATTATCAAGATTAAATGTGATAATAGATGCAAAGGTTAGATGTACATTACTAGTTTTATTAGTAGTAAGATCATCATATCCAAATTGCCCATACATGGTGACACATTATTTCTCAGAAAGGGATAGAAAAAAATAATTAAAAAAACTAACTACAACAGCAATTACATAATATGCCACAAAATGGTTACTCTTTGTGGGATTTACCTCCCAAGGCAACTAATAATTAAATGTTAATTTTTAGGGAGAAAAAAACAACTATTTTCTGAATAAATTACCAAATGAAATACTAAATAGAAATAACAAGCCCAAAGTATATTTTCTCATTCAAGTATCTGTTTATCTGAGATTTTGCACTTGATTATAAGCCTTGCTCTTCATGGCCACAGAGAAGGAAAGGCTGAGATAGTGCGGCTTATGAAATATGAGCTTTATCTAATTTAGGTAGCCTGGAAGAACTTCTTAGCTTCTGGATTTTAAAAAATGTTTTATATTTTGAGACTGTCTTCAATAAATGCTTGAAATATAAAAAGGAAGTGGCTTGGTTTATGTACCAAGTTTTGTGAAAAAATAAAGCAATGGAGGGTTTATCTGTCACCTACCATATCCACTAATATCAACAAGTTAAGAGGAAGACTCAACCTCTCCTGAAAAAAGAGTTAGCTAGTATTCCCCCCTTCGTCTCCGACAATTCAAGCATTGCTAGAAAAAATTAGACACATATTTTTTTTCTCTTTAGTGAATTATAGCATGGTATATTCTCTTTTAGCTTCACTGAAATGGGTGACTGTTGTTAATTATCTAGTTCTATCAGTGGTATTTGGTTTTGGACCAACATACTTTAAGTTACCTTCTTCACCTGTTAGAATAGAGGTACAAAAAGACCAAATCAGGCAGAAAGAGTTCATCATGGGTGGTAAGAAAATTAAAAATTAGGGAATTGACAGGGTGCTCACAGACTTAAAGGTTTCTGAAACAAACTCTATGAACACACGTTAATTTACAAACAGATTTTCTAAGCTTAAGAAGCTACTTGAAAATACCCTAAATAATTTTGGTGACCAATTTCTACTTTAGTATAGAAGAGGAACCAATGTAGTACACTGGAAAGAAATACACTGGGCTTAGATCCTGTCTGCATCTTGAGAAATTTACTTATTGGAAGGTAATAAGGTATCTCATGAAAATGAAGGGAGGGTTGAAGAATTACTCTAAAAAAATGACAGGTATCAAGTCAATACTTGAGGGGCAGAGAGCAGGACTGAACTGAGAGTCTTGGCGGGATACTGCTGCAGTAATGAATAAGCTCCAAGTGTTTTTTCTCCCCTTACATTTCTCTCCTCAAATACAAGCCCTGAAGAATGAATAGGTATAGTGTGGGTTGTGTGTCTGTCTCTTCATGAGGAGTAGGCAGAGCACTTAAATTAGGTCATAACCCAACTGGAATTGACACCCAGTGGGAGATAGCTAGTCACTGAAGGAAATCGGGATGCTATTAGCAAACATCAGAGGACATGGAGCCAGGGGGGGCCCAAAACAATAACACAGGTAATCACGTCTGTCCCCGCAGGCTGTTAAACATACCAAAGGCGGCAGCAAATTCAAAACATATACCATAGAGACTTCCACTTTAAAACAGTAGCTGAATAGTGGCTTCAGTCTAGCCTCCTCTAACTAGTAGAAAGAAATAAAAACTTTTTTTTCATGGAAAAAGACCAAAGGGAGGAAAAAGACTATCCCTTCAACTCAAGGAATAGCTGGATATTGTTGCATGAAACAGAAACTACCTGAGCACAGCTAGGGAGGCATTACTCACACTGCACCCTGTATTTGTCCCAGTCCGAAAGATCCATGCTCTTGTACAACTAGGATCTAGGACGCCCATAGTCTTCTGAGTGACTACTACCTCTGAGAAGGCTACAGTTTTGGCTTTCGCTGCCCCTGCCATCTTCCTGCGGTTGTTGAGAAATAGGAAGTCACCCCAAAACAGCTGGGCAGGACAATGGGATCAGGGGAATCTGAGGTACAATTCTGAGAAATAATGACTGTTGAATTTTGTTCAGTCGGAAACTTTAGTTCACTTATAAGCAAGGCATTTAAGTGGTGGTGGCGTCACGACTCTTGTAAGTCCTACAAATTAGGAACTGTAGATTTTCTTCCACTCCATCAATTTATAACATCAGAAAATCAGCCAGTGGGGATAGGAGAAAGTGCAAGTCACCAGAAATCAGGATTTAGAGAACATTAGACTGTCCGTACTCCAGCTATTTTAGGTCCATAGAGGTATCTTAATCAGAAATGGGCAGAAAGCAGGCAGAACCAGTAAGTACTCCATTTCTTTTGCGTTTACTGGATCTGGGAAACTCTACTTTCATTAACAAGTGAGGGAAAAGAAATGCGAATGTGGCCTGTGGAAACGATTGCAGAATGAGGCAAAGTTGCTTTTAGGATTAGTGAGGTGTTGTATTGTATTGAAATTTATTTACGATTTGAGGGAAAATGCTGAGTACAAGAGGATGCCAATCCTGAAGAAATACAGGCAGAGCAGATCTCTGCAAAATGACATATTGAAGGATCCTGAGGCCATTTGAGATAATGGTTTAGCATGCAAAGAAAGGTCTATATCTTATACAAACTGGCATCTGTGGCAATTTATGCAGGATTCCTTTTGTACAATATCTATATTTGCAATGAATCTGTCTGCTCTGCTGACTCTGGCCACTTCTGTTCATTCTTGCCATGGTTCTTGGGCAGGAGCCTCTGGAGCCCTGCTTTACCAATCTCCAGCCATTCTTACTCCAGGCTCTGTGTAGGATTTTACTGGGGTGACTACCAGCATCCCTCAAGTGGTTCCATATGCTAACCCTGGAGTAACTACCCTTTTCACTGATCCTTTATTGAGGGTTCCAAGTCTTCTCAGACTTTTAATCTGGGTGCCTGTGTCTTTTCCCCCTTGGCTGCTCGTGGCCTAATAGCCTTTCTTCCCCCTGTGGCTCTGTTTCATAGCCCTACTCGAAAGCAGATGCTCTGGCTCCTTCCTCGGCAAACACTGCCAGTTTCATGGTATTTTCTTGCTGTTTTTGGCTGTAACTCTCAACTTTCCAAGGCCCAATTGTAAGACACCATGTGGGACAGACCCAAGAGGAGGGATATGATGGGGGGAGGAAGGGGATGTTGTGTAGAACATGTGAAATGAGACTGAATTTATTCTTGAGGCTTAAGTCACATTTTTCTATCAACTTGATTTTTGCACAATTCAGATGTCAATTGATTAAAATGAACACTTTCCCTCCGGAATGCGAAAGATACTTTTCAGTGGAGATTGTCCTTTTAAGGAATGAAATTCAAAGGGCCTGCTTTTGGCCAGTGTTCTGTCTCCAATCTTTGCTCTTGCCTGTCTTCTGTTACCTCCCAGTTGAGAGGCATCTGCCGTTTCTCTGCACAGTATCTTTTAGTTGTTTCCAGCTGCCTTTGCAGGGTCCCTCTCATGTCCTTGAGTTGCCATTTAGAATATGGGCCATTTTACCATTAGAACAGGGTGATCTTTCAATATGCTCTTTTTCTTTTCCCTCTTCTTCCCCATCCTCTCCCACAGGCAACAGCCTCTTCTATGAAATAGGTCCAGTGGATGATGGGTGAGGAATTTAAACAGAGGTACGCCAACTGGCCAGGCCATCTCTGAGAAATGATGGTGAGTACCCACTGGCTCTTCACTGTGGAGCAGAGGGCAGTGAGAGAGCAGATCATCACTGACAGCAACAGGGAGGGTCAAGACAGAGAGGGATGGTCAGCCTTCGTGCTGCTAGCTGTAGCCCTTTTCTGGGTTAGATTTCTGTACCAGTGGTTCTCAAGTGGGTATGATTTTGCCTTCAAGGGATGCTCGGCAATGTCTGGAGACATTCTTATTTGTCCCACGTGTGAGGGGGTATGTTGATGGCATTTAGTGGGTAGAGGCCAGGCCTGCAGCTAAGCAGCCTATGAAGCACAGGACAGCCCCGCTCCCGCCATGGCAACAAAATATTGACCCCAAAATGTTAAGAATGGGGAAGCAGACATACTCTCAGTACCTATAGCTGCTTGCAGTCATGTTTATGAGGACTTTAATGTAGACTTTACTGCTAAACCCTTGGGAGACTTCCTCCCCATGAGTTAGATCATTTATCACTCACCCGGTAAGCTGGAAACCAGAGTCAATTCTACAAAGCAAAAAATAAGTCATTTAACTCCTCAGAGCCACAGAACATTGCTGACTTTCCTTCCTATTACTCCTTGGAGCCTACAAGGCTTCTCTTGATTTCCTGGAGTCAAAAGTGCTTCCTAAGTAGATCAGCTTGGATTCAAACTGGAAAAGGAAGGAAAGAGAAAGACACAGAGCATCTCAGATGCGTATATGTATTTTTTATACTTTCTTCAGTGCTCCACCCTGGCCCTGCCTGCCCTGCTGACCCCGCCCTTACCCTCATCCTCACTGCTGGCCATTTTTCTTCAATATTGTGTCCCACAAAGCAGCCAGAACCCCTCCCTGTGGTTGGCTGGAAAAAGAGGAAAACGTTTCAAAGAGGCAGCGTGTGACATTTTGAGTAGGTCAGCCAGCCTTCTCAGGTACAGAAACTCACAGTCTACATGTTGGTTGTATTAATGTAATTTCATTGCTTTGGTATTTAGAATAACCTGTTCAGTATTTTAAATTTATCATTTCAGTTCTTGATTAGGCAGAGGTACAATAAAGATTAGAAGAGGTGATGTTTAGAATCCCTTTGAGACTTAGATTAAAAAGGTGTTATTTAGAAATTAATGTTCCTCATAATTATTTTTAGGAATTTCACAAGTGGGCCCAGTTTTTGGTTATCTGACCAAAGTTGGGTGTTAGCAGGACTTTTTCTTTGAGTCACTGAGGGCCGACTGGATGAGCTACCGCAGTTATTGGTGGGCGGCTAACAGGACCATCAGGTGGTAGGACCTCCTTAGCCTCCAGCCAAGCCTCAGTGGGTGCCATGCCATGGACAGATCTGCAGCAGAGCACACTTCTGCACTGAAGTTTGGTTTTCCTTTATTTATTTGCCTGTATCCAAGAATTTCCTATTTTAGTAATTATGATGATGATAAGCTATGGTTGATAAGTTTTATCTTGAAATTTTCTTTTTTATTCAAACTTGAAAAGAAGCAAAGCAACCTAATGATAAACTTGGAGAGCCCTGTGCCCCAGGACACACCATCTCTTCCCTCTTCCCATTCCTCCCAGTCTTCATTCACCTCCATCCCAACATCCTCCCAACCAGGTACTACACAGTTAGGTGTGTTAACACTTATCACTTGCCAAATATATATGAAATCAATCTCTACGTGGCTGAAAAAATATGCAATTAATCTGTATCTATAGACTCTCTGTAGTTTATGATCATCGTTTCACTTTGTTTTTATTGCTCAAGGTAAATCTATTCTCTGTCGATCAATAATAACTGAAGTGAGATTGTGTACTATAATGGAAGTAATACTGGATGGGCAGATGAAAAATATATTCCTGCTTGGCTGTTACCCAACTCTGTGACCTTGGACAAACCATCTTACTTTTTGCTTTAGTATCCTCATCTGTAAAGTGAGGGAGATAGCCTAAAAAAATGTCTGCAGTAATTTTTAGATTAAAAATTCAAAATTCTATGACTTTAAACTAAGGATGAAATATAAATTTCACAGGGATATGATGGGTATGTATAATTATGGCCTTTTGAGTAAAAGAAAAAACTCAACAAACTCTAAATTATGTAATAGATTGACTCTTGAGCAACACAGGGTTGAACCTCACAGGTCCACTTATATGCAGATTTTTTTCAATAAATACAGTAAAGTACTATATATGTATTTTCCTATGATTTATTAATAATTTTTTTCTCTAGCTTACTTTATTGTAAAAATAGAGTATATAATACATATAACATACAAAATATATTTTAATCAACTTTACATTATCGGAAAGGTTTCCAGCCAACAGTAGGCTGTTGGTAGTTAAGCGTTTGGGGAGTCAAAAGTTATGTGCAGATTTTGACTGGGCAGGGAGTTGGTGCCCCTAACCCTTGTATTGCTCAAGTGTCCAACTGTACACCTAATTTGTAGACACACAAAAAATCCCAAATCTTGAGATTATTGGTTTCATTTAAAAGTTCATCCATTCCTAAATCCTCAGCCAACTCTACATGCGTATTATGTTTATGACATAGTTTGCAGCTATTTGCCTTGTATCCACCAATGAAAATTTACAGAGGAGAATACTTTCTAAAACTCACCCACTATGATTATAAAAGCAAATTATTCTGTAGTACAAAAAGAGGGAAAAATAATGTGTGGTTTACATGAGAAACTTCAAAGTCTCATGGAGGAAGAGGGCAGGATGTGGTTCTATTTGTTTAAAACTGTTTAACTTTTTCAGTCCAAGGAGTGATACGAATACCAAAAGGAATGATTTCCAGGAGGAAGAGGAACTTTTGATGGTTGGCCTAATAAAATAAAACTACACGTTAGTGAAAATGAATTCAAAGATGATTCCACTGCTGCTCAGAGATGAGCTCGGTGGCTGGACGGCAGCCAATCCCAACGGCTGCGCACACTGTAACCACCATGTGTTATCTGTGAACCAGACCGTTTCTGCATGGTGAAGACCAGCCAGCTTTTTTGGCCAAGCTGCTGCCATAAAACACACTAGTGATTCGGTTTTTCCTGTTTTTTTGAAGATATTACACTTTGATGCACAGTATATGTTCAGTCCCAAATTGTCCAGAGAGCTATCACAAATGACTGGTTGATGAAAGTTTTACCACGATCAGGTCACATTTTGTCAGGCTGTTTTGGGTCACTTCAAATTATTGCTTTACAACTGGACTGCTTTTTTTTTTTAACCTTTTAAATCTTAAGCAAAAGAATACAAAGTGCAGTTAAACACTCTCATTAGGAATAATCTGCCTTTAGCAATTCACATGCATCAGCTGCCTTTTGATATCATCTGTGAAAAGCAAAAGCATCATGGGATCTCTTAAAAGAGCTGGAAAACTAAATGTCAGAACTGCGTTTTCACACTCGGCTAGAGGAATTCCCGCCTCGCATAAAACACCTACGTTCCGACACCTAGTGTTTGCTTTGGAGACTTACAAAGAGTTAATACAGCTTGTTTGGCATCAGATATCAGTATAATGGGCTTTTACTGAAGTAATAAAAATTTGTTTATAATTAATACAGATGAATTGGTTTCTGCACAATAATAGTTAGGAGATTAACAAAGGCCACATTTTGGCAACAGGATTACATTCTTTTCCAAGTGCTGTGGGACCTTATCCAATGAATGTCTGTCCAATCCGGCTGATTCTTCAGAGATGCCATATGGCCCAGCTATGCATTATGACTTTTTTTTCTAAAAGGCAGCCATATGACATAACTGATCTTTAAAACGTTGTCAGAAGGCATTACCTGGGTAGGCTTCGAGCTGCTTTCCAAAAACTTAGCAAGCACAGGGGCTATTAATTATGAGCAAAAGAAATGTGGATGTGCACACTGGAAACTTGGCATTCTTTCCTTTCTGGTCACAGTTGATCATCTCTCAAACAATTCTAGCTGGGGAAGGAAGGAGTTTTCCTTTAACTTCCAAAAGTGAAAAGAAAAAAAAACTGCTTTAAAACATGCATTCAGCAAAAAATGTCTGCACACTTGACCCTAACATGCACATATTTTGCCATCTGTACTTTTACCATATTCACTGATTTTCAAAAAAAGAATGAAGTCGCAATGCTATTTACAACTGACATATTCACAACAGTGTTAAGGGTAGCATTATGGAAAGAAAAATAATTTTCTAGTTCTGGTGGTTGTTGATTTCTAGGTGACATCTATACCCTCATTCAATTAGACAGCAGATAATGTAAATAGCTCAGATATTTTCATTCTGATTTCCTCAGAAAATTAGTTTGTGCAGGGAGAACATCCATTTCAAACTTTCCATTTTGGTATGTATGCTTAGAACAAGTTGGCTGCATTTGTTTCCATTTATAAACACCTTGTGAAATTTGCAGAAGTCCCTAGGAAAAAAAAAAGGGACTAAAGAAGTCAGAGAAATCAGTGGGTTCCATGAAACCATCGTACTCATGAGAACTGCCTCTGGATTCCACTCCTCATCAACTGTTACTCTGTACCTATTCTGATTTTGTTTGCTGGACTTCTTCATTTGGATGTCACTCCCAGAGATGTAAGATTGAACTTTCTCAAACTTGTACCTCCCACAGTCTTTCTTTTCTCTGTAAATGGCAATTTCATCCTTTCAGCAAATCAGTTCAAAGACCTTGATCCCTCTCTGATCCTTCTCTTTCCCTCATACTGCCATCCAATCTACCAGCAGGTTCTGTGAGCTCTAACTTCAGAATACATCCTAACGTGCCTTATTCCTCACTTCTTCCTCTGCTAGGAGCTTAGTCCTAGGAGCCATCATCTTTCTCTGCTGTTATTATATTAGCCTCCCGTGCTTCTGTTTCCACCCCTCCTTACTTACAGTCTGTTTCCATGACAGCACCCAGGTGACCTTCCCAAGTAAACGCCAGACCACGTCATTTCCCTGATCAAACTCCTCCAGTGGTTTCCCAGCTCACTTGGAAAAAGGTTCTCATCAGGCCTACAGGGCCCTACACAATCAGAGTCTCTTGTTTCTTTCCAAACTCACCCTCTACATTCTGCCTCTGCTCACTCCTGCTCCTCTTTCTTCAAACAAGCCATGCATATAGCAAGCACCTCCTACCTTAAGACTTCCACACTTACTATTTATTTTCTGAGTGGTGTTTTGGGGTGGACTCCTACTAGCTTTTGAGGGTTCATTGCTAAATTGTCAGGAACTCTGCCAGCCAGTTAAACCAATGGTAGCTGGAAATATGCCAAGGTGGGATTATTTACACCAAGGAAATTGGCAAACTCTAAAAATCAGATCTCCTCATCCCACAGAGACCTTGTGTTTAAATATTTACTGAATATCATTGTATTTTTTCTTCCTGGACTGTTCTCCTCTTGCATTAGCACCTTTCCTACTTCTTCACCTTCTTCAGTCTTTACACAAGACCTTAGAAGTGGGGTGTCTTCTGACTGCCCTATTCCAAATGCAACGACCCTCAATTCCCTATCTCTTATACCTTCATTATTTTTCTCCACTAAAGTAATAATTTTATAATTTTAATATTTATTTATTAGTAGTTCATTGTCTTTCCCTATAATAGAATATGGAATGAATGCCTAAATGAATGAATTAATCAATATATCTTCTATTCTTTCAGTAACAGATCCTGTCTGTCAGAGTTCTACCTCACCATATAATGCTTAAAGTGCTAGTTTTTAAAAGCTATTCATTTTGAAATAATTTTCTTTGAAAGCTTTTTAATCTCTTAAAGAACTTGTGAGAATAGTATTAAAAAAAAAGCTTTTGTATACCTTTCACTCAGATTCAGTAGTTATTAACATTTTGCCATATTTTATCATCTACCTATTTATCTATCTAGTGCTCTATCCATCATCTAATTTTTTTTATCAGAACCATTTATTGTGCTTTGCCCACTTTATGACCCTTTACCCATAAATGCTTTAGCTAAAATCTCCTCAGAGAAAGAACATTCTCTTATATAACCATATTGACATTGACACAGTAGTAATATTTAATATACACTCTGTATTTAAATTTTTCCAACTGTTCCCCAAATGTCCTCTTAACAATTTCCTCTTCCAGTCCAGCATCTAATCCAGCAATGTGACCTGCATATAGTCTCTGTCCTTAAAACAGGACACCAAACAGTCCTGAAGTAGCTTCTCAACCTTCCTTTATCTTTGTGACCTTTTGGAAGACTATATAGGCCAGTCATCAATACAGAATGTCCTTCAGTTTGGGCTTGTCTGATATGTCCCCAGGATTAGATTCAGATTATGAATTTTTGGCAGAAATATCACATACATGACATTATGACCTTCTTAGTTCACCACTTCAGGAGGCACACTACGGCAGTTTGTCCCTTCATTGATGACTTGTTAAGGAGCTGTCTGCTGGGTATCTTCATTGTAAGCAATCACTTTTCTCTTTGTAACTAATAAGTAATCTGTGGAGAGATACTTCAGAACTATATAAATATCTTGTTCCTCTTCAAACTTTCATCCAGTTGTTTTATACTACTTTGATGATTTTTGCCTGAATATTATTTGGCATTCTGTTGTAAGGAAGAGCTTCCCTTCCTTTCATTTACTATCAGTATGAACTAATAGATTGTCACTTTATTTGATGGGTTATAATCTATTATTGTCATTATTTATTTTGATCTAATATTGCCCCAGATTTGGTTCATGGGAGCCCCTTAAAATTGATTTGTTTTTACCTTTAACATGACTCATTTTTCTTTGGAGCACTTTCTCACTTTTTGGTGTAACAAGACTTTTTATGCTGATCTTATACTTTTTTGCCCAGCCCTGGAATTAGCCATTTCTCAAAGAAGCCCTGGTTCCTTTTATCAGAGATTGGTATTTATAAACCAAGATATGAGCCCATATGAACACCAAGATATGGGTGTTTTTATTGTTACTAAGGTATCATTTCTTCTAGCCCTTTTCAGCAGAGAGAAATTGGGAAAAAGGAATTGCAGATTAATCATTTATATATATATATATATATATATATATATATACAGATATATACACATGTATGATATATATACATATGTATATCAAGAACTTTGGAACACACGTTATACATGTATGTGTGTCTGATGTGTATGTAAGATCACTAACAGTAACTCTAATTCCAAATTACCACCAAAGGGTTCTTCCTTGTTTTCCACCATTACATATTTGTCTCTTTCTTACAGTGAGAAGCCTGTTTCCTAAGAATATCAGCATACTTAGTCAAGTATGTTCCAATCTACAAGTAGTAGATCAACCTTACAATAGATATTATAAACAGTTTCAAAATTGCCACACCCACTGGTGTAGAAACAAAAATAAACCTAGGTACATTTCAAGGTTTGTTTGCAGCTCTTTTTTGATTTTTATAATGAAAATTTATAATTAATATACTGTGTTAAAAAACAACTTGGTTTAGTTCTTTTTAAAAACTCCTTCAAAGTGGTTGTATTATTTATTTGGCAAATAGCTAGGGTCCTTTGTCTCTGTATACAGTTTGACATTGTCCCCCTCCCGAAACTTCATTGATTTCATTTTGAATTTTAAATATGTGAAATCTTAACATGGCTTCAAAAAGTCAAAACTATACAAAAAGGACCCTCGGAGGACTGTCACTCCCTCTGCTCTCCCTTCACCCCATTCCCAACTACTCTTTTTAGGAAATCAGTTTCATCACTTTCTTGTTTATCCTTCCTGTTTTTTGCTTATTTGAAAAATAAACAGATACGTGGTTCTTTTTTTATTCCCCCTTCCTCCTTAAATAAAAGATAGCATACTCTATATATACATTTTTGCATTTGTTATTGTTTTTAACAATATATCCTAGCAGTCACTCCAAATCAGTTGACACAGGACTTCCTGACTCTCTCTTTTTTTAATAACTGCATGATACTCCATGGTGTGTATGAATGATAGTTTATTCAATTGATCTACTATGTATAAGCATTGAGACTGTTTCCAGTATTTTGCAATTACAAATAATGCTATAATGATTAAGTGTTAAAATTTAAGAGTTTAATTTTCTTAGTTAAGATCATTGATAAAATGTGAATAAGCTTGAAAGCCATCACTCTTTGAAGTTATTTTCAGTCATTTACATCACACTGTGAATGCATGATAGAACAACGGTCCTTCATAGTGGAGACATAAGAAAAACAGCAGTACACTACTTTGAGTGTGTAAGCATGTGTGAACGTATGGGGGTGGGCAGGAATCCACTGAGAGGGGATTTAGGGCAGAAAAAGGGCAGCTGGTAAGGTGGATTTCTTCTAGCATCAAGCTGAATTTAAGTCTGGTTTGGGGTAGATATTTCATTCATTCAACAAATGCTTACTCTTTGCTAGAGCACTCTTCAAAGCATTGGAATATAGCAGTGGACAAGACAAAGAGATCGGACTTGAGGTTTGGTGAGTGGATGGGGAGGGAATTGGAGGAAGGTGGTCAAGAGACTCAAACCTCCAGTTTTAAGATAAATAAGCACTGGGGAATGTAATGCACATCATGCCTATAGATTAACAGTGCTGTGTAGTATATTTGAAAGTTGTTAAGGGAATAGACTCCAGGAGTTCTCATCACAAGGAATAAAAGCATTTTTTTCTTTTTCATCTTTTTTTTTTCAAGCAAGTCACAGTGAGCTTTATTTTTTTTAATATAATTTATTTTATCATTAATCTACAATTACATGTGCAATATTACGGTTATTAAACTACCCCTTCATCAGGTCCCCACCACCAACCCCATTACAGTCACTGTCCATCAGCATAGTGAGATGCTATAGAATCACTACTTGTCTTCTCTGAGTTGTACAGCCCTCCCCGTGCCCCCCCAACATTATATCTGCTAATCATCATGCCCCTTTTTCCCTCTTATCCCTCCCTTCCCACCCATCCTCCCCAGTCCCTTTCCCTTTGGTAACTATTAGTCCGTTCTTGGGTTCTGTGAGTCTGCTGCTGTTTTGTTCCTTCAGTATTTTTTCTTTGTTCTTATACTCCACATATGAGTGAAATCATTTGATACTTGTCTTTTTCGGCTTGGCTTATTTCACTGAGCATAATACCCTCTAGCTCCATCCATGTTGTTGCAAAGGGTAGGATTTGTTTTCTTCTTATGGCTGAATAATATTCCATTGTGTATATGTGCCACATCTTCTTTATCCATTCATCTACTGATGGACACTTAGGTTGCTTCCATTTCTTGGCTATTGTAAATAGTGCTGCAATAAACATAGGGGTGCATCTGTCCTTTTCAAATTGGGCTGCTGCATTCTTAGGGTAAATTCCTAGGAGTGGAATTCCTGGGTCAAACGGTATTTCTATTTTGAGTTTTTTGAGGAACCTCCATACTGCTTTCCACAATGGTTGAACTAATTTGCAGTCCCACCAGCAGTGTAGGAGGGTTTCCTTTTCTCCACATCCTCGCCAACATTTGTTGTTGTTTGAGTTTTGGATGTTGGCCATCCTCACTGGTGTGAGGTGATATCTCATTGTGGTTTTAATCTGCATTTCTCTGATGATTAGCGATGTGGAGCATCTTTTCATGTGCCTGTTGGCCATCTGAATTTCTTCTTTGGAGAAGTGTCTATTCATGTCCTCTGCCCATTTCTTAATTGGATTATTTGCTTTCTGTTTGTTAAGGTGCATGAGTTCTTTATATATTTTGGATGTCAACCCTTTATCAGATACGTTTTTTATGAATATATTCTCCCATACTGTAGGATGTCTTTTTGTTCTACTGATGGTGTCCTTTGCTGTACAGAAGCTTTTCAGCTTGATATAGTCCCACTTGTTCATTTTTGCTTTTGTTTCCCTTGCCCGGGAGATATGTTCATGAAGAAGTTGCTCATGTTTATGTCCAAGAGATTTTTGCCTATGTTTTTTTCTAAGAGTTTTATGGTTTCATGACTTACATTCAGGTCTTTGATCCACCTTGAGTTTACCTTTGTGTATGGGGCTAGACAGTAGTCCAGTTTCATTCTCTTACATGTAGCTGTCCAGTTTTTCCAACACCAGCTGCTGAAGAGGCTGTCATCTCCCCATTGTATATCCAAGGCTCCTTTATCAAATATTAATTGATTGTATATGTTTGGGTTAATGTTTGGATTTTCTATTCTGTTCCACTGGTCTGTGGGTCTGTTTTTGTGCCAATACCAAATTGTCTTGATTACTGTGGCTTTGTAGTAGAGCTTGAAGTCAGGGAGTGTAATTCCCCCTGTTTTATTCCTCCTTCTCAGAGTTGATTTGGCTATTCAGGGTCTTTTGTGGTTCTATATGAATTTTAGAATCATTTGTTCCAGTTCATTGAAGAAAGCTGTTGGTAGTTTGATAGGGATTGCATTGAATCTGTAGATTGCTTTAGGTAGTATAGCCATTTTGACAATATTTATTCTTCCTAGCCAAGAGCATGGGATGCATTTCCATTTGTTAGTGTCCTCTTTAATTTCTCTTAGGAGTGTCTTGTAGTTTTCAGAGTACAGGTCTTTCACTTCCTTCGTTAGGTTTATTCCTAGGTATTTTATTCTTTTTGATGCAATTGTGAATGGAATTGTTTTTCTGATTTCTCTTTCTGTTAGTTCATCATTAGTGTATAGGAAAGCAACAGATTTCTGTGTGTTAATTTTGTATCCTGCAACTTTGCTGAATTCAGATATTAGTTCTAGTAGTTTTGGAATGGAGTCTTTAGGGTTTTTTATGTACAGTATCATGTCATCTGCAAATAGTGACAATTTGACTTCTTCTTTACCAATCTGGATGCCTTGTATGTCTTTGTTTTGTCTGATTGCTGTGGCTAGGACCTCCAGTACTATGTTGAATAACAGTGGAGAGAGTGGGCATCCCTGTCTTGTTCCCGATCTTAGATGAAAAGCTTTCAGCTTCTCGCCGTTAAGTATGATGTTAGCTGTGGGTTTGTCATATATGGCCTTTATGATGTTGAGGTACTTGCCGTATATACCCATTTTGTTGAGAGTTTTAATCAGGAATGGATGCTGAATTTTGTCAAATGCTTTTTCAGCATCTATGGAGATGATCATGTGGTTTTTGTTCTTCTTTTTGTTGATGTGGTGGATGATGTTGATGGATTTTCGAATGTTGTACCATCCTTGCATCCCTGGGATGAATCCTACTTGATCATGGTGTATGATCCTCTTGATGTATTTTTGAATTCGGTTTGCTAATATTTTGTTGAGTATTTTTGCATCTACGTTCATCAGGGATATTGGTCTGTAATTTTCTTTTCTGGTGAGGTCTTTGCCCGGTTTTGGTATTAGAGTGATGCTGGCTTCATAGAATGAGTTTGGAAGTATTCCCTCCTCTTCTATTTTTTGGAAAACTTTAAGGAGAATCGGTGTTATTTCTTCTCTATATGTCTGGTAGAATTCAGAGGTGAATCCATCAGGCCCGGGGGTTTTGTTCTTGGGTAGTTTTTTGATTACCAATTCGATTTCGTTGCTGGTGATTGGTCTGCTTAGTTTTTCTGTTTCTTGCTTGGTCAGTCTTGGAAGGTTGTATTTTTCTAAGAAGTTGTCCATTTCTTCTATGTTTTCCAGCTTGTTAGCATATAGATTCTCATAATATTCTCTTATGATTCTTTGTATTTCTGTGGGGTCCGTCGTGATTTTTCCTTTCTCATTTCTGATTGTGTTTATGTGTGTAGATTCTCTTTTTCTCTTAATGAGTCTGGCTAGGGGTTTATCTATTTTGTTTATTTTTTCAAAGAACCAGCTCTTGGTTTTATTGATTTTTTCTATTGTTT
Organism: Smutsia gigantea; assembly: GCA_032199065.1. Taxonomy (NCBI): domain Eukaryota; kingdom Metazoa; phylum Chordata; class Mammalia; order Pholidota; family Manidae; genus Smutsia; species Smutsia gigantea. Next base: position 379,363 of record JAVSCE010015234.1, read on the forward strand.
TATTCTTCTCAATTTTATTTATTTCTTCTCTAATCTTTATTATGTCCCTCCTTCTGGTGACTTTGGGCCTCATTTGTTCTTCTTTTTCCAATTTCAGTAATTGTGTCTTTAGACTATCCATTTGGGAATGTTCTTCTTTCTTTAAGTAGGCCTGGACTGCAATATACTTTCCTCTTAGAACTGCCTTTTCTGCGTCCCACAGAAGTTGTGGCTTTGTGTTGTTGTTGTCATTAGTCTCCATATATTCTTTGATTTCTGTTTTGATTTGGTCGTTAACCCATTGATTAATTAGGAGAGTGTTGTTAAGTCTCCATGTATTTGTGAGCCTTTTTGATTTCTTTCTAAAATTTATTTCTAGTTTTATACCTTGGTGATCTGAGAAGTTGGTTGGTAGGATTTCAATATTTTTGAAATTACTGAGGTTCTTTTTGTGGCCTAGTATGTGGTCTATTCTGGAAAATGTTCCATGTGCACTTGAGAAGAATGTGTATCCTGTTGCTTTTGGGTGTAGAGTTCTGTAGATGTCTGTTAGGTCCATCTGTTCTAGTGTGTTGTTCAGTGCCTCTGTGTCTTTACTTATTTTCTGTCTGGTTGATCTGTCCTCTGGAGTGAGTGGTGTGTTGAAGTCTCCTAAGATGAATGCATTGCTGTCTATTTCCTCCTTTAATTCTGTTAGTATTTGTCTCACATATGCTGGCGCTCCTGTGTTGGGTGCATATATATTTATAATGGTTATATCTTCTTGTTGGACTGACCCCTTTATCATTATGTAATGTCCTTCTTTATCTTTTGCTACTTTCTTCGTTTTGAAGTCTATTTTGTCTGATACAAGTACTGCAACACCTGTTTTTTTCTCTTTGTTGTTTGCATGAAATATCTTTTTCCATCCCTTCACTTTTAGTCTGTGTATATCTTTGGATTTGAGGTGAGTTTCTTGTAGGCAGCATATAGATGGGTCTTGCTTTTTTATCCATTCTGTTACTCTGTGTCTTTTGATTGGTGCATTCAGTCCATTTACATTTAGGGTGATTATTGATAGGTATGTACTTATTGCCATTGCTGGCTTTAGATTCGTGGTTACCAAGGGTTCAAGGGTTGCTTCTTTTCTATCTAACAATCTAACTTAACTTTCTTGTTAAGTTATTGTAAACACAGTCTGATGTTTCTTTATTTCTCTCCCTTTTTATTCCTCCTCCTCCATTCTTTCTATAATAGATGTTTTATTCTTTGCCTTTAGTTAGTATTTGGATGGTCTGCTTTCTTTGCTATGATTTTATTTTCTCTGCTGACATCTTTTTAGCCTTAGGTGTGCCTCCATCTAGAGCAGTCCATTTAAGATATCCTGTAGTGGTGGTTTATGAGAGGCAAACTCTCTCAACTTTCGTTTGTCTGGAAATTGTTTAATCCATCCATCATATTTAAATGATAATCGTGCTGGATACAATATTTTTGGTTCAAGGCCCTTCTGTTTCATAACGTTAAATATATCATGCCATTCTCTTCTGGCCTGTAAGTTTTCTGTTAGAAGTCTGATGATAGTCTGATGGGTTTTCCTTTGTAGGTGATCTTTTTTCTCTCTCTAGCTGCCTTTAATACCCTGTCTTTATCTTTGATCTTTGCCATCTTAATTATTATGTGTCTTGGTGTTGTCTTTCTTGGGTCCCTTGTGTTGGGAGATCTATGAGCTTCGGTGGACTGCGAGACTACTTCCTTCCCCAGCGAGGGAAAGTTTTCAGCAATTATTTCTTCAAAGACACTTTCTATCCCTTTTTCTCTCTCTTCTTCCTCTGGTACTCCTATAATGCGAATATTGTTCCGTTTGGATTGGTCACACAGTTCTCTTAATATTCTTTCATTCCTAGAAATCCTTTTATCTCTCTTTGCCTCAGCTGCTCTGTACTCCTGTTCTCTGTTTTCTATTCCATTAACAGTCTCTTGCATCTCATCCATTCTGCTGTTAAGCCCGTCAATCGCTTGTCTGATTTCTGCATTGTCTTTCCTCAGTTCCCTCACTTCCTCCCTCAGCTCTTGCACATTTCTCTGTAGGTCCATCAGCATGGTTATGACTTTTATTCTGAATTCTTTTTCAGGAAGACTGTGCATTTCCATCCCTTCAGACTCCCTCTCTGGGGTTGTCTGGTTGATTTTAGTCTGAACCATATTCCTCTGTCTTTTCATGGCTATATAATTGGTCACTGATAGTTGCCACGTATGTCAGCTGGGCTCTTTAAGACTTTAAAAAGAGAAGAAAAAAAAAGAAAAAAGAAAGAAAAAAGAAAGAAAGAAAGAAAGAAAAAAGAAAGAAAAGAAAAAAACAAAAACAAAACAAAAAAAAACAAAAAAAATGCCCACTGGACGTAGATTCTGTGGGAATGCTCTAGGTGGCGCTATTGCCCCACTATTCCACAGCTGTGACTGTGCCGCTCTGCAGGGCCCTTTATCGCTCTGGCAGGGGTGGGAACGAATAGGAGGCTGTTGATCTCAGTGAGAAGTGTAAGTATGGCTACGCTTCCTCAGTCGCCAGCTAAGGCGTCTGAAACTCCCAGGACTCCCAGCCTGCTGGGCTGAGTGTGCTGGGGCGATCCGGCTCCTCCGCTGGGCTCCTGTCTCTTTAAGACCGCTGAAGAAAGCATGCGCTTTTTTTTTTTCCTTCCTGGGAGCCGGCTGCAAGCACCCTGGCGCGTTCCCCGCTCAGATCCTGCCCCTCTGTCTCTCCAATCTCCGCTGCAGTGCGCAATGTGGGTCAGCGCTCCCCGCGCAGATCACCGGGGCTGGCTACTTCGCGGGGTGCACTTCCACTCCCTCCCGGCTCTGAATCCTCTCCTCCCGGTGTGCTGGGGTGGGGGAGGGCTCGGGTCCCGCCGGGTCGCGGCTCCATATCTTACCCGCCTCTTGGGGTGTCAAGTCCTCTCGGGTGTAGCTGCACGCTGTGCGCTTTCCTGTGTATTCTCGTCTCTCTTTTAGGAATAGATGTATTTGCTGTGTTTTCGTAGATAAATATAGTGTTGGGAGGAGATTTCTGCCACCCTGCTCACACCGCCATCTTCCTGGAAGTCTGATTCTTTTTCAACTTTTTAAAATATCTATATGAAATGATAGATGTTAACTAAACTTATTGTGGTAATCATTGCATAATATATGTAGGTCAAATCATTTTGCTGTAAACCTTGAACAGTGCTATATGTCAGGTATATCTCAATAAAGCTAGAAAAATTGAAAAGAGAGGCAAAGGCTGTGTCCTCGTGGAGTTTGCATTCTACTGTGGACACAAACCATAAACAAGTACACCAGCAAATAAACAGACAATTTCGGACAGAGTTTATTTATGTGAAAAAGACAAAGTGACTCAGAGGAGGGAAGGGGACCTACTTTAGGTTAGATGCTGAAGAAGACCTTCTGTAGAGGTCAACGTGATCAGAGACTTGAATGATGTGAAAAAATACAAGCAGGAAAAAGAAAGATTTGGGAAAGATTATCACAAGCAGAGAAAACGACCAGGATAAAGGCTTTTAATGGGTTCTAGGTACTTGGATGCAGATGAAGGAGAGGAGGGGTCTTGTAAGGAGTCAGGGGAATGATCATTTAGGGTAAGGACTGGATTTTTTTCTAAAAATGTTGGCAAGTTTTTGGAGGATCCACGTATATGTTTTTATTTATTTATTTATTTATCTATTTGGTTAGTTTTTTTAAGATCACCTTGGCTGCCATGTGGAGAAAAAACTGCAAGGAACAACAGCAGCAAGGATGCCATCAAAGAAGATGGTGGCTTGGGCACAGTGTAGGTAGTGAGAAGTAACTGTATTTAATATTTTTCTAACGTAGAGCTCACAGAGCTTGCTAATGGATGTGGAGGGGAGGGAGAGAAATTAAAGATGACTCCTAGATTTTATTGTCACCAGGTCTAGGGAATGATACAATTGTGCTCCTTCACAAGCCCTTGGAGATATAGCTCAGTCTAATAGCTTTATGCCATCACAATGCTTGCTAAGTAAAGCTTTGTCAACTTCTTCCACACTTGTTAGAGAAAAAGAGTTTCCTGAAAATAAGTGGGGATGTTATGGGCAGAGGAAAATATGTGAGCAATGAGAAAGGATGTAAAAAAAAAATTCTCTCAAAAATGAGCTAAATTCTCTCAAAACCCAAGCTAGTTTGTGATGATTCAATAATTCCTTCATTCTCCTTTTTATTTTTCCATTTGGCCAGTGAGTATTAAGTACCTACCACACACCAGGCACTGTGCTGGACGTTGGGACATCTAGTATAGAACAACATGGATGTGGACCCTGCCCTCATAGAGCTTATAGTCATCTTGACAGCATGATATATGTCATATACTGGGAATTACAGGCACTCACAAATCCTGGTGAATCACAGTATTTGACACGTAGTATGCTCTATATTTATTAATTTGAGATTTATCATCTCATGGCAAAGAGATCTGAGTAATCACATTAATTTATACTAACATGTGAGGAATAGTCTTTTCTTTGTTGGTGGTATTTGCTTTAAATGAGAACTGCTGAATTTCTAGGTATTTTATAGAATTTACTTTCCTGGTGCTCTTTATAGAGAATGAAAAAATAAGAGTCCTCAACTTGATCATCTATTTTTTGAAGTTTGGCCATTCCTTCTTCGAAATTTGACCAAAAAAAAAAAATTGAGAAAGATATTAGATATATTAGATATATAAAATATTATATTATTCTTTGTTTTCATAGCATATGTTTAGTGTGGTTATAGTAATTGAAGATGGATGCCAGATCACCTTTAAATATGAACTGTTAGTGCTTATTGATATGGGTGTTGACTCCAGTGTGTGTATTTAGGTTAGATTCTATGCAGGGCAGATCATAGACTAAACTAGTGGTTCTCAAAGTGTGGTCCCTGCATCACCTGGGAACTTGTTAGAAATGCATATTTTAGGGTCTCATCCTAGACCTACCAAATCAGACTCTGGGGGAAGGGAGTAGTAATCTGTGTTATAATAAGCCCTCCAGGTAGTTCTGATACCTGATAAAGCTTGAGAACTAACAGACTGAAGGATGAATTTTCCATCATTAATTCAGCACCTTTTGACTGATTATTTAACATGTACCTGGTACTCTCCTAGGTACTAGGATATAGCAGTAAACATGACAAACTTGGTCCCTCTCTCAAGGAGTTAAGTCTGTTGTATAAATTGGGTCTACTTAGAGAAACACTAACTGCTTTAAAAATTCAGGACAGAGGAAATTTAATACAGGAATTGATTACATAGGAAATGGAAGAGCTGTGAAGACAATAGGCCATGGTAGTGAGTAACCCAGAGGTTCACAACAGCAAGAAGTCAGCTATTACCCTGGACTGAAGCACAAAGGGTGATAGTGTTATCAGAGCTCAGGGGCCAAGGTCACCTGGGAAGTCTGTCTTAAGCACGAAGGAGTGGCAAGTGACACTACAGACCTCAGGCCACCTGGGCAGACACGGATAGGGAGATACATCCTGACTTCTTTCTTCCTTCTGCCCTCTGACTAGTACCTCCATGGTCTAAGCCCATAAAAAACCCATGGGCATGGGGCCTGGGATGTGCAGCCGACAGGTGATGGTCCAGTTGATATAGAGCAGAACAGAGAAGGCTGAAGAATCAAGAGGGCGAAGAGCCCAGCATTCACACATGCTTGATTAAAGGGATTCAGAGTATTACCCAAATCTTAGGCCTACCCCATTCTTTGCACTTGCAATGTACAGATAAATGTTGAGAAATATTTTAAACATGTACAATATATGAGGATTCTGAGTAAATTAAAAACAAGGAGTATTGCAGAGAAAATCAAAGTTCCACTTTATTTTTTATTCTGTCATTGTAATACATTTGCATTCTCTCCTAAATGAATGAGATATTTAGCGTGAAAAGATGTTCATGTGCAAATAGAATAGGTGGATTAATTATACCACATTTACTATCAATTCATTTTTTAATACTGACTACAGTGATTTAAGCTTTCAAAAAGCTAAGCGCTCACGCGAATCATGTCTCCAGAGACTGTGCTTTGTGCTGGTCAATAATTATTCTGTTAATTATGGAGATATAGGGAGAATTAGGCCATTTATGATTCTGCATGCATAAGAACAACTCCTCAAAGCTGAAAATACTTTTCTGTTTAGGTTGGCTTAATGCTCTGGAAGGTGATTAGACCACAGCCTCAATTAATCTTTTGGCAAGTGCTATTTTCTTATTTTCCTAACAAGTATATTTTGATTTTGAAATAATAAAACTAAAAATAACTATCAACCTAATTTATTTTTCAATTGGGTTTCCACCTATCTTTGAAACTTCGTTTTGTTGAGGGTATCTTTCATTCATTCAACAGATATTTAGTGTATGCCTTAGTGTGAAAACTATAGTGGGGGATAAAAATACTTTAATAAGAATGAAGCTTGTGCACAAAGAGTGGTCTCCAAGTCTGGTTTTGAATAGCCTGCTGACCAGATAGGTTCCACCTGTTAGGTTTGCGTCTGGAATACAATGCTGTGTCTGCAATGCAGTGAGTACAATTGTCAGAATAAATGTTAGTTCCTTTCCTAAATGTCCTGCATGCTTCTTCTTTCCTTAGATAATTTCATTTTTTTGTATTTGTTCTCTAAGGCCACCTAACTCCCTGTGTACCTTTCCTTCCTAAATTTTTCGCTATCAGAATAACTGATCATCATTGACAGGTAAACACAGTGGAGGGAAAAATCTCTCTTTCCTACTCATATTCTACTTTGACATTGGCCTCATTCATTCAAAATATTTATTGAGGGTCTGCAATGTTCCAACCACTCTTCTGATGGGGCCTATTTCTGCTGAAGCAGAGAGTTCCTTATTCAATTAAAAATATTTTCCAACAACTATTTACTAAATGTATATTCCATGTTAAGCTTTGCTCTAAGCTGTGGGTATACAGCAGGGAACAAAAAAGTCTTTCCCCTCTTGAAATTGAGGTTAGCAAAGACCAACAACTGGCCAATTACCAGCCAATTATAAAATAAGCCAGGTAGCAGTAAGTAACACAAAATAGTTTGAAGGGACTTGGGCATGGTGCCTGAAAACATGACTGTTGCATGGAAAGCTGAAAGGAAGGAGTAGGGGAGTTAGCACCGTGAGCGTCTGCAAGCAGAGCAGCTGCAGGCAGTGCGGGCCCCTCGCGCAGCAGGTCTGGCCCCGTGGACAGGGGAGGCTGGTGGGGGGAGAGAGGCTGAGTAAGGAGCTAGTGAGGAGAGGAGAAGGGAGAGATAGTGGGGCTCATTCTGTGAGAGAAGGGAGGCGGAGGACTGGCATTTTTGACTTTTGTTTCCAACAGATCCTTCCTGCTGCTTGGGGGACAGTTGGCAAGAAACAGGAGTGCAGCAGGAGTGGCTATCAGGGGACGGCTTGGACTGCTTTGGTAGTGCTAAAAGTGGTACGAAGGGCCATATTCTGGCCATTTTTTCAAGGTGGACCTAAAATTGCATATGGGAGCTGAGGGAATGACAGAAGACAAGTGCAACTTCATGGGTGTTAATTTGAGTAACTGGAAAAATTGCCTTGTGGAGGGTGGGCTCTGGTGAGGGACAACAATGGTGAACGAATAAACCTAAACGAATTGCTGTTACTGACTTGATGGGTGATGGAGGTGGGGGTGGCCAGGGACCGCTCTCCAGGGGCAGTGTTGAACCTGGGACCTGAACTGCAAGCAAGAGGTAGCTGTGTGATGTGGGTGTGTCCTCAGGGGTGGGGTGGGGCACCAGTGGAGGTCATAAATTTCAACATATGCGAAGACTCTGAGAAAGAAAAGAGCTTTACAACACATCTGACAATTAAGTAGACTCCATGGGAGAGCCCAGCCTGGCTTGTTTGTTTATGTTGCCTTTACTGATGCACAATTTTTGTGTTAAGTCCACACGTGCTAGAGATCTGTTGCTTCTCATTCAGCAACATTCCAGTTATAACTTCTGGTTATATAGCTCTCTTATTTTTAAAAAAATTATAATTTTTACTTTGGGAAATATAAGAATAAAGTTCAAAGAACAATAAAACGCTCATATGCCCATCACCTAGATTCAATAGATATTAACCATATTGTTTTCTAATCTTTCTTTTAAAAAAATAGAAAATTACAAATAAAGCCAAGTCCTCTTTAACCACCATTCACACCATTCATCTCCCCTTTGCCTTCAACAGAAGCAACCAGATGCTTTTCCTACTAGTTAGTTTTATGTTTTGCATACACATATATAACCATGTCTAATGTAACAATAGTGTTTTGTTTTTTAAAAATTTACACAAATATGACTCATATACTCTTCAGCATCTATTTTTAACTTTATTCTTTTAGTTTTAGTCATTTTTTATTTCTATAGAGGTTGAGAATATATGTGTTTTCTTGTGTGACATTTTTCCCATTCCCTCTATGGAAATTTGCACTTATTATTTGATTATTATGATTATGTAAATGCTATTCACAACTGAAAACAGAGTAAACCATACATATTTTTCCCTTCTTGTATACTTTTTGCTTTTCCTGGAGGTAATAGTTGTTATTTTTTTCTTTTTCTTTTTTGTATGCATACGACAAATATAACTGCAAGCTCTCATCCAGTTGTCTAATCTCATGGTTCAGGCACTTCAGGTATTCATCCATTTTTTTTCCATGGGAATGACTTTGGAGAACTTTGACTGCTTCAATCCTGGCTGGTAGCCTCTGCATCTCTTGTAGAAACGGTATCTGGGACCTCTTTCACTATCTTCCTAGGGATTACTTTCACTTCCCTCTTCCCGTGTGTACCTGTCTCCCTATACCCTAGGTCCTCCTCTTTTGTATTACCCCTTAGTTTGGATTCTGCTATTCTTTAGCACTGTTAGAAGAATGCATAGACAATACATTTTTGATACCTTGCATGCTTTATTCTAGTTGTATACTTGTTACAAGTAATTGTGTGCCTCTTTGCTTCCTTGCTGAGCTAAAAGCTCTATGAGAACTGGAACACTCTTATGCATTTTTGTGACCCTCTTGAGGCTAAACCCAGCTGAATAATTAAAAATAAGAACAATTGGGTAAATTTATAATGTATACACTGTGTCTATCAATATCATGTGTTTGGTCAAAAATTGGGAAATCTTAGGCACATTGTCAGATATTTAAAGATTGATCACTTCCATCTAAGTGCATCTAATATATATTTATATATCTACATATATGTATATCTTCATCTAAAATTTAAAAATAAAAATAAATAATAAATTAAAAAACATAATATGCAATTATATATCAATGCTACTTTTTTGATCAAAGTTTTTGCTATGTTTTATTGTGGTAAAATATATATAACAAATTTTGCATCTAAAAATTATACGAAGATCAGAACTTAATGTAGAAATTTGTGAATCCTTGGAAATCTGTGCCTTATAGGACTGACAAAGAGACTAGGACAGAAATTCATGGGGCAGTAATGATGAAAAGATGAGTGCTTTTAAGATTTTAATAGCTTTTCCAATGTAAAGTCAGTATAAATCTGTGTTCCATGAAAATGACTGCATGTGATCAATAGGGGATACTTCTAGATAATAGTAAAAGCACTTATGTATTATTATATGTATTATATATAATTCTAATTGCTTTTATGTATAATAATATATAATAATTATATATATATATACACCAACAGAATTACAATAATAACCCAGATTTATTGGACTATTAGTATTTGCTGGCACTATGCTAAGTGCTTTACATATATTAACTTATTTTTTATTTAGTTCTCATAAAAATAATGAATTAAGCACCACTGTTTCTCCCCTTTTTATATATGTGGCATAGAGAGGTTAGGCCAAGAATCCAAAATCATATAGTATTGAGTGGTCTGGCTGAATCAAACCGAGGCAGTCTGACCCTAAAGACTTTACTCTTGACTTCTAGGCCCTACTGCCCATACTGGAATTAATCTTTGTGGTGCGGGAATGCAAACTTAATTTAGATTCAGAAGATTTAGAGTTAGGTTCAACTATGTCACCTGTTAACTTTGTAAACTTGGCTTCAATCCACATGCCCTCATGCTAAGGAAATAGAATAAATAATATAAATTTATACCAAAAATTCCCTGTGGCAGTACATGACAGCATACTTTTTTCATTATGACTTGGAAATTCATCTCAACAGAATAAAAGATATTGGTCTATACCCAAGCAGAAGTATATTTAAAAAACTATTTTTAATAATTGATAATCAAAATCAAGAAAGTACCAATGTCCTTTCAAAACTAGCATATTTTAACTTTTTTCAAGAGTTGAGAGATATATGATTCACAGACATCCAAGTAACAGTCTAACAGGACAGGAACAGTTACAAAATTAATTACCCAAGATTATCACACAAAAGGAGGTGACTACATTACCTGAGTGACAAAATGAAAAGCATTCAGTGAAGACACAAAGCACAAGCAGTATAAACTGATAAAAAAATAAGGTTACCCATGGTTCAATTAGAAATAGCACACTTTAGTTTGTTTTCACAATAACATTAAAATAATGTGTCTTCCACTTTCTTAAGCATCATTGCATATCTTCAAAGAGCATATACTTATCACAAAGCCTTTGTTTTGTTTTTTTTCTCACTACATTTTATAAACATCCGTCACTAGAGATAAGTATAAAAGAAACAGTCTAGTGGCTTTGAAGGTGATAGACACTGATGGGCAACTGAATTGTAAGCATAATTGAAGCATAATTAATATCTTACCAACTCCTACTTATCCTTTCAGATTCAGCTTAAATGTTATTTTTGCTGGAAACTTTGTCTACCTCATTGATCACTAGGCAACTCTTGATATTATGCTCTCAGAGCACCCTGTACTTCCCATTTCAGAGATATTAAAATCACAGCAATTTGCTTGCTTAATGATGTGCCCTATAGACTTGGAACTTGCTCTATAACCAAGCACCATGTTGACTTGGTCAATGTTCTATCCAGTGCCTGGAATTTAGAATGATCTAAAAAAATTAGTTGTTTATTTGAGACATTATCTTAATTTGATGTACACTCTTTCTTGTCTCATTCTCCTTTCCTCCTTAACATCCAGGCCTTCTCATGAAGTATTCCTAATACTCTTCAAAAAAGGAAAGGGGAGAAAATAAATTATGAAAAGCTTTAATTTTTAGACACTGCCTCATCACTGACATAATACCTTCCTTAAAGCATGTCACCTCCAAGAAATTTGCTCATCACTACATTGCATGTACTGAAGATTAACTATCATAAGAACTCTATCACTGCTTTCATTTTTTTATATTTCATTTTGTGCTGTATTCCAGAAGTTTCTTCTTTAGTATTTTCTTTGAAAATAAAGTGCATTGTCACTTGGTGGCCCATGTGACTTGGTTATTTTTTCACTGGGTACCTCCTGAGTATTTAAAGGTGAATAAACCATGCAAATGGAAATGAAAAAAAAAACTGGGAAAGCAATACTTTTATCAGACAAAGCAGACCTTAAAACAAAGACTGTAAGATAGACAAAGAAAGACATTACATAATGATGAAGGGCTCAATCCAACAAAAGGATATATTAATTATAAATATCTATGCAACCAACAGAGAAGCACCTAAATACATAAATGCAAATATTAATGGACATAAAGGGAGAAATTGACAGTAATAAAATAATTGTAGGGAACTTCACCATCCCACTTATATCAATGGATAGAACACCCACACAGAAAATAAATAAGGAAACAGTAACTTTGAAAGACATGTTAGACCAAATGGATTTAAGAGAGATATATAGAACATTATATCCAAAAGCAGCATATATATTCTTTTTTTTTTTAGTTTAATTTGGTATCATTAATGTACAATTATATATGCAATATTATGGTGATTAAACTACCCCCTTCATCAGGTCCCCCCCACCAACCCCATTACAGTCACTGTCCATCAGCGTAGTGAGATGCTATAGAGTCACTACTTGTCTGCTCTGAGTTGTACAGCCCTCCCCGTGCCCCCCCAATATTACATCTGCTAATCGTAATGCCCCTTTTTCCCCCTTATCCCTCCCTTCCCACCCATCCTCCCCAGTCCCTTTCCCTTTGGTAACTATTAGTCTGTTCCTGGGTTCTGTGAGTCTGCTGCTAACATACACATTCTTTTCAAGTGCATATGGAACATTCTCCAGGATAGATCACACATTTGGACACAAAACAAGTCTCAATAAATTTAACAAGATTGAAATTATATCAAGCATCTTTTCCAACAATGGTAAGAACTAGAAATCATTTACAAGAAGAAAGCTGTAAAAAACTCACAAATATGTGGAGGTTGAACAACATGCTACTAAACAACCAATCGGTCAATGGAGAAATCAAAGAGGAAGTAAAAAAAAATACTTGGAGAATAATAAAAATACAAATACAACAGTTCCAAATCTTTGTGACACAGCAAAAGCAGTTCTAAGTGAAAACTTTATAACAATACAGGCCTATCTCAATAAACACGAAATCCCAAGTAAACAATCTAACCCTACACTTAAAGATTGAACTAGAAAAAGAAAAACAAAGCCTAAAATTAGTAGAAGGAAGGAAATAATAAAGATGAGAGCTGAAGTAAATGAAATAGAGACAAAAAAACAATACAAAAGATCAATGAAACTAAGAACTAGGTCTTTTTTTTTAATATAACTTATTTTATTATCATTAATCTACAATTACATGTGCAATATTACGGTTATTAAACTACCCCTTCATCACGTCCCCCCCACCAATCCCATTACAGTCACTGTCCATCAGCATAGAGAGATGCTATAGAATCACTACTTGTCTTCTCTGAGTTGTACAGCCCTCCCCGTGCCCCCCCAACATTATATCTGCTAATCATCATGCCCCTTTTTCCCTCTTATCCCTCCCTTCCCACCCATCCTCCCCAGTCCCTTTCCCTTTGGTAACTATTAGTCCGTTCTTGGGTTCTGTGAGTCTGCTGCTGCTTTGTTCCTTCAGTTTTTTTCTTTGTTCTTATACTCCACATATGAGTGAAATCATTTGATACTTGTCTTTTTCGGCTTGGCTTATTTCACTGAGCATAATACCCTCTAGCTCCATCCATGTTGTTGCAAAGGGTAGGATTTGTTTTCTTCTTATGGCTGAATAATATTCCATTGTGTATATGTGCCACATCTTCTTTATCCATTCATCTACTGATGGACACTTAGGTTGCTTCCATTTCTTGGCTATTGTAAATAGTGCTGCAATAAACATAGGGTGCATCTGTCCTTTTCAAATTGGGCTGCTGCATTCTTAGGGTAAATTCCTAGGAGTGGAATTCCTGGGTCAAATGGTATTTCTATTTTGAGTTTTTTGAGGAACCTCCATACTGCTTTCCACAATGGTTGAACTAATTTGCAGTCCCACCAGCAGTGTAGGAGGGTTCCCTTTTCTCCACATCCTCGCCAACATTTGTTGTTGTTTGTGTTTTGGATGTTGGCCATCCTCACTGGTGTGAGGTGATATCTCATTGTGGTTTTAATCTGCATTTCTCTGATGATTAGCGATGTGGAGCATCTTTTCATGTGCCTGTTGGCCATCTGAATTTCTTCTTTGGAGAAGTGTCTATTCATGTCCTCTGCCCATTTCTTAATTGGATTATTTGCTTTCTGTTTGTTAAGGTGCATGAGTTCTTTATATATTTTGGATGTCAACCCTTTATCAGATACGTTTTTTATGAATATATTCTCCCATACTGTAGGATGTCTTTTTGTTCTACTGATGGTGTCCTTTGCTGTACAGAAGCTTTTCAGCTTGATATAGTCCCACTTGTTCATTTTTGCTTTTGTTTCCCTTGCCCGGGGAGATATGTTCATGAAGAAGTTGCTCATGTTTATGTCCAAGAGATTTTTGCCTATGTTTTTTTCTAAGAGTTTTATGGTTTCATGACTTACATTCAGGTCTTTGATCCATCTTGAGTTTACCTTTGTGTATGGGGCTAGACAGTAGTCCAGTTTCATTCTCTTATATGTAGCTGTCCAGTTTTTTCAACACTAGCTGCTGAAGAGGCTGTCATCTCCCCATTGTATATCCAGGCACTTTTATCAAATATTAATTGACTGTATATGTTTGGGTTAATGTTTGGATTTTCTATTCTGTTCCACTGGTCTGTGGGTCTGTTTTTGTGCCAATACCAAATTGTCTTGATTACTGTGGCTTTGTAGTAGAGCTTGAAGTCAGGGAGTGTAATTCCCCCTGTTTTATTCCTCCTTCTCAGGATTGCTTTGGCTATTCGGGGTCTTTTGTGGTTCCATATGAATTTTAGAATTATTTGTTCCAGTTCATTGAAGAAAGCTGTTGGTAGTTTGATAGGGATTGCATTGAATCTGTAGATTGCTTTAGGTAGTATAGCCATTTTGACAATATTTATTCTTCCTAGCCAAGAGCATGGGATGCATTTCCATTTGTTAGTGTCCTCTTTAATTTCTCTTAGGAGTGTCTTGTAGTTTTCAGAGTACAGGTCTTTCACTTCCTTCGTTAGGTTTATTCCTAGGTATTTTATTCTTTTTGATGCAATTGTGAATGGAATTGTTTTTCTGATTTCTCTTTCTGTTAGTTCATCATTAGTGTATAGGAAAGCAACAGATTTCTGTGTGTTAATTTTGTATCCTGCAACTTTGCTGAATTCAGATATTAGTTCTAGTAGTTTTGGAATGGAATCTTTAGGGTTTTTTATGTACAGTATCATGTCATCTGCAAATAGTGACAATTTGACTTCTTCTTTACCAATCTGGATGCCTTGTATGTCTTTGTTTTGTCTGATTGCTGTGGCTAGGACCTCCAGTACTATGTTGAATAACAGTGGAGAGAGTGGGCATCCCTGTCTTGTTCCCGATCTTAGATGAAAAGCTTTCAGCGTCTCGCCGTTAAGTATGATGTTAGCTGTGGGTTTGTCATATATAGCCTTTATGATGTTGAGGTACTTGCCGTCTATACCCATTTTGTTGAGAGTTTTAATCAGGAATGGATGCTGAATTTTGTCAAATGCTTTTTCAGCATCTATGGAGATGATCATGTGGTTTTTGTTCTTCTTTTTGTTGATGTGGTGGATGATGTTGATGGATTTTCGAATGTTGTACCATCCTTGCATCCCTGGGATGAATCCTACTTCATCATGGTGTATGATCCTCTTGATGTATTTTTGAATTCGGTTTGCTAATATTTTGTTGAGTATTTTTGCATCTACGTTCATCAGGGATATTGGTCTGTAATTTTCTTTTCTGGCGAGGTCTTTGCCAGGTTTGGTATTAGAGTGATGCTGGCTTCATAGAATGAGTTTGGAAGTATTCCCTCCTCTTCTATTTTTTGGAAAACTTTAAGGAGAATCGGTGTTATTTCTTCTCTATATGTCTGGTAGAATTCAGAGGTGAATCCATCAGGCCCAGGGGTTTTGTTCTTGGGTAGTTTTTTGATTACCAATTCGATTTCGTCGCTGGTGATTGGTCTGTTTAGTTTTTCTGTTTCTTGCTTGGTCAGTCGTGGAAGGTTGTATTCTTCTAAGAAGTTGTCCATTTCTTCTATGTTTTCCAGCTTGTTAACATATAGATTCTCATAATATTCTCTTATGATTCTTTGTATTTCTGTGGGGTCCGTTGTGACTTTTCCTTTCTCATTTCTGATTGTGTTTATGTGTGAAGAACTAGGTCTTTGAAAAGATAAATTGATAAAACTTTAGCTAGACTCATCAAGAAAAAAGTAGAGTCAAATAAAATCAGATATGAAAGAAAAGTTACAATTGACAACACAGGAATGCAAAGTATTATGAGATTACTATGAAAAATTATATGTCAACAAACTGGACAACCTAGAAGAAATGGAAAATTCCTAGAAACATGCAATTTTCCAAGACTGAACCAGGAAGAATTAGAAAATCTGAACAGACTGATTACTAGTAATGAAGTCTAATCAGTAATAAACAAAAAAAATTCCCAGTGAACAAAAGTCCAGTACCAGGTGCCTTCAGAGGAGAATTTCTACCAAATATTTAAAGGAAAGTTAATACCTATCCTTCTCAAACTATTCCAAAAAATTGAAGAGGAAGGAAAATTTCCAAAGTATTCTATGAAACCAGTATAATCCTGATACCAAAACCAGAAAAAGGAACTACAAAAAATAAAATTATAGGTTAATATCCCTGATGAATATAGATGTAAAATTCCTCAATAAAATATTAGCAAACTGAATTTAAAAAGTACATTAAAAGTATCATTCACCACAACCAAGGGGAATTTATTCCAGGGGTGCAAGGATGGCTCAATATCTGTACATCAACCAATGTGATACACCATAGTAACAAAAGGAGGGATTAAAACCACATGATCCTCACACTAGGTGCTGAAAAAGCATTTGACAAAATTCAACATCCATTCATGATAAAAACTTCTAACGAGGTGGATAGAGAGGGAACAGCTCTCAACATAGTAAAGGCCATATATGACAAACAGTGAGCTAACATCATTATCAATGGTAAAAATCTAAAAACTTCTCCTGTTAGATCAGGATCAAGACAAAGATGACTACTCTCACCATAGTAATGGAAATTCTAGCACAGCAATCAGACAAGAAAAAGAAATAGAAAAAATCCAATTTGGTAAGGAAGAAGTAAAATTGTGACTGTTTACAGATGATATGATATTGTATTTAGAAAACCCTAAAGACTCCACCAAAATTTTTTAGAATGAGTGAATGAATTCAGCAAAGTTGCACGATAAAAAAATTCAATACATAGAAATCTGTTAGGTTTCAATATGCAAAGAACAAACTAACAGAAAAGAAATTAAGAAAATAATCTCATTTAAATTGTAAAAGGAAAAACTCTAGGAATAAATCTAATGGATTTAGTGAAAGACCTATACTCAGAAAATCATAAGACATTTATGAAAGAAATTTAAGGTGACACAAAAAAGTAGAAAAATACATCATGCTCATGGATAGAAAAAATTAATATTGTTAAAATAGCCGTACTATCTAAAACAATATACAGATCAATGCAATCCCTATCAAAATATCAATGGCATTTTTCACAGAACTAGAGAAAATAATCCTAAAATTGGCATGGAACTGCAAAAGACCCTGAATAGCTAAAGCAATTTAAGAAAGAACACAGCTGGGGTAATCATGGTCCCTGATTTCAAGCTATACAACAAAGCTATGGTAATAAATAGTATCACAATAGTATGGTACTGGCACAAAAATAGACACATACATCAATGGAATAGATCAGAGAGCCCATAAGTGACCCCATACTTCTGTAATCAGTTAATATATGACAAAGGAGGTAAGAATATACAATGGGGAAGATAGTCTCTTCAAAAATGATACTGGGAAAACTAGACAGCTACATGCAAAAGAATGAAATCACTGGATCACTGACTTACACCATAAACAAAAGTAGACTTGAAATGGATTAATGACCTGAATGTAAAACATCTAGAAAAAAAAAAGTAAACTCTTGAACATTGGCATAATTTTTTCTAGATATATCTTCCCAGGCAAGGGAAACAAAGCAAAAATAAACAAGTGGGACTACATCAAACTAAAAAAGCTTCCGCACAGAAAAGGGAACCATCAACAAAAGGAAAAGTTAACCTACTCAGTGGGAGAAGATATTTGTAAATGATATATCCCGCAAGGGGTTAGTATAGAATATATAACAACTTATTGCAACTCAACACTAAACAAAAACAAATAATCCAATTAAAAAATAGGCAGAGAACCTGAATAGACACTTTTCTAAAAAAAAAAACATACAGATGGCCAACGGGCACATGAAAAGATGCTCCTCATCACTAATCATCAGGGAAATGCAGATCAAAACCACAGTGAGGTACCACCTCACACCAGTCAGAATGACCACTATCCAAAAGATAAGAAATAGCAAGTATTGGTGAGGATGTGGAGAAAAGGGAACCCTCCTACACTGTGAGTGGGGATGTAAATTGGTAGAGCCACTATGGAAAACAATAAGTAGCTTTCTCAAAAGACTAAAAATAGAAATACTTTAAGACCCAGTAATTCCACTTCTGGGAATGTACCTAAAGAAAATGAAATAATTAACTTGGAAAAATACATGCATCCCTATGATTATTGAGGCATTATTTACTATGGCCAAGATATGGAAGCAACCAAGGTATCCATAAATAGATGAATGGATAAAGAAGATATGGTAAATATATACAATGGAATATTACTCAGCCATAAAAAGAATGATCTCTTGTCACTTACAGTAACATGGATGGACCTAGAGAGTTATTATGCTAAGTAAAATAAGTTAGAGAGAGACAAATATATGATTTAACTTATATGTGGAATCTAAAAAATAAA
This sequence comes from Smutsia gigantea, assembly GCA_032199065.1. Classification (NCBI taxonomy): domain Eukaryota; kingdom Metazoa; phylum Chordata; class Mammalia; order Pholidota; family Manidae; genus Smutsia; species Smutsia gigantea. The sequence goes on from JAVSCE010015234.1 coordinate 397,712, forward strand.
ACCAACCAACTAACCAGAAATAGCCTTGTAAACATAGACAACAGATTGGTGGTTGCCATAGGGGAGAAGGGTTTGAGGGACTGAGTGAAAAAAGTGAAGGGATAATGAGGTATAAATTTCCAATTATAGAACAAATTAGTCGCAGGGATGAAAGTACAGCTTAGGGAATATAGTCAATAATATTGTAATATCTTTGTATGATGACAGATGGTAACTATCTTTCTGTGATAAGCATTTAGTAATGTCAAATCACTATGTTGTAACACCTGAAACCAATATCATATTGTATATCAACTATGCTTCAATAAAATAAATAAAAGGTGAATAAAGATGGAATTCAGACTTGTAGCAGAGTCATACAGTGAGGAAGAAATAATTAGAAAAAAATTTTAACTAGGGATAAATTTCTTTGCCCCCTATTTAGCAAAGGAGAAAAGAGCTATCTGTACTTGTTCTTGCCGCTTCCCTTTCTCGTAAGCTTTTATCAGGCTTTTATCCATTTTGCTCTAGTTAAATGGCTCTAATTAAATGACTTCTTACCATATTCAACGGTTTTGAATTTGAATTCAGCCTGCATTTTTCCTGAACTTCTTGGGTTTTGGCATGAAAAATTCCTCAGAGACTCTCTAGTTTTGGGGCCACAATTAAGATCCTATAAACAGATAACCCCTTTTAGACCTCATTCTTGTACACCAGACCCATTTAGCCAAATGCCTGCCTAACTTTTCTACTTACATGGTATGTCCAAAACTGAACTCATGGTTTTCCCCTTGAAGTCTGTCCCTCTGCCATGTTTCCCACTTCAGTTGGTCATAAATCTTGGAGTTATCCTTCGCTGCTCTCATTTTTTCATCTATCCTTATCCCAGCAAATCTTGTTGTGTCTGTCTGCAAAATATTTTTCGAATCTGTTCTTTGGTCACCACTTCCACCAAACTCCTTGGACGGAGCCAGTGTCATCTCTTAAGTGCAGTAGCTTCCTAACTGGACTTACACCCCTTCTCTCCACCCACATTCCATCTCTGACCGCCCAGTCTATTCTCATAGCAACCAGAGGGATTCTTTAAAAGTATAAATCAGATTTTACTCCTTGATTAAAAAATATCACCATGGTTTCCTCTGAATAAAATCCAAATACTAACAATGACCTGGGAGGCCCTATGGGATCTGACATTAGTCTACGGTTCTGGCCTCATTTGTACCACTCTTCCTGTTAACTTCGTTTTAGCTGCTCCTCAAACACATCATATTCACTCTCATCTCAAAACCTTTCCATTTGTTTTTCTTTCTTCTGGAAGACTATCTACTCAACTATTCAGAGTGCCCACTCTCTCACTTTATTTAAATCCTTGCTCAAACATCACTTTATCTAAAAATGCCATGTACTTCTCATTCTCTATTGCCTCAGCACCTTTAATTATCTTCATAATACTTATTAATGCTTGATACCATATCATACTTTCTTAGTGTTTGCTTGATGGTTGCTTGTTTTCCAAATTAAATGTATGCTTCATGACTACAAAGATCTTATTTTGTTCACTGCATCCTCAGTGCCTACAAGAGGGTCTTGCAACAGGATAGGTACCAAGTAAGTATTTATTAAATCAGTAGATGAAGAAATTTACAGAATGGTGGAAATGGTGGCAGCATAACATAATTATATTCAAAGTACTAAAGAAAATATAAGCACTTTCATTCAAAAACCTATTCTGAATCTCTGTTATGTGTCTGACACTGCTGAGTGCTGGGGCTACAAAGATGTGTGAGAAAAGATTCTTGTCTTCTGAGTTCTTTTAGATTCCAGAGTGATAAAAATGGAAATATGTATCACTCATTTAAGAACAAAGGACACAGTGTTCCCATTGGGGTTTCTTACCCTAGACTTTTAATTTTTTCCCTTTATTTATACTGGAATTACAGATCTTCATAATACATTGGCCAACACATTGAAATCAGATACCTATTTTTCCCTTAAATTAGAGCAATGCCACTTGAGGTTCTAGATTTTGTGATTGCATTCAGGGTGGAGATAGTATTTAAAAAAACTATTTATTTGTAATCATTTTCTTGAGAAATATGTTTATCCTCCTCATTGACTAATCAATTCACTTTGCTATCAGAGAGTTAGTAAGCATCAAGATCTTCATCTAACATAGAGATAAAAAATGCTAAATAAAATATTTCAATAAAACATCTATAAGAGGACAGTTTATAAAATTGGCACACTGGCTGTCTTAGTTGTCTTGGGCTGTTATAATAAAATATCAGGGGGTGGCTTAAAAAACAGAAATGTATTTCTCATAGTTCTGGAGGACGAGAAGTCCAAGATCAAGGTGACAGCCAATTTGGTTGCTGGTGAGGACTATTCCTGGCTTACAGACAACCATGTTCTTACTATGTCTTCACATGGCCTCTCCTCACTGCATGCAAGTGGGGACAGAGAGTCAAGCAGTCCCTCTCTCCTCCTTTTCTTAAAAGGCCACTAATCCCATCATGAAGGCTCTAAACTTTCGACCTAATTTGACCTTTATCTCCCAAAGGCCCCATCTCCAAATACTATTACATTGGGTATTAGGGATTCAACAGACGAATTTGGAGGGGACACAAACATTTAGTCCATAACACATTGAGCATCATAAATAATGTTTATTGCAGTAAGTAGGAAGTGTAGGTGTGCTGGTTGATGCAGAAGGGACAGGAAGACAGAACCTGGAGAGCCATGAAGAGACTGGGAATAAGGGCTAAGGGATGAAGTCTGTCCAGGCTCTGTACATTCATAGTCTCAAGTAAGGATTCTGGCAGTCGTCTAGCACAGAAAGTAGTGGGAAGTCAGAGGGTAAGAATTCAGAGATAGAAGATAGAAGAAGGAATGAAGGTAATTAGTATCTCAGCCAGAAATCTTTATATGCATTCTACTTGCAAGCAGGGAAGTCTGCTCCCCAAGTGGCTGGTTCAGTGACTCAGAGTAGAAGCTAGTGAGTCACGTAAAGGATGAGTAGCACATTGCCCTGCCTCAAGTCAGGGTCTCGGAAAGAAGTAAAGGGAAAAATGGACAATTCTTATCTGAGCAATAGTTGAGTAGATTATAATTTATTTATTGCATTTTCAAGTAACATCTGTACTTTCACATTCCATCAGCATCTCAAAAATCCCAGCCATTAATCCCAAGTCCAAAACTTGTAAATGAAAATATTATGTTAAAGACCCAGGAACTAGGAGAAGGGAAAGGTTTATGATGTTTCTCCTTTTTTCTTATTTCTTTGGACTTATTAATAAACTATAGAGAAAATTGGTCTCATCTCTGTTTATTCTATAACTCCTGCAGATTAGGAATGTAGTTTTAAGAAAAATACTAATTTTAACACAATTATATTCCAGTAAGACATTTTTGATTTCCTATGGAGTTTATTGCAGTAGGGGGTTTATTTGAATTAAAATAGTTTCGTGACACCATTTGTTGTACTTTATAATAGACTAAATTATATGATAGAATTCAAGCAGACTGAGAAAGATCTTAAAAGTAATTTATCTACTCCATGTTTGGATCCCCTTTGCCATATCCTTGTCACATTATCACAATTCTTGTGCTTGAACACACCCAGGAATAGAGAACTCACTTTCTTAAAAGGTAGTTCATTTCACTTTTTCGACAATCCTGAATTTTTACGAAGTTCTTTCTTATATTGAATCAAAATTTATCTGAAGCATTCACCTAAAGGCTGTTAGACCACATGATAGAAGTACTAACATTACCCTATATGCTTACTCTGACACTTTCTTCTCCCATTCCTCTGCTTCTTCCTCCAAAGTTTCACTGTTCCTTCATTTTTGCTTGTTATTTTATATAGCTGACTTTTGAGTTAAAAAGAAAAACAAAATGAAAATTTTGAACTATTTAGAAGTGAATGATAATGATAGTTCCATATGAAAAAGACTATAAGCTATACCCCAAAAGTTACTCAGTGAAAAAAAAAAAAACCTCGAGTGAATTAGGAAAAAGGAAACAAGTTGAAAATAAATGAGTTAAGCATTTCACTCAAGAATCTAGATAAAACCCAACAAAAGATATTAAGTAAGTAAAGGAGAGACATGAAGATAAAAACAGAAATTAGGGAATTAGAAAACAATAATAAATATTAGATTTGATCAGTACAATCCAAGCTTTTTCTTTTTGGTCAATACAACAAAGGAACTTTTTGTTAAGTCTCTTATAATGAGTGTATAAAAGAGAAAACACAAAAAACATTAGGCTGAATAAAGAGACATAATTAAAGATGTTTTTAAAAAATGTGCTAACAGTAGGTATACATTTGCATTAATAAATTTGAAAAACAAGATGAAATGAATATTTTCTTATGAAAATACTTATGTCCATGACCAATAAGGGTTAGTAGATAATATGACTGGATGAATGATTATAGAAGAAAATAAAAATACTTGAATAACAGGTCTTCATAAATCCTATCCAACCTCCATATCAAACAAGTGTTGTATTATTTAATTTTAAACACTTAGAAGAGTATAGGAAAATATGGAAAACAGGTTAGTACAGTCTATATGCATTACAGAATCCTGATAAAGTCTGGATAAGGATAGCACAATTAAATACCTATCTCTAGGTCTTTAAAGATATAGACAGATGCAAAACTTTCAGATAAAATAAATTAAATGCAGCAGTATATTAGAAGAGTTATACATTCTGCTGTAGTACAATGTATTTCTAGAATATAAGATTGCTGAACCTGTGTAATATACTATCCACATTAACAAAATAAAGAAAGCCAAACGTATTGGGTAAAAGGAAACAAAGAGCTAAATGTTCAAAGGCGAACAACAAAATCCTTTAAAAGAAATATTTTCATAACTGTGCAGAGAAAGGTACAACTCATCAAGACACAAAACCCAGAAGATAAAAAGGAAAATATTCATAGATACAAGTAAACACAATTTAAAATCACTAATCATCAGGGAAATATAAATCAAAACCACAATGAGATATCTATCACTTTACACCATTCACACTGACTATTATCAAAAAGACAAAAACTAAGTGTTAGAGAGAGAATGTGGAGAAAAGGGAGCCCTCATGCACTGTCTGTGGGAATATAAGTTGGCGCAGCCACTATGGAAAAAAGTATAGAGGTTCCTCAAAAAATTAAAAATAGAACTGTTTATAATCCAGCAATTCTAGTTTTGGGTGTTTATCTGCAGGAAATGAAACCACTGTCCCAAAGACATATCTGTATCCCCATGTTCACTGCAGCATTATTTATAACAGCCAATGTATAAAAACAATCTAAGTCTTCATTGGTAGATGAATGGGTAAAGAAGATGTGGTACACATTATATGTATATACAAGGAATATTACTCAGCTGCAAAAAGTATGAAATACTGCTATTTGTGATAACATGGATGGACCTAGAAGGTATTATGCTAAGTAAAGTAAGTCAGGCAGAGAAAGACAAATACTGTGGGATTTCACTTATATGTGGAAAATAAACAATAAGACAAACAAAATAAAACAGAAACAGACTCATAGGAAACAAATTGTGGGTTACCTGAGTGAGAAGGGCTTGGGAGGTGGGCAAAATAGGTGAAGGGATTAAGAGGTACAAACTTCCAGTTACAAAATAAATAAGTCATGGGGATATAATGTATGGCATAGGGAATATAGTCAATAATATTGTAATAACTTTGTATTGTGACAGATGGTATCTAGACGTATTGTGGGGATCATTTTATAATGTTTAAAAATATTGAATCACTATGATGTATACTTGAAACTGACAGTGTATTGTAGTATGTAATATATAATTATATGAATAGTATATATCTTCAATTAAAAAAAAAGTAATGTTTTATATATGCTGACCTAGGATCCAATGAGCTTGCTAAATTTACTCCATAACTCTGAAGTTATCTTTGATGTTTTTAGATTTTTATGTACATAACCATATCATCTGAGGATAAAGCAGTATTATTTCTTCCCCAAAATAAAATAAAATAAAATAAAATAAAATAAAAATTTTTTCAACATATATAACCAGGAAAGGTTAGTACACATAATATGTAAAGAATTCTTATGAATCAATCAGAAAAAGAACCAAAATTGGTTAACTGAGGATTTATATAGAAACAAATAATACACATGTATAATAAACATGTAAGAAGTTGCTAAATTTCAGGGGAAACAAAGGAAACGTAAGTTAAAGCAACAATTTAATTGGTATACTTTTTCATCTGTCACATCCATAGAGTTAAATATCAAAACCTTAGTATAACTGGTGGTTTTATATGCTATTGGTAAGGGTATTTACTGGAACAACTTTAAAATACTTATATATTCTTGATCTAGTAATTCCATCTCTAGAAATCTATTCTGCAAAAATATCTCCATGTGTTCATAAACATTACAGCACTGGTTATCATAGCAAAAGTTGGGCACAATTTAAAGGAGAACTATTAAATAAATTGTAATTCCTTCATACTATGGAAAATGATGTAATTGTGGAAAATAATGAGATAGGTAAAGCTGATGGAGAGATGGGTGGAATAGTAATAACAACAAATTACAGGAGAAGTAGGCACATTATGTTCACATTAATATTGAATATATATGCAAGTGTATATAAACTAATTGAAAGGATATCAATTAATTTAGTAATTATTTACATGTGCTACTGAGTGTTCAAAGGTGTGTTGGATTTATGGCTATGACAAAACAGGCAGATAAACACTCTTTGATTTACCTCTATGGTGTTGGGTTGGGTAGTGAAGAGAGTCATTGTTATCCTATAAATTATTTCATTGTTTGAATTTCTCTCTGAATGGTATGCATTCATATGTTACTTTTATGAGTTTAAAATATAAGATAAAAAAGAGAAAAAGTAAACCTATATGTAGCCTTTGTACATTTAAATCTTAAAATTGTATTGGCTTGAAACTGAAGTTAACTAATTTGATAATTATGTATTTAGGAACTTTTGCATTCACACTTGATGACTTTTCTACCAGCAAGGGACTAATAGAGTGCTTACACACACTGAAATACATAGAGCTAAACATGTATTTGCTTTCATATATATTATGGAAGCATATACTAGGGAAAAAAATGTCAGACACATGGAGAAACCATTATCTGAAAGTCTATATGATGTTAGTAAATTTCAAACAAATGCCCGTTTCCTTAGCTAGGGTATACGTGGCAGTACAAAACACACTTGGTGGGTGATGGTTTAATTTGAGGAAGAAGAAAGAGCTTGCACAAGTAATCTGAAACCAATCTTTTTAAGCAGATGCATATTCATTCAAAATAAGTAATTATACCTGTGTTGATACAACATTTATAATGTATCCAGTTCTTTCAGAATGATGTGCTCTGTCATAGTACATAGAGTTAGTTTTACAGTCTGTGTTCTGCAGAATATGCTGTGAGAAAACAAGAGCATTTCCAAGGCTTTTCTGTTTCCATTTGTCCGTCATTATTAATCTGAATTGTTAAAATGGGTATAAATAACTCTCAAGGAGAAGGAAAGTTCTTTGTCCATGTTGAGTTTGAGGCAACTGATTTAGTAGTATCTAGAACTCATAAAAGTAGCTAAGATATAACAATCTGGGGGTCTCTGGTACCAAAAGGGTAGCTGAAGCCTCAACGAGAGTGCAATACAGCAAAGGAAGAGAGCTTGCAATGAAGAGAAAAGACTGATGATTGATTCTTGAGAGACATCAAAGATTACAGGATGGCAGAAGGAAGAGCGTCCATTAAGAGACAGAATCAGGAGGTCAGGGTGTCACCAACAGGGGGGGATCCTTCAAGTTAGTGACCTGAAATCCAGTTTGTAATAAGAAGATGAATTATTGAAAAGTTAATCTCATATTGCCTGTGTTCATCTTCTAGATTCGTTCCTTATCCTCGAAGTCATGACTTAAATATAAAAGGGTCCCAGATGTAACTGTGTCAGTCATACAACTGAGTCTCAACACTTGGCTTATTGGTTTTGCTTGGAAATATTTTATGATGCACTGAACTACTTGGCCGATTTGATTGCAGCTGAAAATTGGAGAGGTTTAGTTTACCTGTTTATGCAGTCACTTGAATTTCCTACTTCTCTGCAATTTTTTCTTTTAAAGAGATATGGCAACTGGTACCTGTTATATCTCCTAGACAAGTCTACTCATTGTATACACATAAACATTAATTCAGGTTTCTGGTTTGTTTGGTTAATGTCAAAACTGGTTTGTATAATCTACTTCCTAAGGAGATTAGAAAAAAATCCTAACTTTAAATACACTGCTTATATTCATGAAACTCAATCAAGAAAAGCACAATATTTCTCCTCTATTATGTTACCTTTTATATGTGTAAAAAGACTTGGAAATTCTTGTTCAGATATGCTCTAGAGTATTGATATTAGTGTTTTTGCAATTATTCAGTTTTAAAAATTAACTCAGTAAGACAGATGGTTTTTTCAGAGGGGTGGAGTTATATGGACTCAACAGAAATGATCAAACTAATTTAATGCTAAGTTTACCCTGCTTTCTACCACATTGATTCAGTTCATCTAAAAAGGTTGTTTGGTTGAATTTACACAAGTTTAGCAATGTGTGCATTAAAGCTGCATTTCTTTAGAATAAAGAGCTGATTTCTCAGGCCCTAAAACACACCAGGAGTTAAGTACCACTTATCCAGTCAAATAAGAGGTATGTTTGAAGAAATACAAAAGGAAAGAATAGACAAATATTATGGTCCAGTGATTCTGATAAATACAAATGATCCAAACCCTTCAATCCAGGAATCAAGTATTAGCAATGCTGAGTTTTCCTGAACTCCTAGAGAAGAAATAATGGAAATAATTGTAATGCTAGAGAAAAGCTTAGCAAATAAGGGTCCAGCTAGGTTTCCTAAACAATTTCTTGCAAAGCAAAAAAAAATTACAAAGCCTCACACATGATGTAGGTGAGCATTAGAAGTTCTGATTGCTTATCTGAACTCTACAACCTTTGGTGGCATGCCCACCTGCAGGGCAGACCTGTCATCCTTAGCATGACACAGATTGTGGTGATCTGAACTTAGGAGTCTATTTCGTCCCTACATTCATGTGTACAATTCCTATTAATTTTAATGAGAATTATGTTTGCACACTGAGGCAGGATAAGTCCCTTTGGGAGGGACTTGGATGCATACATGTAATTTCCATTAAAGGGACAAAACCCCAGGGGAACCATACATGGGCGCCTGAGGGCAAGCTCTGACCTCCTGCATAACAAACACTGCACAAATCACCAGGTCATCTTGAACTTGTAGATGCCAAAAATATAAGAGGTAAGTGAGCATTTGTTTAAGCCTGAATTTTGTATTCACTTGAAAGGGATTTCTTAGAGAACTGCCTTTAACTTGTGATCATACAAAGAAGAAATGCCTACCATAAAGAATCCAGTCTTACAGTCAGGCTGTAGTTAAAGAACAGTAATGAACATCAGGTGAATAGTATCATGTATTTTTTAAAAGAAACAATTGAAATGAAGTCAACCTTGAAAATTACGTTAATGAAGGAAGGAAGTCACCTACTATATAGTATGTGAAATACTCTTGCTTCCAAAGGAGACAAGGAAGATTATGGACAATTGAAATCTTTTCACCAGTAAATCCAGTGTGAAAACTTTTTAAGTGGCCCTAATATAAAGCGAATAATCTTGGGGCAGAGATCTGTTTGAAGAAGATATGATTGATGGTCTATCATTCCTAATTCACTGTTTGTACTGGTAGCGAGCCTACTGGGAAAATACCTCATTCATCAGGGTATTAGTGAATTCAACCAACGTATGGCACCTTCATTTTAACAAACTAAAGGAGAAAAGCTAAATGGGGGAAATTGACAACCATCTCTGATTCTATGATAATGCAATTAGGCTGCTCCTCTCCAGAGCTTTTGCTAATTCACAAAACAGCTTCAGTCGGCAGGTCATAAATATATGATCATTTTTCACACTTTGAAAAGTAATGATGCCTTGACATGAATCAATAAATCTTGGTGAAGTCCTTTATACTTTTTGCGTTCAGCATGCAAGTCAGTTTTAAAACTCATGTGTATTAAATCTGACTTGCTATCCAGCCTGTGTTTACATAATCTAATTTAACAAAGTCTCAAATAAACGTGTAAATGAAGTGTTTATAGTAAGCACAAGGAAAGTTTCCCTTTCATTGAGAAAGTGTGATATGGTGCATCAAACTATTTTAATTTGCACCCTGAAATACCCATATTTGCAAATGTGCCACATACAGAGAGCTGTTGCTCTTAAAATTTGGTCGTTTCTATATTGAGCTTTGCATGTTATGCTCAATAGATGAATAAAAAAAATTCTACTGCATATGACACAGTATGTAATACATTATTTATCTAAAATGGATCCATTGCAAAACATGCAGAAAGCATTAATAACTATGTTCCAGGCCCCCCAAAAGTGTTTGCTCATCTTTCTAAAACAACTGCATAAAAATATGTGGCAAAACATATATACATGTATGAGGTATCAAATATACACAGCCAGCACAATATTTTTCTAACAATGATAGTTCCGTGTGCTCCACAGGGAATAGGAAGATGGACAGGCTAATGAATACAGCAGGTAGCAAGCGGTTGAGGTTTGCTTAAGAATGAATTATCAAACAGCTACAAATTGCCAATTTAAAGAGGTTATACTATACAGTACATAGTGCTTTATTTTTTATTCCTGCAATGGTTGACAATTTTCCTCGATGAAAACTGAAATGATACTAAATCATAAATGTACCTGCTGTGCTGTTATTCCCATTAAACTCTCCCTTTGTTTTGTTTATTCACTGTTCATGGTCGCAAAAAATGATAACAGGGGCAGACAAAGCAGCACTTTCATCAGAGACCTGGATGACAATATATTTTTAAATTAAAAATAAAGCAATTGGTGCTTCGGTCATGAGTCTTTCACAGTTATTTGAAATTGCTGATGAAAATAAATATTGCACAGAAAATTGTTTTTGAAGTGTTCATGCATTCTGCTTCATCTCCATTATTTGATATTTGCTATGATGAGTAATTGATATGATATACTATCTATAAATAGACTCTGTCTTCACAATACAACATCAAGGGGGTGATGGAACATCGATTCTACTGACTGAAGTTTCCATTTCATGTTGTGCTCTGTAAATCTAGCCTCAAGCATTCATAATCCTATAGGCACTATAATACTGAGCAAAAGAGGGCAACGGTTAACGCACATTAGGTTCTTTAGTAAAAAGATAAAAGATTTATACACATTAGTTTCTTACAAACTTGAATATTTAATAACCAGATTACCAAATTACAAACTCTCGTAAGGATAGTTTGGGAAATCCATTTTGAGAAATTCCCTTCAAGTGTTCACAAAGGGACACCAGTGGGTATTTGACATCTAATATCTCAGAGGGGTTTATATTTTCAGATCCATGCATAACATACTGAACTCTCTTGCATTTCACATTATAGCAGATGTGGGTTTGATCTGGGGTAAAATATGAAGTTCCCTCCAAAAAAACCCACCTTTATCTCAGAACAGGCTGTGAGAAGTGATGGGAAACAACCTTTAAAATTATTGGACCGAATCCTGTGTCTTGCCCTCTAATCCTGATCATGCATCTGTTGGAGGCCTGGCACCCACTTTATGAGGGTTCTTGCAAGGAAAATATTTGGATTAATGATATAATTTAGTGACAATTTAGTGACAGTAGGTCTAACCTCGGCTGAGTGACAACAGAATTGAAAAAGTAAACCAGTGGGGTAGAGGCGACTATGGCTGTTGGGCAGCAGCAGGGAGGCTGCAGGGTCACTCTGATTGGCATTGTCACTTTCCCCATTCATCAAGCAAGGCCAGACTTCCCGAATCATTTACCAGATGGGGCAGCTCGTCAGTTTAAACACCTGATATGAAGCCATCCTTCATCTGATAACATGATCGTTGGGCTGCAGCTGGCTGGGTGCTCTGCAGCCCGAGTGCACATGTGATGGACTGAAGCCAGGGAGGCAGGCTTAGTCGGGTTGCCCTCCCTTGATAGGATTTGCAGTCCTCCACTGGACCATGGAACAGGTGGAGGCTGAGAGAGAATGAAAAAATTACCATGTGTTGCAGGGATTAGAGCCTTACACACTCACCCACTCCACTTGAATACCAATCAAAGCCAGACAACCAAACTTTAGTTAGACCAACATCAGGCTCAGCCATAGAACAGAGAATTAGAAGATACGCAGAAAAAAATTGGAAAACCTAGTTTCCTGTGGTGAGAACAACTTTTAACGTTTATAACCTGCCTACATTTTTTTCTAAACTAAATGGCTGGAGGTGAGATGTTTCTCTGGAATCCAACTTCCTTTTCTTTAATTAATTAAATAAATAAATAAACAAAGCTTGAGCATTTTTAAAAGAGAGAGGGAAAAGATTAATCTCTAGGGAATCATCACAAATACTGCTATTTCATGCTCACCATGGAAAAAAACTAATGCCACGAAGAATCAGACAAAGAGACAAATTATGCGCACTTAAACTGAAAGTGTTTATTGCCTTGTGAAATATAATTATGCTGATTTAAAATGTTCACTGCTAAGACAGTCCGCAGTTTACAGGAATAGGGGTTAACCTTTTACTGGAGACCAAGGCTTTTGCTGAATTCCGTGGTAGCCCGGAAAATTCAGCTGTGCACAAGGAGGGCCTCATTTTTCTGATGGACCAGTCTGTGAAACCATCCTTGTATTTATAAAAATCAAAATCCCTCAGTTGGAGAGTCTATAATTGAGATAACAAGTTAACCAGTGAAGACTTAATCCTCTCATATCCTTAGTGGAATAATATAAAGAAGTTTATTTTGCTTAGCATATGACACTCCTTATTGTCATAATTCCTAGCAAGGGTCTATTCTAGCTTATCTGTTTTCTCCGCCAACAGTGAGTCAGTTCTCTCTCTCATTCTGTTTCAGATGAGGGATTTGGAATCTCCACCCTAAATGACTCATGTCTCCAAGAAACCTCCCCCTGGACATGATTTTGTAGCTGCAAGGGGGGATGGATCCATTTCTGATGCCAATTCTATGTCTAGTTTCCATTTCCTCCCCTCCATGTTTTCCGTTCAGGCTACTCTATCTCCCAGGAAAACACATGGAAGTATCTGTTTGTTCTTACTTAGATGGGAACTTTAAATGATTTTTCATACATATATATGAAAAAGTCCCGAAATCCGCAGAACTGCTAACCTAGGTCAGTGAGTTTTGCTTTCTTTCTCCTTTCTTCACCCATGTTTATAGTTAAGTTTTATGTTCAAACAGTTAACATAGAATCTCACAAAGATATTACTGAGAATATGGGAAGATAGGCAAATGAATAAGAATTTAAGAAGACATGCAAAGTTTAGAGATACAATGTGGAGAGGTTAGAAGTTAGACTCACTGGTGTTCAGATCTTAGTGTTGCTGCAACTTACTAGATAACTTCAGACAAGTTATTTAATTTCTTTGAACTTAAGTTTACCTGTGAAATGTGATTATTTAATATATATATTTTATATTATTTATTTTTAGCCACTCAGTGTACAGTGATACACCATTGGGATTTTAATTTTAATTTGTATGTTTTTGATTATTTAATATTTTTCATTATTAAATATTTTTCTTAATTGTTTAAAGAATTAAACATGATTCTGAATGCAAATAGCTAACAGTGTATGGCACATAGAAGATCTCTATTAATAGTGGATGTTATTGTTCTATTGTACAAATAACAATGAGACAATTTATTCAAAATAGGCAATAAAAACTTTTGCATCCATAGAAGGTTTACTTTGTGCCAGTTGCCATACCAGGCATTAGAGATAAAAGGACATTTAAGACATAGTCCTTTTCCTTTTTAGGAATCTAGGCCAAGGTTGCTAAAGTTGCACAAGGAAGGTTTTTTCATACTTTTAAAGGTTGTATTAGTCATTATAGAATTGAAATCACACATTTTCCCTAACATATTGATGTAACACATAAAATGGACCTAACACTGCTTTGATTAATGTAAAATATTTTCACATCTTATAGAGTGTGTTAGAATAGAGAAAGTCTAATGACTAAGATTGTATATTCTTTTGATCTGTGGTTCATGTAGTTCATCTTACAAATATCTGAAAGCATAAAAATGCAGTCTACTGTGTGAGGTAAAAAAGAATGCCGGGTTAAACAATATAAAATAAGATGGAGTTTAACAATTAGTTGAGGTGACAGATGTAAAGATAATTATTATATGATATGAAATATGCTATAAAGGAGATTTGCAATAAATGCAATTAAAAAACAGTGAAAATAATTAATTTTTTATAGGGCATTTGGTCATTAGGGAAATCTTTGCAAGGGAGATAATATTTGAATAATGAGTAAGACTGAAAAAGGCAAAGTTCATTCTAGGTTGAAAGAGAAGCACAAAGGTTCAGAAGGACTCCTAACAATGCAAAGAATGTTTCATTTATTCATTCAACAAATATTTGAAAACAAATATTTATTGAGTTTCATACAAGATGGCCTAGTAAATTTACACTTTGAAGCACACTTCTGTTCAAAATATAAACAATCATAGATAAAATTTTAAAGGTAAAAATTTGGAAAGACATAGCTGTGCCAAAAACTATAAAATGAAACAAAATAAGCATCTCTGTGGAACAGATACAGAATAGAAACGCTTGGTGTCAGTGGAGATGCAGATGAAGGACAAGGCCTGCCTGTTGCAGGGCATAAAACCCAGTTCATGTTTGTGAGCTAAATTGGTTCCTATGAGGCTGTAGAGAAGAGCTGAGCTTACTAATGAAAACAGGGGCTGGGTTAGGGGATCCCTTTTTGTGAAAGTGGGGAAATATATGGCTTATATGAAGCCATGAGAGACAGAAGAAGCAAACACAGCCTTGTGATCAGAAATGGAACCAAGCCCCAAGATGACTTTGTGACAGTGTCTGTAAAGTTCTTGGTGTTTGTTATATAACATCTGATACTCACTGTAAGATATAGCTTTGATATGAAGAACCTGGGGGACAAGGTAGAATCATCACAAAATAGACATAGAGAAATAAACAGAGGAGGAAATCCTGGCTACAACTGATAATTCCTAAAGTCATGGGGAGAAAAACTGTTAGTATTGAGAAAGTAGTCAAGAAAATAAAAATGTTGTATATGAATTCAATGCTTAAAAATTAATGTAGTAGAAAAACTTCACAAATACTTTAAAATAAATATGTTTATGATGTTCAGGGAGATGAATGAAGGAATAATATCCATAAAGAACAAAGAAATAATAAAATAAAACCCAGGATGAAATGAAAGAGAAAAGAGCTGGATATTAAAAAGAATTAATTAAAAATCCTGAAAATGAATACATCCAGTGAAATTAACAACTGTAAAGATGAAATGCACTCTAGATTAGACAAAGGCAAAAAGAAATTAATAAATTGAAAAAGGGTAGTAAATAGTTCACCCAGAAAGTAACAGAGTTAGAGTTGAAAAATATGTATATGAAAGAACATTTAAGATACTTGGAAAATACACTGGCAGGTTCCTGTATATATCTAATAACAGTTCCAGAAGGACAAAGAGTACATTGCAGAAAAAAAAAAGAATAATTGGGTGGACAGCAAACTTCTCAAAAACAGTGTATATCAGAGATGCATCGATATAATGAGCCAAAGGAAAATAACTGCCAACCTAGAATTTTATACCTAATTGAATTATCATTGAATATTGAGGCCAAAAAAAAGACATTTCAGACATTCAAAGACTAAGAGAGATTGCAACAATCACATACTAAAAGAAGTTAAACATGAAGGGATGGAATATATGTAAAAATTTTGAGCAAATTAGTAAATTTAATAATATACTAATTGGAAAACAGAACAAATAATTTATGTGTGTGTGTGTGTGTGTTTAGAATAAAAGTAGGGCAGTCAGTGTGTACTAGAGAAGGCTAACAGCATTATGATCTGGGAAAAATAGAACTGTTGAATAATTTTAGGCTTTAAGAAAAATTTCCCTAACTTCTCAGAGTGTTGGATGCTCATGGCTCAAAGCTAAATCTCTATCAGTGAAATGTGCCCCTATACAAGGTTAGGTCCCCCTCTTGGGGGAAGTTTACATCCAATAGTTGGTTGATGTGGGAATACAAAGGTCTGGCTTTGTGTCTCATAATTGGACAACTCTGAAGATTTCTCCCAACTTCATAATGTCTCATGGGAACTTTTGAGGTCTCTGTTGCAACCTTCTCAGTTCAACTTTTCCCTTGGCCCACTGTTGCTTTCCATTTTCTTTACAGTATTTCCCCCAAATCCTCAGCATACAAACCTCTCTTTTGGAGTCTGTTTCCAGGGAGCATGACCTAGGACAATTGAGAACCAGAATTTGTCTTAGGAAGCCAACTCTAAATGGGATCTTAGAGCTCGGTTATCCAGTGAGCAGCTGACAGTGAGAACTATATCACTGCTGTAAGTGGAGTACTGCTAACTCCTGGAATGGTGTAGCAGTGAAAAAGTTAAATTTTTACTGGTGGTGACCTGGGATTGGATACCAGTATAAGAGAATGTACTGACAAGGATAATATCTCAGGCACTTGATAGATTTAAGGGAGGTAGTAACTATTTGGACCATGGAATTGGATGGTCTTGCTTTAGTGAGAAGAAAGCACAGTTTTGTCAGGTTGTTCCAATACACTGATTTTTAAGCATTGAATTTATGTACAGTATGTTTATTTTCTTGAATACTTGCTAGACCTTTTTGCATTTTGGAGGAAGCATATTTTACATATGAGAATATGGCTCTGATCCATTTACCAAGTGGGGCCAGAGCAGGAGAGAATTCTACAGCAGGTCTAGGCTACACGGCAAGCGGTCTTGCCACATGGATCATATAACCTTGCAGGTCCTATGGTATTAAAGGTGTAAGTGGTGGGGAAGGACCCAGGAATTTAAGGCAAGCACCAATAGAAAAATCATAACCTAGACTCCTAGGATTTTGGAGTAAGTCCATGCCATTTGCTGCAAAGAACCATACTCCATTTTAAAAACAGCTTCTGGCATGCTACTGGGCACTGGTGAGAGGAAGCATCTGATCATGGAAACTCATATAACCACGTGGTCAGAAATGACTGTTATATGCTGTGTTCTGTCAGAAACATCATGTTATAATGTTGGGAAGGCACAATGTAAACCATTAGTAATTTTGATGTGGGATAAGGACAGATTGGGGCCAAAAGTTGCAGCAAAGCTTCAAAAGCAGGTAGCCCAGGCACCCATGTCATTCACCACCTATGGCCATAGGGAGTTTCTTATTATCAGATGAGGAAGAAGGAGAAAGGTCAGCATGATTTAGGGATGAATTGACTTTCTATGTGGGTTAAAGTTGAAATGGACTGCTCAAGAGTGGCCCTGAAAGAGAGTTGTGGGGGGCAGTTCTCTGGGTGGTGGATCTGGTAATCCATTTTGTGTAGAAAGTGAGCTCAACAAAGAATGTACATGGACTCATGAGCAGTCATGAATAGCTTGCCTGGTTGGTCTGGGGCCTGGGAGGAGGAAGACTGGAAAGTTGAGAAGAAGTTAGGGAAAGAGGCAAGTGGCTAGACTCATGGAAATTGTCATGAGCATCTTTACAACACAATTAGTATTGAACAGCAAATATCTACCATGAAAGAGAGGTATCTGTAGGCAGAATGACTCAGTAGTTTGATCTTGGAAAGCTGTTGTCCTTGGTTACTCCAGTGCTGTAACAATGGGCTTGTGAAAGGAGTAGCCACAGTACTACTGCAAGGATAGAGTCTATGCATGGGTCTTGAAAAATGAACTCCCACTCAGCAATCCTGATCTAACTACTGTTAAGGCCACATGTCCAAACTGCCAGCAACAGAGTTCAAGGCTGAGCCCCTATTACAGCACTATTCCTTAAAGAGACCAATCTGTCATTTGATGGCAAGTTGATTATATAGGTCTCTATCCTTCCTTGAAGGAGAAGTAATTCACATCTATTCTAGGTATGAGTTCACCTTTCCTGCCCTTAGGGTCTCAGACAGTACATATTGATTCAGTAACAGAATAGCACAAAAGAAACCTCAGAATAATGCATCCATTCTATAATAAGGGAAGTGTGGGTGTGGCACATGGCCATGGGATCCATGATCCTGTTGCATTCTGCACTTCTAAGAAACTGCTGGCCTGGTAGAGCAATGAGCAGTATTGCCAAATAGCTTTTCATTGTATGAATATATATTACAATTTGTAATATATCTAGTTTATTGTTAATATTTTTGGCTTTTAAAGTAAATCTATGAACATTCATGTACAAGTGTTTATGTGGACATTTGTTTTCATTTCTCTTGGGTAAATGTCTGGAAGTGTAATTTCTGGGTTGTAAGGTAGATGAATATTTAACTTTATAAGAAACTGCCAAACTGTTTTCCAAAGTAGCTGTGCTATTTTGCATTCCTAAGAGCAATGTATGATAGTTCCAGTTACTGTCAAATTCTTGCTACAGAAAATTCACATTCTTGCTAGAATTTGGTACTGTCAGATTTTTTATAAAAGTTTGTCATCCTAGTTGATATGTAGTGGTGTATATATTGTGTTTTTCCTTTTTTTAAGGAAACAGCTTTTTTGAGATACAGTTTGCATACCATCTGGTTCACCTGCTTAAAATGTATATTCAATGGTTTTTAGTATATTTACAGAGTCATGCAACTGTCATCAATCAATTTTTCAGCATTTTATTCACCCCAAAAAAGATTCCTGTACCCACTGGCAGTCATTCTTCATTCCCCCCACTAATCTCTCAGTCTGAGGCAACCTCTAATCTGCTTTCTATTTCATAGATTTTCCTATTCTGTACAATTCATATAAAAAGAATTACATCATATATATACTGTGTTTTTAATCTGTACTTCTGTAATGAATAATTAAATTGAGCATCATTTATGATTTATGATTTATTTTCCATCCATATCTGTTCTTAGGGGAAGTATCCAAATCTTTTGACTATTTACATTTTCTTTTGTCTACTTATTATTGAATTGTAAGAGTTCCTTATATATTCTGGATTCAAGTGATATTTGTTTGCAAATATTTTCTCCAGGTTTGTAGTCTTTTCATTTTTTTAGCAGCGTATTTTGAAAAGTGAAAGTTTAAAATTTTGATGAAGTCCAATTAGGTTTTCCTCTATGAGTTTTTCTTCTATGATTTTGTACTTTTTGTGCAAACTAATAAATTATTGCCTAATTGAACATCCCAAAGATTTTTCTCCCGTGTTTCCTTCCAGAAATTTTATGGTTTTAATACATTTAGGCTTGTAAACCTTTTTTTTATACGGTACTAGGTAAGGACTAAGATTTGCTTCTTTTTCATATAGATGTTCCAGCACCATTTGTTGAGAACCATATTATCTCTCCATTAAATTAACTTGGCACCTTTGTCAAAAACAACATTAGAAAGCATTAACAATCCATAGATGGAGAGTGTTAGAGAAAAGATGCAAACACAAAATGACAATTGGAAAGTGAAAGACAGAAAAGATAGAGATATGGTTAAACATATCAACCAAAAGTGTAAACATATTAAGCTTCCTATTAAAAGGCCTCTAGTATCAAACTGGACTGAAAATGTGTTGCTAATAGCAGAACATACAGAAGAGTTGATAATCAAGAAATGGAAAAAAATATAGTTGAGTATATGCTCTGAAATTAATAATCAAAAGAAAGTTATTTTAGAAATATTGGCATCAGATAAAATAGAATTTAGAATGCATTCTTGGAATGCAAGGATGATTCTTACCAGGAAAAAAATGTAATAACACAATATATCATACTTACAGGCTAAAGAAGAAAAAATACAGTAATATTAATGGATATATAAACATTTAACAAAATTCAATATTTAGGTGTAATGAAGTAATGTTGCTATGCAGCATTTAAAATCAATTAACCAGAGCTAAAACCATCCCCAAATGAATATATTTTGAAAATAAAATGTTGAACAAAAATATTGTAAAATACGTCTCTTCTATGATACCATTTGTAAAAAGTTTAATTACTTGCCAAAGCAATATCATTCTTTATATAGATATATAATCTATTACATTGAAAAAGTGTAAAAATAACCATAGAAGAAAGATAAATGCTGAATTCATAACAGTGACTACCTCTGGGGAAGGGAGAATACTCTGAGAGTTTCAACTTTGTTTGTAATATACATAATTAAAACTGGAAGCAAAACAAGAACATGTATTCATTGAATTCTACATTTTTTTTTTGGAAGACATTTTCTAGGCACTGAAGATATTGGGATGAATGGGTCATGGTCTCTGCTTCCAAAATGCTCTCATTTCAGGATACAGGACACAGTTGCATCGAATATAGACAATATAATGCCCTCATTGATTCTCATCTGAATTACCACAACAGTAATTCTACTAAATGTCCCAGAATTTGGTTGTTATTCTTATTTTTAAGAGAACTGGGTTTAATATGTGGATGTTACTAATAACAACTGCACATAAGTATCAACTTACTGCTTATATTGGGAGAAAAAAATATAAATCTTAAGCCTGCTTCCTAGTAAAAGACTGTATGTTTTATATTGTGCTTTATGAGACCATCATACATACATGATAACAGACTGATATACCTCCACCAACATCTCTTTGATCTAGGCAATGGCCATAATAATCAGTACAAAAAGTTGCACTAGTGAAATCAGCCTAAAATTGTCTTGTTACTATAAGAGAATTAAGTTAAGAAACACAGAGGAAGGCGGGAGAGATAGGAACAAGGAACCTACTCCAGAAGGAAGAGGTGGAGACAAGATCAAAGGGTATCCAGCCCTGGGTGAGACTCCCAATTTACAAGACTGAAATAAAAAAAAAAAGAAAAAAAAACATTCAAAACCTTTTCTTCAAGTCATTTATAAGAAAATCTTTATTTAATGAAATTTTTTCTTCATATCACTTATAAGAAAATCCTCTTTATTTAGTGAAACATTGATTCTTTTTCATGTTTAATTGTGCCAATTAAATAAAATGTTTCTCAGAAACAATATGAAATACATTTAGATATTTTTCTATACATTTGTAATACTCTAAAAAGTCATTTACAGCCCTTAAAATGATTAGCTCCATTTCTGTTTCCTGTTCTGTAAATGAACCAAAATCAGTAGGACATTTTATAGTTCTGCATATATGTATTAAAATGGTTCCTCCCAAATAACATATGTCTATGCCTAACACTCAAATTTATTTTATGTCCAACCTATTCAAAGGGAAATGTAAGATGTAATGAAAATCCAGGGAGTAATATAAACACACAGAGACTAGAAGGGTTATCCACGATATATTTCAGAGCAGGTTTTCTCTTGTTGCCTCAGAATTCAACATGTGTAAATAAAGAAGTTATATGTAATTTCCTTTTGCAAGATAATTAAAAATTAAAGTGAATTTAAAAGTATGCTTTATTCAGTTAACTCTGGAATTTTCCAAAGAGGTGTATGTTTATAATAATAAACAGAAAAAAAAAGAAAGCCAGAAACATTACTTCTACTAGTCCTAGGGTATGCTTTTAAACCATAGAAGATGATTGTGCCTTTTAACCATAGAACAAATTTCAAGAAAATTGTGTAATATAAATTAAGAAGTAACAAAGGGCTTGTGATCCATAGTGAAAATCTTTTCATCAAGCATGAGATATTTGAAAGTGTCTAACTGAAATTTTTGTGTATTTTTCTTTTTAAGGTATAGTGACATAGGTTTAGAGGGCTATGTAATAATAAAGACTTTAAGTTGCTTTTAAAATGAAAATGATCAAATGAACATTTCTTATGTATTTGGAATGCCTCAAAAACTCCATGTAGGGACTCAAATGAAAAGTTACAGAACTTGGGAGTGTTTTGCCTGGATATTAGAAGGATAAAGGGTTATTATAAGAAGAACATTCTCCATCTCCACAGAGGACAAAGCAAGAGGAAATGAGCTTAAATTGTTTTAAAAGAGGCCGAGTCAACATGACAAACTTCAAGATCATTTTGACTGAGTTGACCAGCTAACAAGGTTCTTCTTAAATGACTGATTGGATCAATTCAGCAAACAATTCATCAACCAGTTATTTGGCAAAGAATGCAAAATGCAAAGCTTTTGATTAGAAAGAAATACTCCTTTAATTAAACATTAGGTCATAAATTCAAGTAAGATTACAAACTCTATCCCTAAATGTCTTTCAAATTAAAGGAGACAGCTATATGGATTGAATAGTTTAATCAGTCAATGGGTATATATTTAGTACTTACTTTGTTCCTAATACTGAATATTCAAAACACCAGACTAGATAGGAGAATCAATTGTAATAACTTAGTCTGTTATAACCTATAACAGAGTTGAATTGTGTCTCTTCAAAAGATGTGTTGAAGTTCTAGTCTTCAGTACCTGTAATGTGACCTTATTTGCAAATAGGATCCTTGTAGATGCAGTTAGGTTAAGATGAAACCATTAGGGCGGGCCCGATCCAATATAACTGGCATCCTTATAAGATGAGAAGACAGAGAAGGGAAATGGCCGTGTGAAGACAGGAAGGGAGAAGGCCGCATAAGGATGGACAGAGATTGGAGTGATGCATCTAAAAGCCACAAAACGCCATAGATTGTCAGCGAGCACCAGAGGCAAAAGTTAGGAATGAAGAGATTCTCCCTCAGAGCTCTCAGAAGGAACCAATCCTCCTGACACTTTGATTTTCAACTTCTAGCCTCCAGAACTACATGATACTAAATTTCTCTTGTGTTAAGCCACACAGTTTGTGGTATTTGGTTATGACAGCTCTAGGAAATGCTTACACAGTGTTTACATTATTTTTTATCGATTACATTGAAATACAGTACGATCTTTTATAAGTCAACTCATTCTCTTCTTTTTGATGGGGTGTTTGTTTTTTTAAAAAAAACAGCTTTATTGGCATAAAATTGACATACCATAATTACCCATTTAAAGTGTATAGTTAAACAACATTCAACCAGAAACTGTAAAACTAACAGTATAAAACAAGAAAAAGTTTCTTGACATTGGTTTGGGCAATGAGTTTTTGGATATTGCCACAAAAGCAAAATTAGAGAAATGGATTGAATCGAACTAAAAAGATTTTGAACAGCAGAGGAAACAATGGATTTGGTGAAGAGACAACGTATGGAAAAATATTTGCAAACCATGTATCTGATAATATCCAAAATATAAAGAACTAAAATAACTCAAAAGTAAGAAAACAAATAAACTAATTAAAAAATGGACAAAATACCTGAAGAGACATTTCTCAAAAGAAGATATACAAATGGATATCAGATATAAAATAAGATGTTTAACAGCATGAATCATCAGGAAAAGCAAATCAAAATCACAATAAGGTATCATCTCCTGCTTGTTAAAATGGCTTTTATCAAAAAGATAAAAAAATAGCAAGTGTTGGTGAGGATGTAGTGAAAAGAGAACTTTTGTACACTGTTGGTAGGAATGCAAATTGGTGAAGTCATTCTGGAAAACAGTATGAAGCTTCCTCAAAAAATTAAAAATAGAACTACCATATGATCCAGCAACCTCACTTCTCACCACATACCCAAAGGAAATGAAATCAGAATAATATGGAAGAGATATCTGCACTCCCCTGTTCATTACGGCATTATTCATAATAGACAAGATATAGAGTCAACCTAAGTATCTGCTGCCATATGAATGGATAAAGAAACTGTGGTATGTGTATATACAATGGAGTGTCATTTAGCCTTAAAAAAGAAGGAAATCTTGCCATCTGGACCACATAGATGAGCCTAGAGGACATTATGCTAAGTGAAATAACCCAGACACAGAAAGACAAATACTGCATGGTTTCACTTACATGTGAACTATAAGAAAGTCGAATTCATAGAAGCAGAGAATAGAATGGTGGTTAGGAGGGGCTTGGGAGGTGGGGGAAATGGAGAAAAGGTGAAAGGATACAGAGTTTCAGTTAAGCAAGATGAATAAATTCTGGACGGACATATAATGTACAGCATGATGACTGTACTTAATGATACTGTATTGTATACTTGAAATTTGTTAAAAGAGTAGAACTTAATTGATCTTTTTACACACACACACACACACACAAGGTGACTTTGTGAGATGATGGATAGGTTAATTAACTTTATTGTGATACTCATTTTATAATGTATATATTACACTGCATACCTTAAAAAGGGTACAGTTAAGTAGATTTTAGTATGCTGACAGAGTTGTGCAACTGTCACCACAATCTAATTTTAGAACATTTTAAACACCCCAGTGATTCCTTATTCCCCTCTTTGCCAGCCTCTGGAAATCACCAATCCACTTTCTGTCTCTGTGGATTTACTTACTCTGGAAATTTAATGTAAATGGACTCATACAATATGTGATCTCTCGTGATTGGTTTCTTTCAGTTAGCATAATGTTGTCAAGATTTATCCATGTGATGTGTATTAGTACTTTGTTTTTTAATTGTCAAATAATACTCTATCTGATTGACATACCACTTTTGTTTATTCATTCATCAATTAATGGACATTTAGGTTGTTTCCACTTTTTATGAATAATGCTGGTATGAACATTTGTACAAGTGTTTGTGTGGACATATGTTTTCATTTCTCTTGGGTATATATCTAGGAGTGGAATTGCTGGTCATATGGCAACTCTTTATTGAGCATTTTGAGGAAGTACCAAACTGTTTTCTGGTGTAATTTTACATTCTCACCAGCAAAGTATGGATAGGGATTCTGGTGACTCCACATCTTTGCTGATACCTCTTATCATCTTTTTTTTTCTGTTATTATTTAGTGGGTGTGGTTTTGAGTTCCATTTTCTTAATGACTAATATTCACATGCTTACTAGCCATCTGTGTGTCTTCTTTTTAGAAATGTCTATTTAAGTTCTTTGTCCATATCGAAATTGGGTTGTCTTTTTATTGTTGAGCTGTTTAAGAGTTTTTATATATTCTGGAAAGAAACCCATGTCAGATAGTGTGATTTGGAATTATTTTTCTCCATTCTGTGGGATGTCTTTTCACTTTTTTGATAGTATCCTTTGACAGACAAAAGTTTTAAGATTTGATGAGTCTAATTTTATATATTTTTATCTTGTTACTTGCGCTTTTGGTGTTTTATCTAAAAAAATATTCCATACTACATGCCTATTTTCTAAGAGTGGTATAATTTTGGTTATTATATTTAGTTTTATAATACATTTCGAGTTAATTTTCTGTATGGTAGGACACAGGAGTGTAACTTCATTCTTTTTCATGTGGGTATCCAGTTGTACCAGCACCATTTGTTGAAGACATTACTCTTGCCTTCAGTGAGTTGTTCTGGCACCCTCATCAAAAATCAATCAACCATAAATACAAGGGTTTATTTATAGACTCTTAATTCCATCCCCTTGATCTATATGTTTGTACATATGCTGCTACCACACAGTCTATGCATATGCTACCCGGTGTCATATGTGAACCTTACATTGGAATCCAGATCTTTCTGGATCTAAAGTCTGTATTTGGATTTGTTATGATATATTACATCTTCTCATTTTTTATCAGGTGCATATGTTAATACATATTAAATTTTCAATAAATATTCACTGATTAAATAAATGGGTCTTTTTGAAAGGTACCACCATTTTTTCAGTTACCCGATCCAGTAACCTGAATTCATCTTCAAATTGTCTTTTCCTTTTTTCCCTATTTTTAATTGGTGATCCATTCCTGCCGATTTTAACTCCTTAACATTTTTACAATTCATTCATCTCATCTCCAGTGCTGCAGATATATCTTCGATGAAATACCTGCCACCTAAATTACTTCACTGTTTTCCTAACGGGTCTCCCTGACTCTAGCTCTCCCCACTTACCTTCCTTACTGTACAGGATGAAATTACAACTCCTTAGTATGGAATCCAAGAAATTCCACTATCTGCCTACTTCTCTAAGTTCAGGCATCTACCCATAAAAAAAAGTCCCCATTCTTCAGCCATTTAGCACTGAATACTAGCACATCTTTGTGCTTACTAATATATTTATTAGCAATGTTTTCCATTCCTGGTCCACCTACAGAACATCTATTCACCTTCTAGGGCTTGCTTCACGGTTAGTATTCTGTAAGAATTATTTGTAATTTCTTAGAGGTACCTATGCTTACATTACCCACTTAATGTGACTATAAATCATTTATTTCTTATTCCAGTTTTAGTCATGATCAGTGACTCCGTTTCTGTGTTCCTTATAAACGAATGTTTCTATGTACATTTCTGGGGTAAATAAATATTTTCTTGTATTTTTAAAAGAATTTTTATTAAGATATTATTGATATACACTCTTATGAAGGTTTCACATGAAAAAACAATCTGGTCACTACATTTACCCATATTATCAAGTCTCCACCCATACCCCAATGCAGTCACTGTCCATCAGTGTAGTAAGATGACACAGATTCAGTGTGCCTTCTCTGTGCTACACTGTTTTCCCTGTGAACCCCCTACACCATGTGTACTAAACATAATACCCCTCCATCCCCATCGCCATCCCTCCCCACCCGCTCTCCCCCACCCCTCCCCTTTGGTAACCACTAGTCCCTTCTTGGAGTCGCTGAGTCTGTCCTGTTTTGTTCCTTCAGCTTTGCTTCGTTCTTATACTCCACAAATGAGGGAAATCATTTGGCACTTGTCTTTCTCTGCCTGGCTAGTTCACTGAGCATAGTATCCTCCAGCACTATCCATGTTGTTGCAAATGGTAGGATTTGTTTCTTTCTTATGGCAGGATTTGTTTCTTTCTTATGGCTGAATAATATTCCATTGTGTATATGTACCACCTCTTCTTTATCCATTCATCTACTGATGGACACTTAGGTTGCTCCCATAGCTTGGCTATTGTAAATAGTGCTGCAATAAACATAGGAGTGCATATGTCTTTGGAATCTGAGAAGTTGTATCCTTTGGGTAAATTCCAAGGAGTGGGATTCCCAGGTCAAATAAGATTTCTATTTTTAGTTTTTTGAGGAACCTCCATATTGCTTTCCACAATGGTTGAAATAGCTTACATTCCCACCAGCAGTGTAGGAGGGTTCCCCTTTCTCTGCATCCTCACCAGCATTTGTTGTTCTTAGGCTTTTGGATGCTGGCCATTCTTACTGGTGTGAGGTGATATCTCGTTGTGGTTTTAATTTGCATTTCCCTGATGATTAGTGATGTGGAACATCTTTTCATGTGTCTGTTGGCCATCTGAAATTCTTCTTTGAAGAACTGTCTCTTCAAATCTTCTGCCCATTTTTTAATGGGGTTATTTGCTTTTTGAGTGTTGAGGTGTGTGAGTTCTGTATATATTTTGGATGTTAACCCCTTGTTGGATATGCCATTTACAAATATACTCTCCACTGTAGGAGGCCTTTTTGTTCTGTTGATGGTGTCCTTTGCCATGCAGAAACTTTTTAGTTTGATGTAGTCCCATGAGTTCATTTTTACTTTTGTTTCCCTTGCTCGAGGAGATGCGTTCAGGGAGAAGTTGCTCATGCTTATATTCAGGAGATTTTTGCCTATGTTGTCTTCTAAGAGTTTTATGGTTTCATGACTTATATTCAGGTCTTTGATCCATTTCGAGTTTACTTTTGTGTATGGGGTTAAGCAATAATCCAGTTTCATTCTCTTGCATGTAGCTGTCCAGTTTTGCCAACACCAGTTGTTGAAGAGGCTGTCATTTCCCCATTGTATGTCCATGGCTCCTTTTTCATATATTAATTGACCATATATACTAGGGCTTATATCAGGGCTCTCTAGTCTGTTCCATTGGTCTATGGGTCTGTTCTTGTGCCAGTACCAAATTGTCTTGATTACTGTGGCTTTGTAGTAGAGCTTGAAGTTGGGGAGCATAATCTACATAGCTTTATTCTTCCTTCTCGGGATTGCTTTGGCTATTTTTGGGTCTTTTGTGGTTCCATATGAATTTTAGAATGATTTACTCTAGTTCATTGAAGAATGCTATTGGTATTTTGATAGGGATTGAATTGAATCTGTAGATTGCTTTAGGCAGGATGGCCATTTAACAATATTCTTCCTATCCATTAGCACGGGATGTGTTTCCATTTATTGGTATCTTCTTTAATTCATCTCATGAGTGTCTTATAGTTTTCAGGGTATAGGTCTTTCACTTCCTTGGTTAGGTTTATTCATATGTATTTTATTCTTTTTGATGCAACTGTGAATGGAATTGTTTTCCTGATTTCTCTTTCTGCTAGTTCATCATTAGTGTATAGGAATTCAACAGATTTCTGTGTATTAATTTTGTATCCCACAACTTTGCTGAATTCAGATATTAGATATAATAGTTTTGGAGTGGATTCTTTAGGGTTTTTTTATGTACAATATCATGTCCTCTGCAAACAGGGTCAGTTTAACTTCTTCCTTGCCAGTATGGATATCTTTTATTTCTTTGTTTTGTCTGATTGCCGTGGCTAGGACCTCCAGAACTATGTTGAATAAAAGTGGGGAGAGTGGTTATCCTTGTCTTGTCCCCGATCTTAAAGGAAAAGCTTTCAGATTCTCACTGTTAAGTATAATGTTGGCTGTGGGTTTGTCATATATGGCCTTTATTACGTTGAGGTACTTGCCCTCTATACCCATTTTGTTGAGAGTTTTTATCATGAATGAATGTTGAATTTTGTCAAATGCTTTTCAGCATCTATGGAGATGATCATGTGGTTTTTGTCCTTCTTTTTGTTGATGTAGTGGACGATATTGATGGATTTTCGAATGTTGCACCATCCTTGCATCCCTGGGATGAATCCCACTTGATCATGATGGATGATCTTTTTGATGTATTTTTTAATTCGGTTTGCTAATATTTTGTTGAGTATTTTTGCATTTATGTTCATCAGGGATATTGGTCTGTAATTTCTTTTTTTGTGGTGTCTTTGCCTGGTTTTGGTATTAGAGTGATGTTGGCCTCATAGAATGAGTTTGGAAGTATTACCTCTTCTTCAACTCTTTGGAAAACTTTAATGAGGATGGGTATTAGGTCTTCACTAAATGTTTGATAAAATTCAGCAGTGAAGCCATCTGGTCCAGGAGTTTTGTTCTTAAGTAGTTTTTTGATTATCAATTCAATTTCGTTGCTGGTAATTGATCTCTTCAGATTTTCTTTTTCTTTCTGGGTCAGCCTTGGAAGGTCATATATTTTTCTAGAAAGTTGTCCATTTCTTCTAGGTTATCCAGTTTGTTAGCATATAATTTTTCATAGTATTCTCTAATAGTTCTTTGTATTTCTGTGCTGTCTGTAGTGATTGTTCCTTTCTCATTTCTGATTCTGTTTATGTGGGTAGACTCTCTTTTTTTCTTGATAAGTCTGGCTAGGGGTTTATCTATTTTGTTTATTTTCTTGAAAACCAGCTTCTGCTTTCATTGATTCTTTCTATTTTTTTATTCTTTTCAATTTTATTTATTTCTGCTCTAATCTTTATTATGTCCCTCCTTGTACTGACTTTGGGCCTCATTTGCTTTTCTTTTTCCAGTTTCATTAATTTTTAGTTTAGACTGTTCATATGGGATTGTTCTTCTTTTCTCAGGTAGGCCTGTGTTGCAATATACTTTCCACTTAGCACAGCCTTCACTGTGTCCCACAGATTTTGCAGTGTTGAATTATTGTTGTCATTTGTCTCCATATATTGCTTGATCTCTGTTTTTATTTGGTCATTGATCCCTTGTTTATTTAGGAGCAAGTTGTGAAGTCTCAATGTGTTTGTGGGATTTTTCATTTTCTTTGCGTAATTTATTTCTAATTTCAAAGCTTTGTTGTCTGAAAAACTGGTTGGTACAACTTCAATCTTTTTGAATTTACCGAGACTCTTTTTGTGGCCTAGGATGTGATCTGTTCTTGAAAATGTTCCATGTGCACTTGAGAAGAATGTGTATTCTGCTGCTTTTGGGTGTAGAGTTCTGTAGATGTCTGTTAGGTCCATGTGTTCCAATGTGTTGTTCAGTGCTTCTGTCTCCTTACTTATTTTCTGTCTGGTTGATCTTTCCTTCAGAGTGAGTGGAGTGTTGAAGGCTTCTAGAATGAGTGCATTGCATTCTATTTCCCCTTTCAATTCTGTTAGTATTTGTTTCACATATGCAGATGCATAGATATTTATAATCATTATATCTTCTTGTTGGATTGACCCCTTAATCATTATGTAATGTCCTTCTTTGTCTCTTGTGACTTTCTTTGTTTTGAAGTCTATTTTGTCTGATACAGGTACTGCAACTCCTGCTTTTTTCTTCCTATTAGTTGCATGAAATATATTTTTCCATCCCTTCACTTTTATGGATGTGTATGTCTTTGTTTTTAAAATGATTCTCTTGTAGGCTGCATGTAAATGGGTCTTGTTTTTTTATCCATTCAGTGACTCTATGTCTTTTGATTGTTGCATTCAGTCCATTTACATTTAGGGTGATTATTGATAGGTATGTATTTATTGCCATTGCAGGCTTTAGGTTTGTGGTTACCAAAGGTTCAAGGTTAACTTCCTTACTATCTAAGTCTAACTTAACTCACTTAATGTGCTATTACAAACACAATCTAAAGATTTTTTTTCTCCTCCTTTTTCTTCCTCTTCCATTCTTTATATATTAGGTATCATACTCTGTACTCTTTGTCTATCCCTTGATTGACTTTGGGGGTAGTTGATTTAATTTCACATTTGCATAGTAATTAACTGTTCTATTTCTTTTACTGTGGTTTTATTACCTCTGGTGACAGCTATTAAGCCTTAGGAACATTTCCGCCTATAGCAGTTCCTCCAAATACACTGTAGAGATGGTTTGTGGGAGGTAAATTGTCTCCACTTTTGCTTATCTGGAAATTGTTTAATCCTTCCTTCAAATTTAAATGATAACCTTTCCAGATAAAGTATTCTTGGTTCAAGACCCTTCTGCTTCATTGCATTAAATACATCATGCCATACGCTTCTTGCCTGTAAGGTTTGTGCTGAGAAGTCTGATCATAGCCTGATGGGCTTTCCTTTGTATGTGATCTTATTTCTCACTCTGGCTGCTTTTAATTGTCTATCCTCATCCTTGATCTTTGCTATTTTAATTACTATATGTCTTGGTGCTGTTTTCCTTGTGTCCCTTGTGTTGGGAGATCTGTGCACCTCCATGGCCTGAGATACTATCTCCTACCCCAGATTGGGGAAGTTTTCAGCAATTACCTCCTCAAAGACACTTTCTATTCCTTTCTATCTCTGTTCTTCTTCTGGTACCCCTATAATGTGAATATTGTTCCATTTGGATTGGTCACACACTTCTCTCAATATTCTTTCATTCTTAGAGATCTTCCTTTCTCTCTGTGCCTCAGCTTCTCTGTATTTCTCTTCTCTAATGTCTATTTCAGTTATCGTCTCCTCCACCGTTTCTAATCTGCTTTTAATACCCTCCATTGTGCTCTTCAGTGATTGCATCTTTGACTGGATTCATTCCTGAGTTCTTAAATATTTTTCTGTACCTCCATGATCATGTTAATGATTTTTATTTTGAAATCTCTTTCAGCATGATTCATAAGGTCGATTTCATTTAAATCTTTCTCAGAGGTTGTATTCATAATTTTAGTTTGAACCATGTTCCTTTGGCATTTCTTATTTGTATATGGCACCCTCTTGTGCCCAGAAGCTCTACTCTCTGGAGCTGCTCAGCCCCTGAAGCAATGTCTGGGTTCGCAGCGGAGCGGTATGGGTGCCTGGGGGGAGGAAAGAGCTGTTTCCTGCTTCCTGTCTGCTATGCCTGCCTCCACTGCCCGAACCAGTGGGCCAAGCACACAGGTATAAGCCTCTATGCTTTGCATTTGTAGTTGCTGTAGATGGGCTTCCCTCTGGCTGGCCTAACGCCAGGGTAGGGTTTGCTGGTTTGGGAGCCAGGTGGGGCTGGCCGGAGAAAGGCACAGTAGACTGCATATCACAGAGGGGGTCCTTCTAGCTGTATAACCAGCCAGGTAGCTGGAGCACCTGAAAATTGCAAAAGTTCCCAACCTGCTGGCCAGAGTGTACACAGACTATTTTGTCTACCTGTCCTCTCTCCTGAGCAGTAAGCTCTGCGCAATCCTTGCCCCTTTAGCAGCCCTCTTGCTGTTAGGAAGTCTCTCAGACTGCCTACCTTTTTTTTTTTGGCTCAGAGCAGCCATATATGCATCCCTGCTTTCCACAAGTGGCTGGCATCTCAGTCTCTCCAGGTATTCTGCCTGTCTTAGCTTTCCAACTCCCTAATTATGAGAGTACCATGAAAGCACCATGAAATGTAGGTTTGTGCTCTCAGAGCAGATCTCTGTATTAGGTATTCAGCAGTCCCAGGCCTCCACTCCCTCTGTGCTCTGTTTCTCTTCCTCCCACCGTGTGAGCTGGGGTGGGGGAAGAGCTTGGGTCCAGCCGGGCCACGGCTTTGTTACGTTACCCTATTTTCTGAGGTTTATTCTTTTCTCCACGTGTATGCAATTTGGTGCAGCCCTCTTTCCTGTTGCTTTTCAGGATTAGTCGTATTAATTATATTTTCACATTATATGCAGTTTTAGGAGGAAGCCTCTGTCTCACTTCTCATGCTGCCATCTTTAATCCCCTCTCTCTGTATTTTTACAGATCCTAACAAAGAGGTAGGTTAACCACCTTAGCAGCACTCTCAGACTAGTCAGTAAGTGCTTGGCTTCATAGCAGACCCTTGTATCACAGTTAGTGGTGAGGTATCTCATTAGAAATTTGTGGGAAATAATAGTTAAAGTCTTAAAGTTTTTATGTAATTTATTTCTAAATCAGATTAGACTCATAATAATAATATTACTCTTACATTCTTGCCGACAGATACACCATCTTTACTGGGGGAGAAAGTGGTGGAATAATATCTATTAAATTGGGAATTATGACTATAGCAACACGGTGTGCATGTGTTTGTGTTGTGGTAGGAAAAATATGAGCATGACTGCCTACAAAGTTTGTCACACAGTTCACACTCTTGGGTAGCATACTGAAGATGGTGTAAAAACACTCACAGGCACAGAAGAAAGAGGAGCCTCCTGTAATTTCTCCTCCTGTTTGACTAGCTTTATGTCTTGTTTGGGGAAACCTTGCAAAAATCAGTGCAGCAGCTGTAAGACTAATATTCAATGACAATTCCGTGAAGTCACCGACTCTTACCTGGATCAGTCCTTGAGGGCTGTGTGCTTTAGCCATGCAAAAGCACAAGGATCCCCACCCAGAACCCCTATCCTTGGTCCTTCCTCTACATGAATATGCTTCCAAGAGCCTGAATTACTTGGGGAAAACAGAAAGTTGCCCAAGGGTTTCTGCCATTAAGATCACTATAGATTCACTTTTTTGTAGGTAGCCTGAATTTTCAATATTATTTCCCTCATGCAAAGTCCAGCTTCACAAGTTTTCCTCACAGCCGTTTTAAGTGAGTGAGTAGAGTTCTGAAATTCTCCCTCCCCCTCCTGCAGTTCTCCAGGACAAACAACCTCCCTGTCCATACACAGTTTGGAAGTCATCTCAGTGTTAATTATCTGAACCCTTATTTGTATTTGGGTGATAGGCACCATTGTCTTATTGTAGTTTTAGGTGGGAGGCTTGTAAGAAAGTGGGCCATGGAGAAGTGAGATCTTATATTGCTTTCACTCTTTCCAATTGACTGTTTTAATTTGAACACTTTGTAAGACCTAGAAGATAATTTATTTCTTGAAAACATTAGGGGTAACTTCTTCTAACTGGATCTAGGGAGGAACCATGCTTCCAACCAGGATGAGCAGTATATACAATACTAAGCTGATTAAACTATGAATTAAATAATATTTCTTAGAGATTTGTGTAGGTTGAAACGAGGAAAAAATGCATTTCTAACATCATGAAAGAGAGTAAACTGATTTCCTTTTCATCCTTAAAGGCCAGGGAAAATGAAAGTGATGGTGATTTTCTTCCTGACCTGGATCATAATGTGGCTTGAAATATTGTGAAATCTTACATGATTTTTTTTGCAGTATGCATTAGTTTTCTAAGAATGCTGAACAAATTACCACAGACTTGAGTAGCTTAGAATAACAGAAGTTTATTTTTTCATAAGAGGTCAGAAGTCTGAAATTAAGGTGTTAGCAGGACATGCTCGCTCTCATATAGCTTCTGGTTATTTCCAGTAACCCTTGGTATTCCTTGGCGTGCAGCCTCTTAGCTTCCATTTCTGCCTGCACTGTGGCATGGGAACTTCTTCTTTCTATGTATCTGTGTCTTCACATGATATTCTCTTCTATGTGTCTCTTTCTGTCTCTTTTCTTCGTATAAGGACACCAGTGACATTGGTTTAAGGGTCTGTGCTACTCCAGTATCACTTCATATTAATATATATATCTTAATTACATCTGCACAGATTTAGATTTCTTTACAAATAAGGTCACATTCACAGGGGTTAGTATTTCATTCAACCTATCTTTTTGGGGGGACACAATTCAACCACAACACAATATATTATTGTCAATAAAGGACATCTCCATTGGTAATAGTTTCTGATGATCTTTTTGGGTTTGGGTGTATGTGTAATGTTTAAAAGAAACTGCCAGATACTAACAGATGCTGAAAATCATAAATTCAAATCCCTACTGTATCCTTTGAGGTGCAGAAAGCCAAATCCTTGTTCCGATACTGCTGCCTTTGCTCAATGTATTTTGGGGAACTCCTCTTTGTAAAGTGACTTAAAAGACAGCAAATCATGTGAATAGCTTCAAATCATGGCACATGGTCACTCTTTGAAGAGGCAGTGTGCTGTGTCGTGAGAAAAGTAGGTGGACTTGGTGGGCCAAAAACTGCCTCTTAAACTTACTGGTGAAGTGATGATGTTTGGCTCTGGCTATTGCCTCCAACCGAAGAGAAACTAGAGAATCTTCTCATCCAAAGAGTCGTGCTCAGCGGTTTCGACCCCAAAGCTACACCGCGAAAATGCAGAAGGTCGGCCACTCTGCCCTGATCTCCCGGTCTGTCCATTGATCTGTGCTGGCCAGGACACCCATTGGCATTTGAAACTGGTTACCAGGTGTGAAGAAAAGTGTTTGATTTATCTACGAGTCCCTCAGAAGTACTGCCTGGCAGAGTTTTCCTGGGATGTGGGGTAGAAGAGGAAGCCTTTCCTCAGGGTTTGTCAGTTCTAATAGAGTCATCTGCTACCACTGTGCGTGTTTTTAGTCAAATCCTGTTACATATATGCAGAGCCATTATTTCCAAAGTTTTCATGACAGGTGTGCTCTGAGACACTCTGCCTGGGATCATTCATCCTTCTGATTTTCTATGTCGTCTGGAGGGTAGAGGAAGCCCTCCCCCATTCAGCCTGTGGCCCACTTCCTTTGCCTTTTGGAGATGGTACAGGGAGTTTTAGAATGTGGGTCTGGTGGCAGATTTCCCAGGTTTGAATTTTGTGTTTGTGGGAGGTTGAACTATTTACTTAAAAACTCTGGGCCTCAGTATACTCAGCTGTATAAGGGGTATATAAGTCACATAAGCTGTATATAACTCACCTGTCTTGATCTCCTGTAATTTATTTTCCACGAGGGAGAGTAATATTCTAAAACATGAGTCACATCATACCATTATCTCTGCTTCAAATTCTTCAGTGACTTCTCAACATATATACATGCTATAACTCTCACCTTTGGTTATAAATCCTTATGTGATCATCCTTTTCAGTCTTTGGGGCCCCCATGTTAACTTCTTACCCCAGCATTCCAAGCTCATTCCATCAGAAGACGCTTATAATAGCTCTCCTGTCTGCTTAGAATGCTCACCCCTGTGCCACTTGCTTTCACTTCATCTAAGAGGTTTTACGTGGCAAACAAATTCAAATTCACACTGTCACATCAGCTTATTGAATCCTCTTCATGACACCTATCCTTCAGTGCTTTCCTTCTGTTGATTTATTTTTGTTATGTACCTCCCCTCACTTGAATGTAAGCTTCATTAGAAGGAGGTTTTCCTGTTTGGTTCATTGCTCTATCATCTTCATCTGAGCAGTGCCTGGCACATAGTAGGAGCTCAATAAATATTAGTGTTAGATTAATACTGATACTAATATTACTGTCAGTCTCAGCAGATGTGCATTCTTTCTGATGAAATCGCTAACTTTTTATAGGGATGATAATATCTACTTGCCCCCCACTCTTCTGTGTTTTAGGTATAAAAAAATGTGTATTGCACTTAGCATGAGGATAGCTTTTTGTTAGTGAATAGCCCCACAGACAGAGAACAATGGTGATAAGGGAGCAGAGGTGATAAGACATTTAAGGTCATGCACCAAAATGTCCCATAGTCAAGGAATTTCTCTAAAATATCATTGCTTAATCTTTTTAAAACATTCATATTTTGTGTTCTATTCCATAATACATCATTTTTCTTATCATTTACAATTTCTTCCCCAAAAATGACATACTAGAATGATGAACTATGTTGGTAATAGCATAGGATAAATGTTCATTTAATGTTAATTAATTTTCTTTTATCATCTTTCTTTCCAGAGAGATGTGCCTTTGAGAAATGGTGAAACATCATTCAAGTTCTTGCATTTTCATATGGATAGAAAAATCTGGAATAAATTGGCAGCATCAACAACTTCTGATAAGGGGCTAGGGTAAGGAAACCCATTTACTAACCCTAAAGTGTCTGCCAAATGGAGTGGAAACTGTTGAGGTTGGGAGGTGTTGCTATGCACTATTGTTTACTTCCCCTTCCCCCTTGATAGTGCAGACAGGAGCAGGGTCTGGAGTTCTATCTGGCCTGCAGCCTCACTGAGTCCCAGACCCCTTGCCCACAACAGTTCCAGAGATCCCCCCAAAGCACCCCCAGTGTGACACACACTGGGGCACTGCTAGACTGCATTGGCTTCAGCTCCAGCTGTCTTGCCAGGGTGTCATCTGAGCTAAGTGCCCTGGGCTCCTCTGGGCCACATCTCCCTCAGCTCCAGCATACAACCAGGGCACCCCCTGTGTGGAGTGTCCCAGGACATTCTTCCAAGGAAGACATACAGATGGCCAGCAGCCACATGAAAAGATGCTCCACATCACTAATCACCAGGGAAATGCAAATCAAAACCACAGGGAGATATCACCTCACACCAGTCAGCATGGCTAATATCAAAAAGATAAGAAATAAGTGTTAGCGAGAATGTGGAGAAAAGGGAGCCCTCCTACGCTGTTGGTGGGAATGTAAATTGGTGCAGCCACTGTGGAAAACAGTATAGAAGTTTCTCAAAAAATGAAAAATAGAAATACCATAGGACCCAATAATTCTACTTCTGGAACATAGGCAATGAAAACAAAATCACTCAGCCGAGAAGATATATACACCCCTCTGTTTATGGCTGCATTATTTACAATAGCCAAGATATGGAAGCAACCTAAGCATCCACTGATAGATGAATGGATAAAGAAGTGGCACATATACACAATGGCACATTCCTCAGCCATAAAAAAGAATGAAATCTTGCCATTCACAAACATGGATGGATCTAGGGGTGTTGTGTTCAATGGAATAAGTCAGATAGAAAAACACAATATGTGATTCACTTATATGTAACTACAGAGGATAACTACACATACGGTAATGAATGTAATTGTTAAATCACTATGTTATACACTTATATAATATTTTCAGTAAACTATACTTCAATTTTAAAAAATGAAAGCAATATAAATCACTAAACAAACAACCAACCAACCAAATGGGAAGTTCCCCAAATGAGAGCATTTTAGAATGAAATGAAAATCTGTCACAAATAAAATTTTGATATTATTCATAAGGTAGTTGTTTTACCCTGTATGTTTTCCCATCTAAATTTGGATGAAGTCATGAAAATGAAAACATGATGCTGGGATGAGTATTATATTCTTAATGGTTTTATAATATTTGAGTACTTTTTAAAAAATATGAAAAATGTAAGGGTTTATATTTATTTTATTATTTTATTTAATTTTGGCTTGGTTTAACAAAATAATTTTATGTACTAAAATTAACATATACATATTGAAGATAAAACTACTTCATATGTTTTGTCTTTATTCTTCTTCTGTTTTAATGTAAATTGTTTTCTTTTAAATATTTCACCTTGTTTTCACTTTTCAAACCAAGTTTCCCCTTTTCCCTTTTTTCTTTTTGTTACTTTTAATGGTTACACTTCTTATAAAGTGAGATGGATTTTGGGGGGAAGAAGAAAACAATCCAACTTTGGACTGACTTCCAAACTACCAATTAACATGTACAGAAAAATATTTAGGTCGTTTTTTCAATTTGAGTACACTAGTCTATGGGGAAACCTAGCGGGGACAGATGCTCTGAAAAATTACTTATTTACCTACAAGATTAGAATAAGAAATAACAGATCCCCCTTAAGTACTTCAAAACTAAAAACAAAGCAACAATAATGCAATTAGATATGCTAAACCATATGAAACAGGTTCAAATCCAGTAATACAAAGAGTTCTGTTAAAAATTAAAGAGAAGAAAAGTACGATTAATAAATTTTAAGTATATAATTCAGCCATCAATTTTTATCTTGTTTCCACATTTCAAATTGCTAGTAAATTATTATGATGTTATTATCACGATATTAAGTAAGTATAAAAATGTAGTGATAGACTTTTAAATTCACAATAAATGTCTTGACTATCAATGCCAGTGGCAGTTTCTTATACAGGATCAAAGTTTTAGATGAGGTCAATAAAAACAATCTTACATTATTTTCAATGGGCTTATACATAGATGACTGAACAGACATGCTTAAAGTCTGCTTTTATGACAAATTATAAATAGGTATTAGAATAAATGCTTATTAAAGTAGCTATAAAGAGTGCATTGTATATGCATGCTCCAATTGTTCCACATTATCTAGTTTGATATATAAAACTGTGTGCTGTCAATAGGACAGGTAAAATGAGCCCTTATGTCATCGATTAAGTTAATACTTGGAAAGTTTAAATGACTTGCCCAAGTCCAATAACTATCTATTGATAAAGAAAGAAAGGACACGCATGTCTGCCCCACACAGCTATTGGGAAAATCAAAGGAGATGTTTTATAAATTGTAAAGTTTTAAGACATCTTTTCATTTTAATAATTATCAAAGTAATTATCAAATTAATACATGCAAAATGATTAATAACCAAATGGGATTGAAAGGCTGATCATTAAAAACAGCTATTTTCTTTTCTATCCTCTGCCAGCATTTTGATACCCCTCCACCTGCTTCCTGCTTCCTGCTGGCTGCTTCCTGCTTCAGACACCATTCTCCAAAAACAACTTTTTAAAATTATTTAGCTGTTTCTTCTGTCAGTTACATTAAAGCTTAACAGTATTAAAAACCAAATAACCAAAATAATGCACACAACACCAACACTGTTAAATCTTCAGTGTTTCAGGAAACAGAATCTTAGGACCATTAGTAAAACTATCAATGATAATTTTATAGAAGTGCTAAATTTTATAGAATTCCAGAAGATGAGGTGATGGACAACAAAGACGTTTTTGTGGTAGAATTTTGGGGCCAGCTTTATTCAATTTTCACTGAAGATGGAGGGCATGTCTATAACATCAGGCTATTCAGAGAGAACTATGTCAGCAAATACTGTGGGCAGGGCTCTCTCAACAGCAAAACTGCATCTTCCCAATAAAATGTTTCTTTGAATCATCTCTTCCAAAGCTTTGTCTCAACAGAGATAATTAATTCTCTGTAAGTTGGGTACTGATGGTCTTGTGAGGACAGCAGAGCTAGCGGATGCAGGCTCTGAACACAGCCTGTATACATGCCTATTAACAGGCAGGCATGGACTGCATCTTATCTGTTCACAGAGCCCTGTCAGTTGTCAATGGCTACCTAGGGGATCTACTAAGCTACGCAGACAGCAAATTTTCTCTCATACTGTCAATGCTTTACATTATTTTCAATATTATGTCTTTAAGCAGTATCTGGTGGGGAGTAGAGATCCAGTTTCAGAGACTAGGTGTTATTTTCTACAAGCTGTCTTATTTTCATTACCTGCCTTGAAATCTTAAGGGGCGAGAAGTGTGAGGAAGGTATCAGTTATTATTTTTATGGTCATATATTAAAAATGGATTGTTAATTTTCATGATCATACACTAAAAAAATGGGATTTTGGGTGCAGATACACCTAGAGATATGGAATTTAAAGAAAGAAGCACCCTATAT
Source organism: Smutsia gigantea (assembly GCA_032199065.1). Lineage (NCBI taxonomy): Eukaryota > Metazoa > Chordata > Mammalia > Pholidota > Manidae > Smutsia > Smutsia gigantea. The sequence continues at coordinate 437,977 of JAVSCE010015234.1, forward strand.
CTAAGATGCTGCTAATGGAACATCTACCCTTTCCGCCCTGTATGAAAGTGGAACAGGGAACACTAGACCTGCTTGCGTGATGTTGAAGACTGCTTAAGTAATTGGATACATTGTCAGTGGCTGTCAGGAAGAAGGTCGTAGAATACCACAACTGAGTGGCTCTTTATCTGGGTTTAGCGATAAATGCCAGGCTCAGTTCACTCAGTCAGCTTGCCTCCCTAAAGATATGCTGAAGCATTAAAAATGGATGTCTTCTTTGTCAACAGTACATCATGTATATCTAATATGAGTGGCAGTTTTCCACTCAAATTTGGTTCTTAGAATTTTTTTTGTTTAAGTTGGTACATGAAGTTGGTTTGTAAAGTTTCAGTTTTGAAAATTAGCTTGGTATAATGGAAAGATGAAGAGCTAGGATCTTCGGGTTTGAGTATTTGCTATTAACTACTGTGTAGACTAGTTAATAATTCCTCTAAGGCTTAGTTTTCTCAACTGTAAAGTGCAATTAAAATATCTCCCTCATGGTGTTGTGAAGATTAAATAGAATAATATAGGTATAAAACGCAGTAGGTCTTCAAACGTGTATTATCTGACTGTAGATAGTTATGCCTTAGAAAATAAAAAAAAAAGATTTTCTGATGTTCAGTTGAAACAGTCCTAATTGAAAAGTATCTAAACAAATCAGTCACAGAGAATAATAATTATCGTCAGCCTATGGAGCAACAGGAACACCCATACAATGAGAGTGAAAATTGTTTCAAACACTAGAAATATTCTGGCATCACCTAAGCAATGTGAAAGAATGTAGCTTATAGTCCAGTAGTTCTGATCCTAGTTATATGTCCTTAAGTAGAGAAATCCTTGATATAGGTACCTGGAGATCCAATTCCAACATGATTTTAGCAGCATTGTTTATAATACAGAGAAAACTAGAAATAACCCATATATCCATCAACAACAGAATTAATAAACAATAGAATGGATAAGCAATAAAAACTACATCTGTCTAAATCAACATGAATGGATCTCATCAACACAATATTAAGCAACAAGGCAAATTAGAAGACTATAAAGTTTTAGTGTTTCATTTTACATAAAGTGCAAAAACAGGCAAATGCAAAAAACAGTTTAGATAATCAATTTATCTATATATCTATGTATCCAGCTAATCATCTGTCATTTATCTGTTTATCTATGAAACTCATAAAGAAAAACAAGCGAATGATTAATATAAAATTCAGGATAATTTGGTAGGAAGGAAGGTGATGTTTTAGGGAGGGACACAAAGGGAAGTTCTGAGAAACTGCTTATGTGTTTATTCACCTGAAGATGGTTTCATTTTATCTTCATTTTTTAAAAAAGCCCTACTTAAAAAAATTTTAAGACTTAAAGTTCAAAATTGAGGTTCATACAATAAAATGCATACATTTTTGTGTAGGGGTCGATGATTTTTGACATATGTATGCACTCATGTAACCATCACCCAAATCAAGATAACAAACATTCTCACTAATATTTTTTCCCTTCACCTATTTCACTCCTCCTTTTACTCCCTTCCCCATGGCAACCACCAGTCTGTTCTTGTGGTCTATGAATCTGTTTGTTTTGTTTGTTCATTTGTATTGGTTTTTTGATTCCACATATAAATGAAATCATATGGTATTTGAAAAAGACTTGACTTTTTTCAGAGCAGTTTTAAGTTCACAGCAAAACTGATAAAGTGCAGAGATTTCCCATATATTCTCTGTTCCCACACATGGATGGCTTCCCCAATTATCAATATCTCTCACCAGAGTGGTACATTTGTTACAATTGATAAGTCTATATATCATAATCACCCAAAGTCTGGAGTTTACATTACAGTTCACTCTCGGTGTTGCACATTCTATGGGTTTAAACAAATGTGTAATGACATGTATCCATCATTATAATATCATACAGTATTTTTACTGCCCTAAGAATCTACTGTGCTCTGCCTACTTATCCCTCTCTGTTCCCGCCTCCCCCGAGCCCTAGCAAACACTGGTAGTTTTGCTGTCTCCATACTTTTGCCTTATGCAGGAAGTCGTGTAGTTGGAAACATGCTGTGTGTGGTCTTTTCAGATTGGCTCCTTTCAGCTAGTAATATGCATTGAAGTTTCCTGCATGTCTTTTCATGGTTTCATAGCTCATTTTTTCTTAGTGTTGAATAATACTCCACTGTATTGATGTAACACAGTTAATTTATTCATTCACCTACTGAAGGACATCTTGGTTGCTTCAAAGTTTTAGAAATTATAAATAAAGCTGCTATAAACACCTGTGTGCAGGTTTTTGTGTAAACTGAGTTCTCAATTCCGTTAGTAAATGCCAAGGACTGTGATACCTGGCTCGTATGATAAGAGTAGGACTAGTTTTGTAAGACACCACCAAACTGTCTTCCACAGTGGCTGTACCATTTTGCATTCCCACCAGCAATTAATGGGAATTTCTGTTGCTTCACATCTTCTATAGTATTTGGTGTTGCCACTCTAATCTGATTTTTAAGATAAAGGGTAGGATGAAGACATGTTAGTTTTCTAGGGTTACCACCAACTGGATGGTTTAGAGAACAGAAATATATTCTCTCACAGTCCTAGAGGCCAGAAATCCAAAATCTAGGTGTCAGCAGAGTTGTTCATTTCTGGAGGCTCCAAGGGAGAATCTGTTGCATGCCTCTCTCCTAACTCCCGTGGTAGTTCTGGGTGTTCCAGAGCTGGTACATTCCTCAGTCCAGTCTGTCTCCATCTTCACATGGCCTTCTCCTCAGTGTCTGTGTTCTCCTTGTATGTATCTTATAAAGCCACAAGACACTGAAATAAGGGTTCACTCTAATCCAGGACAATCTCGTCTCAAGTTCCTTAACTTAATTAATTACATTTGCAAAGACCTTTACCCAAATGAGATCACATTCACAGGTTCCAAGTAGATATATCTCTTTGGGGGTCCTTTATTGTTATTATTATCATTATCATCATTATTATTATTTGTGTGTGTGTATGTGTGTGTGTATAGCTACCATCTGTCACCATACAAAGTTATTACAATATTATTGACTATATTTCTTATGCTGTATTTTTCATTTTGCTTTGAGGGTCCATTATTCAATTCACTCAGTGTGTATAGATCTTATTATTATGTGACTTTAATAGACATATTGTTTCCTTTGAGTATTTGATAGAGTTTTCAAGAAAAATAAATATGCTTAAAAGAAAAAAGTAAAAAAAAATATTAAAAAATGTTCTAATGTCAATTGCAAGATTAGGTTGTCTCCCAACTTGACAGCATAAAATAGGTAAAGAAATACTTCTCAGTAGAGAAATATTTTCTTAACACTTTGAAATAAAATAACATTGTCTATATATTTATATACATATAAAACATATTGCATATTGAATTCTCACAAAATCTAATTTTGAAATGTACTGAAGCTGAGTTTTTTTCCTATATTTCTATAAGAAATAATGTTAAATCTGATTTTATATTTGAGATGGTTTTTAATTTTGATGGCTAAAGTCCTAGATTCAAACAATAGAGCATTAAATAAGAATCCTAAATTCATTTGTAAGTGGCAATTCACAAAACAGGAAAAAGAGAGCATTATCAATAAGAGTTTCGTCCTGACTCATGACACAGAAGTACATGGTTCTCTTCCTGGCTTCCAGAGGGACAACTGATTTTTAAAATATTAATGACCCATGTTGGAGAGGATGTGAATATATATACACCCTTTAACAATCTTGTAGGAGTGTAATTTATCATAATCTTTCTAAAATGAAATTTGGCAGCGTATATCAGGAAACTTAAAAGTATTTAAGTCCTTTGTCCTAGTAATCTATTTATAGGAATTTATACTGAGGAAATAAGTGGCTATTCATATAGATTTATTCAATTATATTTAACACAGAATCATCAGCAATAGTATAAGAACTGGAAATAACTTAATTTTCCAAAAATAGGATAAATAAATTGTCACTTCAGGTTCCAGTTATCTATTCCTATGTAACCAACTACCCCCAAACTTAGTGACTTAAAATAAAAATGCATTATTAGATCTCATGATTCACTGTGTCAAGAGAATAGTAAGGATGTACTGTCTCTGCTCCACCATGTCCAAGGCCTCAAGTGGGTTAACTCAAAAGCTAGGGACTGTGTGGTACAGCTGGGGTCGGCCAGGCATTTCTCTATGTGGCGTCTATGTAGCCAGTTTGTACTTCTTCACAGGATGTTGGGTTCTGCATAGTTGGACATGTCACAGGGCAACTCAGGGGTTTAGAAACAAGCTTAACAAGAGAAAAGAAATGGAAGCTGCTAGTTTCTTATGACTTACCTGGGAACTAGGATCATGTCTGTCACTTCCACCATATTCTCTTGGTCAAAGCAATTAGAGAGCTCACCCATATTCATGGGGATGAGACACAGACACTAATTTCTGTTGGAAGGATTGTCAGACAATTTGTGAAAATCTTTAAATGGCCCCAAATGGCAAATGTTAAAAAGTCTTACACTGCTAACTATTGGAAAACAAAGAGGGTGATCATTATGAACAATACATTTTGGTTGTGTTAATAAGAAAAACAAGCCAATTTTCAAGGAAATTCCAAAATAAGAAAAATGTTTCACAGAATGGTGGCATTTTTGAACCAAAATAAAAATCTTCTATGCGACCCTTTTGAAGACTGGTAGATATTTACATACAATGCTTTGAAGAGTTCATGTAACTTTTTATCATTTTTGTAGTCTTCCTTGTTAGCATCAGAATATTGAAATTCATATGACATCAAAGTAAAAGAGAGATCAGTGACAGAAATCAGTTGTGGATGGAAGGTAATGGTGACAGTCTCTAGGGACATCTATAACTTAAAAGAATGGGAAGAAACACAGAGAATTAGTAAAGAAAAATACACAAATGATGAAAAAAGACAAGGTGAAAGATTTTAAAGCATATTCTTAGAAAAAAAATATGGCATTTACAAGGCAATTAGTGAAATATATAGACTATTGGGAGTTTATAACACCACTATCTCAAATTTATTTTAAGTAAATTTTTAAAGGTTTTGCATTTTCAGAGATATCTGCAGACACAAAATCTTAAAGATCATAAATAATGAAATAAATGGAGTCATGATTACTGTAGTTAGCTCAAGTTAACTATGGAATATGAAAAACTGTTTACATAAGAAAGCTACTTGAAGAAGTAAATATAAAAGTGTAAACACATTAGAAGTAACATTTTTTTGTGAAAAATATAACTGATAAAAATTGGTAGATAATTCAGACATGAAAATTCAATAGGGGACTATGGATAATTGCTTCTTGGTAGGTTTGCTTAGTGTTGCAAATTTTACATTGTTATGTAAGGGAGTCGTAAACAATAGTTGCTAAATATAAGACAGCAAAGCTTGAAATTTAAGCTTTAAAAACTATGTTTTCTTTTTATAGCCAAACGACCCATGTTTTTAAAGACTGTTTTAAAATATAAGGAGAAAAAAATGAATAGGAAGAAAGTTGTACATATTAAAATGGTAATATACCAGTTTTATAAAATCACTCTCATCCTTCAGGAATCATGGTTTTGCCAACTAAACTTTTATAGTTATAAACAAAAACTGTGATCTTTTTAAGGATTTAAGGTTCCATTTAGTATCCTTAGACCACAGAGCAGCACAATTATTGCTCTTTCTCTACGTAGAATGAGAAAGAATAACTGTTTACATGCCACTTCCTTAATACATGGCAAGACAACCCTGTCCACAAAAGCTCACTTTTCATCGTGGTAGTTGGTGAATAGAAATACTACTTTGAAAGCACTTTTTCCCTTCTCTTACCTAGGAAGCTCAAGTAATGCAGCATGTAGGAATTAGCTGTCAAATTTCAATTCAGTAGGGTATTGAAGGTATAGAATCTGAATATCACACAACATGTAGACATCTGACTCATTAGATCATATTATCCTGTGTATCATGTCTGTGTATTCCCTGAATCTTAAATGATAGTTACTGGCCTCTAATGGTGATAAGGGTAAAAGTTGCAAGGCATGGATAAAAGAAAACTTACTAATAGTTCAATTTCCAGGGACCTCAGAGGTACAGTCCAATTGTAATTTTAAGAAGTTCAACAATATTAAATGATTTACCCAAGGACCCAAAGCTATTTAGTGTCCGGAACTTTTAGCAATTATATCAGATATCTCATATGCTGCTGCAGATCATCTCAGCTTCACCTTCCTTCAGGCCCTGGGCCACTTGCTCTGCCCACTCATTTCCTGGAAAAACCGAGTGCTTGTAGCCCATACATGTTGGCTGCCTGAAGCTGTCTGCTGGAGCCTCTGGCTTCTCCCATCACTTCAAGACTTTGAAGTATGCAGTGGTTCCAGAGGTGACAGGTGAGGCAGCCTAGAAAAATGAAGCTTTTAACTCCTAATGGAATGAACTTTGACCAATGAGGGCAGGAGACAGGAGAAAGGAGACAAAGTCCCTTTCCACTCTTCCCCCGACAGAGTATTTGAGGCTGTGTGTTTCGGTATAGTTTATCTTTAGATGGGTGAATACGTGTGTGCTTTTTGAAGTAGCACTATTTTGGATATGTACCACCTTGTGTCTGTTCCATTCTTTCCTGATTCACTTACCTTCTCCCTCACTCTCAGAATCCTGGGTTTGCACATCTTCATAAAACAGTGGCATCTAAGTTTTACCCCAGAGTCTGTTTTCATAGGAACCCAGGCTCCGACAATTATGCAGATCTTCCTCACCTTTGTAAGTCTCAGTTGAATGAGAGAGATGTATTTATAACAGAAAAGCCCTTTAATTTTATTCACAAAACATAAAGATTAAGAGTTTAAAGGAGAAATAAATTTAACTGTGGATAGTAGTCTAAATTTAGGTCAAATTGTTATGTGCTAACAGGGATGAGTGAGTAATTTTTTTTTGTAATCAAGTACAATTTTCATCTAGGCCTTATTTAGTTGGTATCAGTCTATTGATTAAAAATGAATTAGTGGTGAATGTGAGGCACATACAATTCAAGAGTTAAATATTTATTATTCCTTTCATTAAAATGAAAATTTTTATTCTTACTAATGCAGTTGCCTTAAATTTGACTTAAATATAGCATGAAGAATATTGCTATAACATTTGTATTTGATTCCTAGTGGTATTCATTTAAGTCTTTTCACTTCTAATATTTGTGGTCTTATATACAGCAAGTAACATAACTGAATTTTGTTCTTTTGGTAATATGATAGTATTTGTCTTTCATAGTTTATTTTAGTATATTTATATATTATATTCCTGATTCATTTAGATGTTTTTGTACCATCTTATTTTGTACATTTTGCTTATTCATTTTTTTCTTCTTTATTCCTCTTCTATCTGCAGTTTTAAAATTAAATTATATTAATTTCTTAGTGGATATTCTTCATTTTAAATCAAGTTATCTAACTAAATTTTTTCTTAAAAAAAAGTTCGAAGTAAGTTTCCATCATCCTGTATGACTGGAAACAGGTTTTACTATACTTTAGATATGTATAGAGCAACACCCCATCCCATTTTGTTAATGCATTGTAAATTCAACTTTCACCTTTATTCTTTTAAAACATAACATTATTACATTAAAGTGAATTTTAATAAATTATTTTTGAAATACTCTATTTTAAGTCTCACAATCCCCTTATGTTAATGTTTTTTCTTGCTAATATACATCTTTTAATAGTTCCTTTGGTGAGAGTCTTTTAATGACAGTAGTAAATTCTTTTAGTCTGTCAATGTCAGACAATATATTTATTTTGCCCACACTCTGAATGACAGTTTAACTGGACATAAAATTCTAGGTTGACAGCTATTTTCCTTCCTCACTTTGAAGCTGTTAATCCATTGTCTTCTGGCATCTATTGTATTTAATCTATAGACTGAATTGGGGAGAACTGACATCTTGACAGTGTTAAGCCTTCCTATCCATGAACATAAAATCTCTTTCTATTTATTTAGTTCCTTGATTTTGTTCATCAGAATTTTGTAGTTTTCTTCATGTAGATCTTATTCATACTTTGTTAGATTTATCTCTGTTATGGTCTGAATGTTATGGTACGAATCCCCCCAAAATTCATATGTTCAAATCCTACCTCCTAAGGTGATGGTATTAGGAAATGGGGACTTTGGGAGGTGACTAGGTCATCAGGGTATAGCCCTCATCAATTGAATTAGTACCCTTATAAAAGAGTCTCCAGAGGTTACTAGCTTTCCCTTCCCACAATGTGAGGACACACCGAGAAGCCAGCAGTCTGCAACCTGGAAGAAGTCCTTCACCATAGCCTCACCATGCTGGCACTTTCATCTTGGATCTTCTAGCTTCCATACATTTCTGTTTTTTATAAGTCACCCAGTTTGCGGTATTTTGTTATTACAGTATGAATGGATGAAGATAATACCTAAGCTTTCCATTTTTGGAAGAGTGCTAATGTAAATGGTATTACGTTTTTAATTTAAAAGTCCACTGTTCATTGCTGGTATATAGGAAAGCAACTGAATTTTGTATTTGTATCCTGAAACTTTGCTATAGTCACTTACTAGGTCCAGGAAGTTTTCTTTGTGGGGGGAGGGGGCTGATTCATAGATTTTTTACATAGACGATCATGTCATATGTAAGCAAATACAGTTTTACATCTTTCTTCCCAATACGTATAGCTTTTATTTCCTATTTTTCACTTACTGCATTAGCTAGAATTTCCAGTACAATATTGAAAAAGGATTGGTGGGAGGGGACATCCTTGCATTACACCTGATTCTTAGTGGGGAAGCTTCAAGTTTCTCACCATTAAATATGACATTAGCTGTAGGTCTTTGTCTTTATCAGGTTTGAGTAAGCTCCTCTTTATTCTTAGTTTACTGAGAATTTTTACAATGAATGGGTGTTTGATTTTGTCAAGTGCTTTTATTTTTACTGCATCTATTGATATGACCATGTGATTTTTCTTACTTAGTTTGTTGATGTGATGATTTACTTTAATTGATTTTCGAGTGTTGAAACCAGCCTTGTATACCTGGGAAGACCTCATTTGGTCATAGTGCATAATTCTTTTAACACATTGTTAAATTCAGTTTGATAAAATGTTGAGAATTTTTGCATCTATATTTGTGTTTAGGATTATTATGCCTTCTTTGTCATTATGTAATGCCTTTTTTTAATCTCTGATAACTTCTCTTGCTCTCAAACTTGTCTGAAATTAATATTTCATATAATACAGCAACATAACTCCTGTTTTCTTTTGATTGGTGTTAGCATGATATATTTTTCTCCATCCATTTACTTATAATCCATATGTGCCATTATGTTTACAATAGATTTCTTGCTTAAAACTTATAGTTGGGTGTTATTTTTTGATCCACACTGATAATGTCTGTCTCTTTTTGCACTTAGACCATTAACATTCAAAGTGATTATTGATATAGTTGGATTAATATCTCCTATATTCAGTACTATTGTCTATTTCTTGCTTTTGTTCTTTGTTCCTGTTTTGCCTTTCACTCTTTTTCTGCCTATTGTGGTTTTAGTTGAGAATTTTATATGATTCCATTTTCCCTCCTTTTTTTAGTGACTGCCCTGGAGTTTCAAAAAAAAATTTGCCGCTAGTCCAAGTCCATTTTCAAACAACACTACTTTACCCATTTTAAAATTGGGTTATCTTTGCATTTTTTTTGATAATGCTCTTTGTAACACAGACTTTAGAAATTTTGGTGAAATTCCATTTATCTATATATTGTTTCCTTTTATTGATTAGGTTTTCAATATCTAAGAAATCATTCCTTAATTCAAGGTCATTAATATGTACTCATGCTTTCTTATATTTGTATAGATTTAATTCTTACAGTTAGGTCTTATTTGAGTTCCTTTTTGTGTATGGTATAAGATGGAGATTCAATTCATTCTTTAGCATGTGGATGTCTAACTGTCCCAGCAACATTTGTTGAAAAGACTATTCTATCCCTCATTGAATTGTACTGGCACCTTTATGTAAATTAATTGACATAAAGGTTTGGGTTTATTTTTGGACACTCAGTTCTTTCTATCGATCTATATTTCTAACCTTATATCAGTGCCATGTACTCTTGATTACTGTAGCTTTGTGAAAAGTTTTACAATTGACAGTATGTCCTGAACATTTGGTTTTCTTTTTCAAGAGTGTTTTGGCTATTTAGGGGTCCTTGAATTTCCATATGAATTTTAAGGTTAAATTATTATCTCTGCAAAAAAAAAACACTGAAATTTTGATAAGAATTCCATTAAATCTCTAGATCAGTGTAATTTATTGTCATCTTAATAATTTTAAATATTCTGATCAACAATCCACTCTCTCCCCATTCACAGGGGCAGCCCGCTGAAGCACCCCTCCCATAAGGGCAGCCTGTTTTTTTCCTTGGTCAACAATGAACCCTGCCTACTCTCACCAATTGTCTTGCCAATGAGTTTCAGCCCCGGGCAAGTTCACTATGGACTCAGTGTGACCAAAGAAATGATAGTAGAATGTTCTTGGGGTGAAAGGGTTATACCCAACTTTATTTCCAGGTGGCAGGTCAGTCACTAAAATCCTGTTCACTCAGAGCAAGTCTCATGCAGCAAGCCGGTCTCTGCCTCTGGGCTCCTCTGTCGGCACAGCCGTCCCACACAGCCATCCTCTGGGCCCCTCGGCACAGCCGTCCCACACAGCCATCCTCTGGGCCCCTCGGCACAGCCGTCCCACACAGCCATCCTTTGGCCTCTGTCCTCAGCGCTGCCACCACTCCAGCCTCTGCTCTGCTCTCCTGCAGCCTTGCAGCCATGCCACAGTATCACCCCCAGAGCACTGGGCGGAGCTCTTTATATAGAGTCAACAGCCATGTATTGCCCACAGGTGTGCAGTGAGCTAGTCAACCAGGGCCAGGTGAGAATCCTGGCCACAGGAACTCTCATTTTATCCACATATGTATACACACACAAATACATGTATACATTTATTATGCATATGTAAACATATATGTGTATATAGTATCTTATGGTAATACATTTGGAGGTAACAAATGTCCCCAAATTATGATGTTGAAATAATTTTCTTTGTATATAAGGCTAATGTGACAGACTATTCACATTGTCTTTTGCTTTCTAATACAGTGGTTCTGAGAACTCAGCATGCATCATGGTCGTGTTGAGGCCTAGGTACAGCACAGATTGCCAGGCTCACTGCCAGCGTGGCTGATTCAGTAGATCTGACGTGGGCTGTGAATTTGCATTTCTGACAAGTTTTAGGTGGTATTACTGGTTCAGGGACCATATTTTGAGAGCCAATATTGTTTGTATCACTGTGTTGTAGGCATACTTTGTGTTATTTATATACCCTAGAATCACGGATGTTTCCTAATTCTTTTACACCCCTTTTCTGGATGCTCATTGAACTTATGAACCCATTCATAAGATGGCTGGTCAACCTTCACCAGGTGGACTGGTAGAGAGAGCTCATTGTGCTAACTGAACTAATAAATCCTGCCACTACAGCCCAGCACCTTTCCTGTCTAGGTTAAAACTGTTCTCCTGTAAAGACTGCTTGGCCCAATATATTAGAAAATCCTTCATACAATGTCATGATCTAATGAGATTACTCTTTAACCTTCAATTTCCAGTAACACTCCAAGTGTTAGAGAGCTATCATAAGCAGAGTACAAGCATAAAATGTATAGTAGTGATCTTTCAGTGACAAATGTATCTGAAGTAGGATCCATTAGATAGAACCAGAATTCTAGATACTTTATTTTGATTAATTCTAAGAATTTGTGATTATCCTTCATATGTGTTTCTGCATTCCTGTTTCCATATATTATTTTTTAAATGAAAAAAGAATCAAAATAACAGTTTGGGTTTTCCAAAGAGTTTACAATTATAAGTAGTTAGATAATAATATTTTTAATGTTTGAGAATGGTAGAGGTCAGCAGAAGGGAAGAAGCAATAACTGCCAAATTAGCCAAACAGGAACCTCACCTGAACTACCTGCATCATTTTCTTTCCTTTTGTCTCTGTTTTAGGATGAAGGTCTAATTCCGGAAAATCATTAAATAACCTTGTGGCTATATTTCAATGATGTAAATAAATGCATCCTAGCATATATTAATACTTCTGTATATGCACCCCTTCTTCCCCTTGCATTATTCTCCTTTGTGTTGAATAAAGGTACACGACTAAGAGAAAAGTGATTCACGCATTCTACTTCGTCAGATACTTCCCGCTGCCTGGCTAGTCTAGAAAGGAGTGCAACTTGCTGATGATTACAATTAGAAGGGCATGATCCATTACATTAACTTTAATGAGCTGCAGCAGGTCACTTGGTTACGGATGGTACCATGCAAAGGTTGCAGTTCAGGGTGAGATAAATCCCTGACAGCATTCTCCTGACATTTGTGCAGTGGCCATAACAAAGGAAGGCTCGCTAGTTTGTAGTCATAGAAATGGCTGAACTTCACTGTATCTTTCCATTTGGATAAGCCTTAGTGTTACTATCTAAAGTGCTTAATAATTTATAAACAGAGCTTATGTAACTGGCCGTCATGATGCACAGCGTTGACTTAGCAGTGGTCTTATAGTTGAAGGGATGATAGAGAGTTTCTACATCTATTGTATATCCTCTCACTTGATTTTAAGGGTGCATTTAAACTTCAGCCAGTATATTCAGGAACTCTAAAAACCAATTAATGATTTAGTTAAAAAAGTCTGCAGCAGAATGTATTAGACCGACTTGTCTCTGAGCACAAGCAAGACATTTCTATGTGAAAATTTCCATTTTAAGATATATTAATATTTTAAATAATAGATGAAATATAAGCCTTTCAAGAAGATGAAACGATAAGAGGGCAAACTAAGAATATTTACTTTATCTTACATTGAAAGGGGTATTTAACTATAATAATATGAATTTGGCCCCACTGTATCTTTCTAGCTGAACAGTAAATAAACAACACTATGGTTTATATAGAAGTCAGTAAACTGTAAAAGAATGTGCTTGAAAGACTTCTAATTTTTCAAAGACATGTCTTTCATTTTGTAAGGATCAAATAAAAAGTGAAACATCGAAACCATATCTTCTTTTCTCAAACCTATTCTGTGGTTTAAGAAAGGTTGTTAGAGTAACTATAGGCATTTTTGAACTGGTGACTGAAAAAGCTAGCTTTCCTTATGCCTAAGTAGAAAATACCTATATTTTAAAGCCATGGATGGCTGGGGGTGATGGTGTTCCAAGGGGAACAGTAGTGGGGCAAAAATAGGGTCCGGGCCTGGAAAGAGTCCATTTGGATGTTGCCTCAGAATAGGCATAAATCCTTAAGAACCTCTCCATTCAGGAGGATAAATATATAATAGGTGAAGAACACTCAGCCAATGATTTCAAGCTCATAGCAGTCTTCCCTGAGCCATTATCATAAATTGCTAGCTTGGCAAGGGAGACATAACTATGGAATTCATTGTCTGAAGCAACTCTTTTGACAGAGTTTCTTTCCTGGTTTATGTTTATACATGTGCTGCTGCCCTTATTTGTAGCTTTGTCAGTATAGCTTCATTTTCGCTCATGATGGTCGTTCCTATCACATCTATTTTACCACTGTGTGACCAGTTATTTTCCCTAATTTCAGTGCAAAGGGCAAACAGAGAATGTAAAAGTGCATGGTAAAAAAAGTTTGATGGGTTGGGACACAGTCTTCTTTCATGTGGGTATAAACACTTTAGCCAGAGCTAATGTGGGCCAGTCACTTAAATCCTCAAAATTAAGTGTCTAATTGTTCCCACAATGGTCTAATTGTGGCTGCAATTAACTGCAGGTGCAATGTTTGCACCTGCAGCTAATAGAGTGACTAAGCTACCCAAAACAAATCGCCTAAGCAGAGACGCAGGGCCATTGACTTACAGCTCTGCACACTTGAAGCTGCTTGTTTTTATATTAAAGATACTATTAACAAACATCCTTTATGTTTCTAGGACCCCCGTTAATCTATCATTCTTTGCATTTTGTGTTACAGTGTGTAATTTCTACACACTAGAACACAGTAAATCTGGGCATTTAAATTTTTCTCTTAACTTGAACAAAATCTTTGTTAAATAGTTCCAGAAAAGAACAGACGCCACCCATGATCTTTCCTGGTTGGAAAGCTTCATTTCTGCAAAGAACAGATAAATAAAGAAAAGGTTTTGTTTTATGATAAATAGTCATGATTTGGACTTGTGGGTCATTTATATAGTTTTAACCAAGTGATTTTATTTTTTTCTCTTTCATCCCCCACTCCCTAGTTTTCTTTACTTGGAAAAGGGCTATTCCATAATCCTCATTTCTTTCTGTCGTATGTTCCTTCTGGCACTGCTGGAATACCTGGGTTGGAGTCAATATTGAAGTAGTGGCCTTTCTGATGAATCTAACTGGTCAGTGGCATCTCATGGCACTGTTTTGAAAGGGGCGTGGCATAGATCAAGGGGGGAAGATGGTGTTTCCTTGAATACTGGGCTATGGGGGGAGGTGGCTGTGCGGAGCAAGAGGTCAAGACATAGCCTAATTATTAGCTGATGCTGTCGTTTCTGCCCCTGGGTCTATTTCATGACCACTGAAGCTTGTATCAGCAAACTTTGAAAGGATGAAGACATGAATATTTCCCAATTGTTTGACTTTCAGCCTTCCTGGGTGACCTGCATTTCACCATCTAACAGGCCATAGCAGAGCATAGACAGGGTTGGACAGGTCATGCCCTAGCTGGGGTTGCACAGCTTCTTGAATAAGGAAACTCGATACAGGCCTTAAGGTTAGAGGTCAGTAATCAGGATTCTCACAACTTTCTTAGGTAATCACCTATTAGAGACATTATTAATTGGACACCAGAGGGAACTGTCTTTGCTTAGAACTGTTGCCATTGATGACTTTGACAGGCTTTTCATAATGGTCAAGAGGAGTAACACAAGATGTTTTTACAGATTCTCCAAACCTTCACAAACCATTTAAGTAGTGGTGACTGCTTTTAAATCTCTTTGAGAAAAGTAAATATCTTTTAAAGATACAATATCAAGGTAGGATAATGGCATGGACATAGCTGGTGATATATTTTTGATAAGAATCCTCTTCTTTCATTGTAAGAAGTGAATTAGTGTCCTTTTTTTATAGTAAGGGCTTTATATCTCTATGAAAAACCATATTACCTATATAACATAAAACTTGATAACATTAATAGACATTTCCAAAGAATTCAGTGTGCTAGCAGATATAACATTGTGCATTCAGTGCATAAATTCAAAATCCAGCCAGCTTGATCTAACAAAATAGTGCCTATTCCTACAAACTTTTATAAGTCCTGCGTTTTAATTCTTATTTCCTGTGCTTGGATGAATAATTTTACTAAACAAATTTTTCTACCATATTGACAAAAGAACCTCTAAGGAATTTTGCTTCTGTATTTATGAAATACAAGTCCATTGGTTGATCTTTCATGAGGGAACACCAGAAGTTGCTGAAACTATATACATTTGTAGTTAATTTACAAATACTTTTCTCAGTTTGAAGATATGTTGAGAAACTAGAAATAGTCATCATTAGTGTCTAAACAATGATTTAAATAGCTTTTATTTCTCCAGTGATAGGTTGGTGCCTCATTTTTAGTTTGGGATTCTTTGCTTTGGCAAAGACTTTTTAAAAAGTTCAAGTCAGAACTTCCGGGAAGATGGCGGTGTGAGCAGGGCGGCAGAAATCTCCTCCCAACACTATATTTATCTACGAAAACACCGAAAATACATCTATTCCTAAAAGAGAGACGAGAATACACAGGAAAGCGCACAGCGTGCAGCTACACCCGAGAGGACTCGGCACTGCAAGAGGCGGGTAAGATACGGAGCCGCGACCCGGCGGGACCCGAGCCCTCCCCCACCCCAGCGCACCGGCGGGAGGAGAGGATTCAGAGCCGGGAGGGAGTGGAAGTACACCCCGCGAAGTAGCCAGCCCAGGGGATCTGCGCGGGGAGCGCTGACCCACATTGCGCAGTGCAGCGGAGATTGGAGAGACAGAGGGGCAGGATCTGAGCGGGGAACCCTCCAGGGTGCTTGCAGCCGGCTCCCGGGAAGGAAAAAAAAAAAAAAAAAAGCGCGCGCTTTCTTCAGCGGTCCAAAGAGACAGGAGCCCAGCGTGTTCAAGGGTAGCTTCTTTACTAATAGTCTAACTTAACTCACTTAGTATGCTATTACAAACAAAATCTAAAGTTTCTTTTTTATTTTCTTCCTTTTTCTTCCTCCTCCATTCTTTATATATTAGGTATCATATTCTGTACTCTTTATCTATTCCTTGATTGACTTTGAGGTAGTTGATTTGATTTTGCATCTGTTTAGTAATTAATTTTTCTACTTTCTTTACTGTGGTTTTATTAACCCTGGTGACAGCTATTTAGCCTTAGGTACACTTTCATCTATAACAATCCCTCCAAAATACACTGTAGAGGCTCTTTGTGGGAGGTAAATTCTCTCAGCTTTGCTTATCTGGAAATTGTTTAATCCCTCCTTCAAATTGAAATGATAATATTGCCAGATAAAGTATTCTTGGTTCGAGGCCCTTCTGCTTCATTGCATTAAATACATCATGCCACTCCCTTCTGTCCTGTAAGGTTTCTGCTGAGAAGTCTGATGATAGCCTGATGGGTTTTCCTTTGTATGTGATCTTATTTCTCTATCTGACTACTTTTAATAGTCTGTCCTTGTCCTTGATCTTTGCCATTTTAATTATTATATGTCTTGGTGTTGTCTTCCTTGTGTTACTTGTGTTGGGAGATCTGTGCACCTCCATGGCCTGAGACTATCTCCTTCCACAGATTGTGGACGTTTTCAGCCATTACCTCCTCAAAGACACATTCTATTCCTTTTTCTCTCTCTTCTTCTTCTGGTACCCCTATAATGCGAATATTGTTCTGTTTGGATTGGTCACACAGTTCTCTCAATATTCTTTCATTCCTAGAGATCCTTTTTTCTCTCAGTGCCTCAGCTTCTTTGTGTTCATACTCTCTAATTTCTATTTCATTTACCATCTCCTCTACTTCATCTAATCTGCTTTTAAATCCCTAGATTGTATGTTTCATTTCAGATACCATACTTTTTAAATTGTCTGTCTCTTTCTTGAGTTCCTTCCTGAGGTCTTGAATGTTTTTCTGTAGCTCCATGAGCACATTTATGATTTTTATTTTGAAATCTTTTTCAGGAAGATTGATTAGTTCAGTTTCACTTGGCCTTCTTTCTGGTGTTTGTGGGGTTTTATTTTGTACTAGGTTCTTTTCACATTTCATATTTGTAATAATAATGTAGTGTAGGTAGCACCCTCTAGTACCCAGAAATCTAGTCTGTGGAGCTACTCAGTCCCTGGATCGATGGTGGGGGTCGCAGACAAGCAGTGCTGATGCCTGCCAGGAGGAAAGAGCTCTTTGCTTTCTGGCTGCAGTGCCTGCCTCCACTGGCAGGGCCGGTGGGCCAAGTATGCAGGGAGGAGCCTGTATGCTATTTGTAGCCCTTGTCACTGCCTTGGTGGGGTACCCTCTGGCTGGCCTGGTGCAATGATGTGGGCAGCAGGTTTGTGAGCCAGTGCCATCTGGGAGGAAGGAGCAGCAGGCTGCATATCATGGTGGGGGGCCTTGGAGTGGCATTGCAAACCAGGGGAATGGAGCCCCTGAAGCTTCTGAAAGTTCCCAACCTGCTGGACTGAGTGCACCAGGACAATTTTGTCCACCTGTCCTTTCTCTTGAGCAGCAAGGTCTGTGCAGTCCTTGCCCCTTTAGCAGCCTTTTTGCTGTTGGGAAGTCTCTCAGAGTGCCCACCTTTCTTTTGTCCCAGAGCGGCCAGTTGTGGGTACTTGTTCTCCACAAGCGGCTGGAATTTCAGTCTCTCCTAGTATTCTGCCTGTCTTAGCTTTCCAACCCCACAAATCTCCAGAGCACCATGTAAAATAGGTTCATGCTCCCAGAGCAGATCTCCAGGGATAGGTGTTCAGCAGATCTAGGCCTCCAACCCCTCCTGCTCCATTTCTCTTCCTCCCACTGGTAAGCTGAGGAGGGGAAGG
The DNA here is from genome assembly GCA_032199065.1 of Smutsia gigantea. NCBI lineage: Eukaryota > Metazoa > Chordata > Mammalia > Pholidota > Manidae > Smutsia > Smutsia gigantea. The sequence goes on from JAVSCE010015234.1 coordinate 456,069, forward strand.
GCTTGGATCCCACTGGATTGTGGCTTTGGTTCTTTACCCTTTTCCGTGAGGTCTGCTATTTTCCCCAGATGTAGGCAGTCTGCCACAGCCTTCTTTCCTGTTGCTCTTTCAGAATTAATTGTATTTGCTTTATTTTCATATTATATGTGGTTTTGGGAAAAGGTTTCTGTCTCACCTCTCATGCTGCCATCTTTAAGTCAATCCTCCAGCTACATTTTTTGTCTAGTGATATATTTGGACATATTTCCTTATGTTGTATTTTTTCTATACTATGCCTTCCTTGCTTCTTTTTATTTTTCCATTCATCTTTAATAGTCAAATTTTCTTTATACTCCTTTACTCCCTCTATTAATTTGAAGTTACACATTCTGTTTTTATTCTTTTAATGAGAATGATAGTCTTAAATTTAATGATTTACTACTTAACAAATACTTGTCTTAACAATATCTCTGATGTCCTCCCGCAAATACAAACACCTTAGACTCTTTAAAGTGCAGTCACCCCTCCCATCTTTCATGTCTACATTTTAATTTATGCTCACACAATCATTATCATCAATACTTTTAATAATTAATACATTCACTAATTTATTTGCTTACTATTATACTTTATACTCCATCATTTTCTTCTGAGTACATTTTCCCAAAGTACATGTTTCAGTACTTCTTTCAGCAGGATCTGTGAGTGGAAAATTATTTCTACCTTTGACTGAAAATCTGTTTTGCCCTCATTCTTACTGAATGTCCAAATGGATGGATATACAATTCTAGAGTGATGGACACTTGCTGTCAACACATTAAATGTATACATCCCTGTCTTCTCAATTGTGGTTGATTATAAGATTGTCATCAATATAATAGGTATTCATTTATAGGAATTTTAGGTGTTTTGGCCTTTATATTTAGGAGGTAATTTTAATGAAATGCTTAATTATGGATGTGTTCTTTAACACTTTTGATATTGCACTGCTTCAGGACTCATGTATTTCCTCATTTATGGTTAATTTTCATTCACTCGCACATTGAAATTTGCCTCTCCCTCCCCTCCTCTTTCTATTCTGTTCTTTAGAATTCCTATTGCAAATACAATATAGCTTCTCATCATGCCTTTAATGTTTTAACTTTGGTTATCTTTAAATCTTTCTCTGAGCTGAATTTTGGGTAATTCCCCAGGTCAATTTTTAGCTTAGTAAATTTCTCTTCAGTGTTTCCTAATTTGTCTTTCCTTTAACTTTTGCTGTCTAAAACAGTTCTTAGTTTACTTACTCTAGCATTCCTCTATGTTTGTAGAAGAAAGTTGTTCTAAGCAATCTAGTCTACCATAGTACTGGAAGTTCATGACCATTTTTCTAATATCTTAAATTAGTTTTTGGAAGGCCTCAAAACTAATTAAAATGATCTGGTATTCTAAATGGTAACAAGAATCAATATGCAGACAATTCTAAGGAAAAGGAGGAGGAGAGAGGAGGTCTGTTTATTTTGAAGGGGACTACTACTTTACTAGGCTGACAGAACAAGTACCACAAACTGGGTGTTTTAAACATTAGAAATATATCATCTCACAGTTCTGGGGCTGAAAGTTCAAAATCAAGATGTCAGCATGGTTGGTTCCCTCTGAGGGTGTGAGAGAGATCTGTTTTAGGACACTTTCCTAGCTTCTGGCGGTTTTCTGTCAATCTTTGACATTCTTTGGCTTCTGTGGCATCTCCCTGATTTCTGCCTTCAACTTTACATGGCATTCTCCCTGTGTGCATGTCTGTGTTCAAATTTTTCCTTTTCATAAGGATAGCATTCATGTTAGATTAGAGGCTCATCCTGCTCCAGTATGACCTCACCTTAACTAATTACATCTGCAATGACCCTATTTCAAATAAGCTTACATTCTTAGGCGCTTGGGGTTAGGACTTTAATATATGAAGTTGGAGACACACACAAATCCATAACAAAGACACACTGGAAGTAGACAGCAGCTTGAATTTAGGTTCTGAGAGATCTGTTTGAAGTCTGGCTCTGACAGCTACTAGCTTCAATGAATTTCTCTTTTATATCACCTATACAACAGGGAAAATAAGGATTATAATTAATCAAGTGTATATGAAGCATGATAATGCCTTCCATGAATTACTTCCTCAGTGAATGGTAGATATCATTTTTTTATTGAGAGACTTGCAGTAGTTAGTGGACTAGTGTTTCATTAAAGTTCTGCTTACTCACATCAGAGATCCTAGAAATCTATGTGATTACACATGAAAAGAATAAGGAGCATTGTAGCGGTGACTGGAAGCAGAATGATGTACCTGTAAGCGAAGTTCAAAGAACGCATTTGAAGACAACTCACAGTACTAATCCATGTGATTCCACACAGCATAGAGTGCTTTTATGCAGGTGAGGAAACTAAGACTCAAATAAGTAACTTGTCCAAATTTACACTGCCACGGAGAGTTGGAGAACGGATTTAAACTTCAGGCAGTTTGACTCCAGAACCCACGATGTTATAAAAGCTATAAAATGAAGGGACTGATGCTAAACTACATGTAAGAATCAGCCTTTTTACTTCTGAAAGTATTTCTACAACTTTTCACATTTCTATAGCTACCCAAGGTTTCTAAAATCACATGGTTAGTGCATCTGTATCACTCATTCAGCATTTTGTGCTAACAGTAACATAGTACCAAGTGGCTTGTTTTATAAGTACCAAGTTACTTAGTTCCGGGTGCCCTGTTACTGAGGTACATAGTCCATTCTAATTCTGTCCAGTTGATTGCTTCTTGGTAGGATCTTGACTAGATTTTGCCTTGGACTTTACATTTAACACAGTTTTTCATGGAATTAAAGCACAGTGAAAATATTCAGCAGTTAAGCTAATCTCAGTGAGTTCTGCAGTGACCCATGCAACCAACCTCTATCTACCTCTGTTGCTTATGCATGATTTGCTTATTCAAGGTTCTCTCAAATGACTGGCTTTGGGCAAAGGGAGGTATTCATTCATGCATTATTGTTCAGCTGTACTAGATGTACATTAGTAGCTATATTTTGACAGTGACCTTGCCTTTGCTTTTAACTTAACTGGAAAATATTGAAAATTGCTTGGATAAAATTGTGACTATCCTTCAAATATCCCTTAACAAAATATAGTGTTTGATTTTGTAAGGGATAAGAACTCTAACCAATGAATATCTGTGGGCTTTTGATAATTTGTGGGGGGGGGCAGAAATGAAAGATATTCTAGTAAAAATAAGAATTATGTATAAAATTGGATATCTCATCTCTGACATCTTCCCACCATACTTGGGCACAGACAGTTAAAATCTGTTATTGGTAATGCATATCTGGTGTCTGTTATTTCAGAATACATACAATTCATTCCCTTACCTACAAGTCAAGAACACCACAAACCTCTGAATCCTGAGTGACCAGACCACCCCCCCCAAAAATTGCCTTAGTATTTAAAACAGAAATAATAAAATAAATAAAACCCCATCAAATTTCTTGGCCAAGGAAGACTTCCTTTGTACGGGAGTCACAGGTGTAGCTATTTTGCTTAGCTGAAGCCAGAAGTCACATCTTCTATTTGCAAGAACATTAAAACACCAGCTAGAGTTTAGATCCTCTTCTGAAATTTCAACAGACTATCATATATTAGTGACCTTTCCTTTTCTGGATTTAGCTTCTCCCTTTGAATCTATGCCTTTTCCTCCATTAAGTACAACTCACTAGTTTAGCTCAGTGTGTGTACGTATGAATATGTGCGTATTGACTTGGTTTTACTAAGCATTTCTGTGTTTATAGCTGAAAGGAAGGCTATTTGCAAACCTGTGTCCACCTTACCCCTGAAGCCCCTGAACATTTTCTATGAATGTGTACAGTTTTTTTATAAATAAAGATATTGATGTGGATTATTTTTAAGAAAATCATGACAATGTATATCAGGCTTTGTTTACCCAGCTTCCCCCAAATGGCTGGTACTTCACACACACACACTCCGACTCCCCACAACTGCATGCCATTTTGTTGTTTGTGCTAATGAGTGTATTTTTCTAGGTAGAGTGTTTATAGCTTTTATCAAAATGTCATTATAATCTGTGACCCCTGCAAAGTCTAAGGAATATTGAACATAATTTTGAAAATGTGTTATCCTCCTTCAAATTGGATTATGCCCATTATCCACTTAACCCAACATTGTAATAACACCATACTTTTCAAAAGGAAAGATTATTCTAATATATGACTATGATAAAATTCAAATGAAATACCTGAATTGTTGGATTTTAGATTTTTTCTATGCTTACTATTATGATAAATGCAATGAAAATTCTTGAAAATAAATATATGTGCCCATATCTAACCATTTCCCTGTGTCAGTTTCTTTGCGTTGGAATTTTGGGGTCGAATAGTAAAGCCATTGTCAAAGTTTTATATATACAATGACATTTTCTGTTACATTTATTCTTTTAAGAAGTGTGTGTATACTAATTTTTAATTTTATTTAATCCATATAAAATTATACAACAGTTTTTTTTTAATTTTGACAAAACACAAGTATAAGCCTTAATCAGATACAGTTGTTGCTGTATAGCTGAAAACTAAATTTATACAAATATTTTTCATATTACTATGCACACATGCATGTATATAATGTTAATTCCTATTCCTTTGCTCTAAGTTTCTATATTTAATTCAGGAGAATAATTTAAAGGCTTTTTTTAGTTTGCTAATTTTTCAGTATGCAAAGGCTTTCAAGGAAAACAAACATTATAAATAAGCAATATTGTATTAAAAATAAAACAGAAAATTAAAGCAGTTTTCTCAGAACACAAAATAAGCATGATGAGATTATGGAGTGTTAGGGAGAAATGGGGAGAAAAAAAGAGAATTGCTATAATGCAAGGTGTGTTAGTTGTCAAATAGGAAAAAGAGAAATCCCAGAGAATCCAGAAAATACTCCCAGTATGACCCTAACATGTTTTTGATAAAAATCAGTGAACTACCTCTAGTATCAAGACAAGGAACTATAATACAGTGAATGTTTGCTTCCAAGCCTTCTTCCCTCCCTGCACGCACATGCTTGCAGTGGCCTTTCACTGGAAGAGCGAATTCCCACCCCTTGACTTTGGGCTTAGCCATGCAATTTGTTTGAACAATGGTATATATACAGAAACCAGTTTGTCAGTCTCAAGTCTAGCCCTTAAGAAACCTTGCATGTTTCCACTTTTCTTCTTGTATCTCAGCCATCACATGAAGCAAATATGCCTCAGCTAGCCTATTAGTTCTTGAAGAAAGATGATAGACACACAAAGGAGGGACAGCTAGCCAATGGAACTGCCTCAAATACTGCAGCCTGCAATATAGGTGCCCCAACTGATCCACAAATCATGAGCAAGAAACAAATGCTTCTGTGTGGCACTGATATTTTGTAGTGTTTGTTATGTACGTTATTGCAGCGATACCTAATTAATATAGAGACTCTAGTTTTCTTTACTGAGCTAATGTTGCAAGGACCAACCTCTTAGGTTCACCTTAATCAGAAGAGAGTATGGAGATAACACAAGAAAAACTATAAACTAGACCGGGGTCTTCAGTTGTGTTTGCCTCAACTACTCAGTGTTGCTGATGATTATTTTTTGTTCAATAGAATTAGTTGACAACATTAGAAAATTTGGAAGGTGTCATATAAATACCTAATTTCTGGCTTCTCTTAAAAGGTCAAAAGGGATAGCAAAACTAGGAATGTTTGTCCTTCAGTGTCACAGTTAGCTGGTGTTGAGAAGAAGCCACCTTCTCAAGATGGCCTGAGTTCTCCAGTTTACTGCATCACTCACCTAGCACATCTCCTTCATTTAGATTCCTTTCTAGAAGAAAGCAGGTGCTCATTAGTATGCTTTATTTTTTGGTATTCAGTAAGAATGGTTAAGTTGCTTAATAGTAGCAATTTCCTTATATTTCTTGTGATATGAAGTTTCAGTCAATAAAAATGCTTGCTTTAACTCCTCTCTGAATCTCTGAATTGTATTCATACAGTCATCCAACCAAGGGACAAAAAAAAACCACAATGAGATTTTATGAAAACAGGGCAAGATTGAATTGTTTACCCACCTAAGGTGTCTTCTTAACTAATTTGATAGGAAGGAAATATTTGCTTATCGTGTTTCTGTTTATATCAATAGATTCAGACCCTTCTACTATGCTGAAAGAATCTAACTACAATAAATCAGATTTGTTTAGCAGTTTATAGATCACAGAGGAACTTCATGTTTATTATGTAATATATTATAGTAAACACAGAAAAAAAACTAAAGTCCAACATTATGCATATATTATTGTGTAAGAAATAATACAACTTTTATTATCCAACAGAAAAAATCACCACCATATTTAAGCTAATTTTCTTTCACTCATTTATCAAATATGTCATAAACATGTCCTAATTTGGGTACTATTCTAGGTACTTGAAATATTTAAGTAAATATTAGGTGCCATTTGCTACTAAACTCCATTATATTACAGCCTTCTTTTATAAAAAACATCTCTTATTCTCAGCACAACCTTCTTCAAAGGCATAATATAGTGGCTAAAAGGATGTATACAGTCTGTAGTCACTGTATATATACAGTGTAACACCTGTAGTAATTCATCAATCCAAGTTTGAGAATCCTGACTCCACCCGGACTTCAGTGCTGCATTTATGTCCTGAGTCCATCCTTGTAAGACCACAAGTGTCATGAACAGGGTCCAAGATAATTGCCTTGCAAGACTGATTAAGGGCAGGCTGGATGTCAGTCTATTAGAGGTCTAAACAGCATTGGAAATGTATGATGGAGGAGAAGATTGTATTTACAAGAGCTCTCCAGCAGAGAGTATATATAGTGGAAAAAGTTTTTTGATGCCAGCCTCTACAATCAGAGAGAGGCACACTAAATAGCCTTCTAATAGGGCCGTCTGGTTAACTTTCCATTCTCTAGCTGAGTTCAGAGCTGAACTCTTTCAGGTCTAGAGAAGGGATCAGACATTGTCATTGGAGGTCCTCCTGCTTTTCTTTCTCAGAAAGCTTCACATCTCCACCACATGTTACATAACCATACAATAAGTGTTTGAGGAACATCAACTTGAGAAGTATCCCAGTCTTTGTTTTGTTTGTTTCCTAATGTAACAAACAAAAGTGGCCAAGGCTCCCCTTTTTCATGGGGGAAAATACTGGATTTAGGAAGAAAAATCTGAGGAGAAATCCTGTGCATCAGAAAAACATCATCAACAACAGAAAGACTGTTTTGGCACTTTCGACTCTCCTGATCTCCTTTAGCTGAATGTGAGCACAGGACTAAAACAGGATCCTATTCTGGCTTGCTAAAATCGAACCTCTCTGTTTCCCTCTCTTGCTGCTTTCCCTAGTTCCTTCCCCTCTCCACTCAGCCTGAATTCATTCCTCTGAGACTTCATTTCTGAAAATTTTGTAGTATTAAATCCTATGTCGTGGGTGTAATTTGGATGGAGAAAGTAGGAAAATTTTTTCTACTTTCTTTTCCTCAGCCCAAACTCTCTGAAAAGATAATTATCCCTACTTTGCAGATGAGAAAACAGAGGTAGAAAAAAATCATATGGCTTCTGCTTATATAAGAAATTAGAATGAAAGTCTTTGCTCTCAGTTCAATATATTGCCACTTATACTTGTCTCATTTTTATAATCTGAATGACTCTTGTTGGAACATTACCAGTTTGTAAAATAAGGTAAAAAGCTCTCATAACAGTCTAAAAACCATTTTTACGCTTTTAGATACCAATAACTACAATTTTAACATACTATTTTATTTGTTCAGCTGTTAGCCCATAATATTTTCCAAATAAAAATGAATAATTCAGTGCTTCTTAAGATTCTGTATTGGAAATGGTCCAGGATTTTCACACTAAAGCTATTTTTTTCACTCTTAAGGACTTTAACTAAATTTCCTTTATCTCACCCTACAAATTTCAAGATCTGCCCCTTAGTGTATGGCAAAATCAGAGTTGTTTATTCAGAAATGTTTATGTGAATAAATGAATAACATTTGGAAAGCCCATATATATCCTAATGGTAATTTGCTGATAATAATTTTTATATAAGTAGTTCTGATCTTATCTTTTATCTTTGTATTTTGACTGAATCAAGGAAATCTATAGATACCCAAATAAGATTAACTCTTGTGAAATGCAAGTTATTTTTATGCAGAAATCTAGGAAAGAAATCTTGCAGATTTTCTTCTGTCTACATTTCAACAAGAATATGAAATCAGATGATTCAAATTGTTAGACATAATTAGAAAAGGAGGATACTGGTGTTTGAAAAAGAGAAGAATGTATATAGAGCATAATGGAAGGTTATAGTCTTGAAACCTGAGGGGAAAAAAGGACAATGTAGGAAAGATAACCAATGTCTTAGAATGGAAGGGATAAAGGTTGCTGTGAAGCAGCCTGTGGGTATGTGCTTTGATAAGGCATTATTGTGAGGGGAGCTAATAATACATTATTTTGGATTTTGTGGAGAAGGCTTAAGAAATATTTGCTCAGAAATGACATTTTTCTTTCTCAATCATTTCAGTCACTGTTAGGGTTGCCAGATAAATTACAAGATGTTTAGTTATAATCATTTCAGATAAACAATATATATTATAATTATGTCCCAAATATTACATGAGGCATACTTACAAGAATTACTTTTATTGTTTATTTGAAATTTAACTTGGTATTCTGTGTTTTTATTTGCTATATCTGACAGCTGTAGTCACTGTATATCACTGAGAACATAGCAGGACTTAGCACCTAAGAATTAGGAGGAATGGTATGAGCCATTAGGAAAAAGGACCAGATGCAGAAAAAGGTGCTTTTGAATATGTACAGGAATTTCAATTTTTGAGAAGGGAAATCCTGAGTTTGTTATGATCAGATGATGGTATAAGGAAATCAATAGTGAAAGTTTCAATGTTACTAATTTTAAGTGTATAATAATTGGGAAGGAATTTGGTTTGGAGATGCAGGGAAGTCATAGTGAAAGGTAAGGAAGGAATTCATTGAAGTGAGAATAGCAGGGAATGGCAGCTGCGTTGCAGGCAGCAGAGAACAAGAAAGAACAGAGGCAGGAAAGTGAAGCTCATTGAGCTCCTGCTTCGCATAGGGCAAATCCCTTGCCAACTTCTAAAGCCAGGGTCACCTGGAGTCCAGTGTTCTCTTGAGTCTGCATGGAATGGGAATTAAGTCCCTACCACCCCAGGATTTGGGGGAGCCACAGAACACTGCATGGAGTGAGATTATGTTCTAACAACTTCCCAAAGGCAAAGAAAGGAGATTTTCTGGCAGGCTACTAAAGTGCACAATTGTATAGATGCAGTCCTGTCCAGGTCACCCAGGCAACTGGAACTTGCAAGCCCAAATCAAAGCTCTCTGTTGTCCCTCCCTACTTATCTGGAGTAGAACAGAGACAGAGTGAAGACTTGTGATTAAGTCAGGAGAATAGAATGAAATAGCAAAGTGACAAAGAAGCTTACCACTGGAAGAGCACAGAGACAAAACATAAGTTGAGCAGTAAGAAGTCTTTATTTAAGGCAAAAAAAAATACACACTTGGAGAAAGAGGAATGTGGACAACCTCAGAAAGGCAGCACCCTTAAGGGTTTAGGGTTTGGGGTTTTATAGGGCCTTTTGGATAGGGGTCAACATAAGGCATGATGTATACAGGTGATTTATAATTCCTTTGAAGTTTTGTCTTAATAGGGTTATTTAGGTGACTGTGTTGGTTCAGGTCTCAGCATTCTTTATTCACATAGGTTCGTGTACACTTTGGAAGTCTGTCTCCTATCCTGGTTCCATTTACTTAATTGATTAAGGGGTTGGAAGAAGAGGAAGAACATCATATAGATTAAGTTAAAAAATAAACTGAGCCTTTTCTCAGACTAAGTAGATTCTACAATGTCATGACCCTGTCCCATCTCCCTGTCCTATCTCATGGGGCAGGGTAGAGAAGTCCTTGATTGATGATCCTTGGCTTTGGAGGCCTGATCTACTTGGTACAATGAAGTCATGGGCTGCACTCTGATGCTTTTCTTTATCTGTGGGATTGTTTCTCATCTGGGGAATATCCGGACATTCCTAGTCACTCCTGGACTTTGAAACCTCAACTAATTAACTGTATCTCTGAGCCCTCTGGCTCTCTGGTTTTATCTGGTTAACTCTTTGAGTTCCTTTTAGTGGGTTTTATTCTCTCTCCACTCTGCTCATGTACGTCTTTCTGCCTAACAATATGCCACTGATGTTGTCTTTATATGTTACTGATTTTTATTTTAGCAATCGAAAACAGTATTAAGCCCTTCCATAGGTCTATTCCTTTAATTCTATTTCCCCTGGAAATCTTAAATACCCCCCAAGGTTTCATTCTTTTCACCCAGTAGTTTTTGGGAAGATGCTCTTTAAAGTTGGAAAGAAACAACTGGATAGTGTTAATTGGGTCAACCTGTGCATGGGCCTTTAAGTTTACTCTGATAGGAAATGGGCAAATTAACATATTAATAAACACATCACACTCCTTTTTGTTGTTGGGGCAAAGGCATTCCAATTTTAGATGTTTTTTTATCTGAGCAAAACTGTATTATACATTTTGTGTAAAATCTGGCAAGTGCAGTTATTGCCTGAGGGGTGATTTGCTCAAAATGGAATGGCAGATGGTACATCATGATGTACTGCTGTAATCTAAAATATTTTGCATCATCTTCATCATCATCCTCATCACCATTATCATACTTTTAAACTTGTCTGGACTTGCCTGATCAAGAGGCATTGCTTACAGTATTTTCTCATCTGGGATATCATCTTCACCTGCTTTTACCAGCCTGAATTCAACTCATCTTTTAATGGTCATTTCAAGTGCTCCGTGGACCCTTTGTCATTCCTCAGATCTGCAGGATCATTTCCTACTGATTCCTTCCACCATAATCACAGAATGTTAGAGCTGGAAAATACCATTTCAAGCGTATTCCCTTATTTTAAACAGGGAGGAATTGGTGACCAGAGAGGTAAATGAAGGAGTCAAGATTAACAACCAGTTAGAGGAAGAGGGGAAGAAGTAGGATTTAAACAAAAAAAATGTTCTTTAAGCTTACAGCTTTTTCCACTCTTTCATATTCTCTTCATCTTAATATAAACTATTCATTTGGGTTTATATTTATAAATTTGTAAACCTAGAAAGGAAGTGGTACTAAACCTTACATTATTCATTACATTTTGTATTTGTTATTTGTTTAATCAACTAGAATTAAGCTTTTTACAACAACTATTGTGTTTCAAACTCTTTTGCAACTCCCAGACCAGTATAATGAGTAGCTAGAACAGACATGGCAAACAAATGTGTTTGCAATTGATTATAATGATTGACTGAAAGAAAAGTTTAGGTAAGAGTTGGAAGTCTCAGGAAAGCCTCAGTTTTAATTAGAGATGTCTTCCTTAACTGCATACTATGACATTGTATATTGTTGGTAACAAAGAATGAATAAAGAGTAAGGTGCATAATCCATTGAGCCATTAATGTGTGAAAAACATTATCTTAGGCTCAACGTTTCACATTTAAAAATGTAAAATTGCTTAATTATGTGTAAACTGAGTCTTGAATTAGTAACATGTGGAAGAATATAGGTTTAATTCAAGTCTCTCTAATGCTAAATTTCATTCTAGGTAAATAAAGATTTATTAATAATCAAAGCAGGCTTATATTAATTACATCAGTACTTATGTTCTGTTCCATAATCCACTTGTAGAATGGAAGGAGACTGGATTATTACAATGTTTAAGGTCTCCTTGGTTGCCAGATAGGAGCCCAATACACTCACCCTAGAGTTCCTAAAGGAGAGGAGGAAGACCAAATGGACTTTCAGAAAATATTTCTCTGAATGGTACCAAGGCAAAACCCAAATCAGAATTCCAGGGAGCTCTTCCTGCTGATAATTAGAACAATACTAATTCTTCATGATTGAGAAAAGTAAAGAAACTATGTTGTATTTTAAAGCAGGCATGAATTTGTTTGAGAAAATAATGATTTTTTTTTTTACGGCAAGACCAAACATTATCATATACATCATTTATATTTTATCATTCATATTATATGTATATATTTTACCTCAAATAATAGATGGAGTGTTGACATAATTTTTCTTTGTGTTTAGTAGATAATAGGCCAAATATTATGTCTCCTATGCAGTTTTTTGTAGTACAATTCAAAGATAATTATATAGCACAACCCCTGTAGTTCCCTTTAATGCAAAGACATCCTGGAATGTTTTTCCAGTCCCAATACATAGTGTAAAGCAGTGTTCAGTTAGAAAGCATGCCCCAGGAAAAAGATAAAAGTTTAGCTCTGAATGAATCTATTGATTCTGCCATATCAGATTCCAGCTGAGAAAAATTATAAATTGGCCTGTATAATAACTAAACTGGAATTGTGTGGACTTTTATGTTGGTGCTGAGAATTTTGTTATTGTTTTCTGCTTTTCAGAGTAGATCATAGACCTTCGTCAGTTGATCAGAGATAAGAGCTCAGCTCTAAAAGATAGCTTCTGACAAACAGCCAAATTCTAAATTGTGGATTTCTTTACACTGTAAGTCATCATATGGCAATTTTTAAATCAAGTTGACATTTATTAGAAAACTTAAGTAATTTTTTCTTAGAAGTCCAACAGAGCCTGTCTCTGGTGTGTTAAAATCCTAGTATCAGCATCTTATCCTAGGCTGAGCAGAGGAGAGAGTTGTGTTTTCCTGTAGAGATAAGCCCTGCATTTCTGAGAGATTCTGTGGAGTAGCACATGACATCAGTGTGGAGAAGAAAGTAGTCCTAGAAATGAATTGGGTATTTTTTACAACATTGGAGTTAATAAGGTATATATAACCCTAGGAGGAATAATACATTTACTTAAACTCATTTATAGTGAAATGTAAGTGGTCCATAGAAAACTTTATGTTTATGCAGACATTCTCAGTTTAGTCAACAAATATTTAGTGAATGTTCATTCTGTTCCAGGTACTACACAAATGCTAGAGATACTGGAAAAAACATGACACAAGCCCCTATCCTCTAGGACGTCACAGATTAAGAGGAAGGAATGACAAGTAAGTAGATAAACAGCTTTCCAAGTAATGGTGCTCTGGCAGAGGTAAGCACACAGTGTTAAGGGAATACAGAGCAAGGGCATGTAGCACTGACTGGGGCAGAGAGGGCAACAAAGAAGGCTTCCTGGAGGATCTGCCTCAGGCTTATGGCCCAGTGACACTTAGAATACGAATGCCATGGAAGGAGCTTGTTGAAAAACGGTAAAGAGAAGAGAAACGGGAAGCTAAGTATTTCAAAGAAATGTTGCAGAGGCTATATGTGATCAAACATATTGGCTGCCAGGGAACATGGATCTTTTCTGTCTTCTTTACCTCTGCATATCCTAAATTTCAAAGAATAGCTAGGACACAGTGAACAATAAATAAATGTTTGTGGATGAATAAAATAATAAAACATTTGAGAGTACAGATATTAAGAGAGGAAGAGAAGAGCTTATAGTGGAGTGTAAGGAGTACTAGACAAGCAGTCAAACCCTAGAATCTGGTCCCAGCTTTACAACTATTTAACTGTCACAGATTCTGGAGGGGCCAAATTTGCTCATCTGTATGATGAGAAGGTCAGATACCATAATTTCTAAGGTTTCTTGGTATCTTGAATGCATAAAATGATTATTCTTCTGTGAAAAGTACTATTATATTTTTAGCGAATTATTTCTCAGTGATTTTTACAGAGTGATTCAGTGTAAATTTCTCAACGAGGGATGATTTTAATGTAATAACTAAAAGTTTATAATAAAAAGGAGATAATTTGTCCTTCCAACTATTTTGTAGTGGGCACACATTTTTACTGTTCCCAGGAGACAAACATTCATTTTAATTTTTAAGAAAGCTACTATAATCTTTTAGAATAGTAAGTAATTCATTTATAAGATAACAATAACAAACTGAGAGGTATTTATTGCATCATAAAAAAAAGAGCCTAGTTGGAAAGGCTGAGCAGGACACCCTGGATCCTGTCGGATGTGGCACTCAGCAAATGAAGCTGCCTGAAAACCTGGTATACCATACATGGTGATAGCATGCCACTTGGCCAAAAGATCAGCTCTCAGAAACACAGTTGTCCTCTGCCTATATTACCTTACTACTATAGGAAGACCCTAGAATTCATTGAGATCTATCTACAATGTCACTTTTGATAGAAGTGGGCCCAGAAAGGCTAATAACAATTCTAAGATTTGGCAATGGGAAGACAGAACTGACCCTGCATATGTTGTAGATTTGGCTTTGTTCTTTCATGTCACTGGATATTGTTCTTGAGAAACACACCAACCTAATGCTAACCCGGTATTTGATCCTTTGTAACTCAGTTGATTTTTCTTTCTGGGTGCTCAAAGGATTATTTCTTTATCTTTAAATTCTAATAATTATATTTGGACGTGTCCTAAAGTTCTGAATAACATCCTACATAATATGGTGTGCCGTTCCAATATCAGTATTTTAAATTTCATTATTGTATTATTTTGTTATTTTAACAGCTTTATTGTTATGTAATTTACAAACCATGAATTTTACCACTTTAAGGTGGACAATTCAATGGCTTTTTAAAAAATTTATTTACAGAGTTTTGTAACCATTACCAAAATCTGATTTAGAAAATTTCATTATCCCAAGAAGAAACTTTATACTCATTAGCTGTTACTCCCATTTCCCCATCACTTGTACCACTATTCTATTCTCTGTCTCTCTATATCTGCTATTTGGGACATTGTATGTAAGTAAGATTATGCAAAATGTGGTTTTATGTGACTGTGTAGCAAGAGGAAATTTCTGAGATTTGTCTTCTTTGATTTCCCCTTATCATTTCCTGTGATTTCTCTCTTTGATGTCCTTTGATCAAATGATAGCTTTCCATTTGATCTCAGTCCTTTATGAGGGGTTCCCAATTATGTAAGATCATCTCATTCATCTATTTGCCTTTTATTTCTGAGAATTGCTACTCTTAGAACCTCCCCATATCCCCATTTTGTCCTTGTCTATTATCATACAGGCTTTGTTTTTTTTTTGTTGGTGGTGCTGTATTAGTTTCCTAAGGCTGCTATAACAAATTACCATGAACTAGAGAGCTTAAAAACAGTAATTTACTATCTCACAGCTATGGAGACTAGAGCTCCAAAACCAAGATGTTGGCATGGCCAATGAATCTGAGGACAGATCCTTCCTTGCTACTTGTAGCTTCTGGAGCTGCCAGCAATCCTTAGCATTCCTTGGTTTGTGACTGCATGAATTCAATCTCTGCCTCCGTCTCCACATGGCTGGCTGCCTTCCCCTTATATGAGTCTATGATCAAACTTCTTTCTTCTTATTGGGATATCAGTCATTAGTCGAGAGTCCATCCTAATCCAGTGTGCCCTTATCTTAACTTGATTACATCTACAAAGATCCTATTTCCCAAAAAGATCACATTCACATGTTTTAGGTGGACATGAGTTTTTCAGGGAAATTGCAGGAAATGTTTTCAGTACAGCTGCATATTTCACTGTTTCACTGAAATTTGAGGATTCCACTCTCTACAAGCTCAATGTTTATAATTTTTTTTTCACCCTCCCCACCCACCCTCACACCCCTTCCCTTTGGTAACCACTAGTTCCTTCTTGGAGTCTCTGAGTCTGCTACTATTTTGTTCCTTCAGTTTTGCTTCAGTGTTTATAATTTATGGGGATTCTTTCCCCCCCTACCTCATTAGTAGTGCTACAGTTTTCAGAAAGATAAATGGTAAAATGCATAACTAACTGGCTGCCACAGACCTACCATACTCTTTACTCAGATTTTCACACACTCTTAGTATTATTGAGTAGCTCTCCAACTACATGTGTAGAGCCTCATGGGTCTATTTAAGGTTTGATGTTCTAAATAGGAATCCTTTACATGCATAGTGGAGCTGGCTTCCCAAAGTGTTCATCTAAAAAGAATCCTTTATGCCCTCACTACAATGTTGAACAGTATGCAAAGGAAGCTAGGTTTTTATACTGTTTTACTGAATTTCAGGGTTGATGTTTCTAATGCCTTCTTAGTCATCAAGAATTGGAATATTTATTCATCTCTTGCTTTGAACTTCTCAAGTAGTTTTAAATTTATAGTATATTAAGATGTGTCCGAAGAGCCTATAAAGGAATGATACTACTCTCACAACAAATAATTCAGAGGATTAGTATTCCCTCAAGTTTTAGGCTTTACTAGGCATAAATCTCAAAGGAGAGGGCAAGATCATTTATTTAGAAGGAATTTAAATGTAAGGTTTTAAACATTTTATGCACATCCAACTATTGAGAATAGAGAAACTAGACATCCAAAATGCACAGGTGAAAGAGGAATCAAAGGGTGATGCAGGTACTATTTTGTGGAATGACATCAGTACTAATAGTCTCTATGTTACTGTTTCTTATGCTCTTCCTCTAGAGCACAAGTAGAGAAGATTTCATGAAAAAAGTTGAAACATGTTTTTCCCTCCATGCTTCTAGTGACTTGATGTAAAAATATGTATACTTTGTTAGTATAGGAGCTGTGTTTGCGATCAGTCTGACTGGGTTCCTGATCATTGGTGGAATGCCATAATTTATTAATTTCACAAATATTTATTGAATGCCTCTTGGGAATGAGACACTCTTTTAGATGCTTGGGAAACAGTTGTGAATAAGAGCAACCAAATGCCTGCCCTCACAATATTTATATTCTAGTGGGTAAGATAGACAAGTAACAAGTTAACAATAAGTATTAAAATATCAGGTAATGATTGATGCTTTAAAATTAACAACACAATGAATAAGATCTGAAGATCTAATGTATAACATGGTAACTATGGTTGAAAAAACTGTATCATATAAGAAATTTGCTAAGAGAATAGAACTTAAATGTTAACACACATGTATATATTTAATATGTATATTTGTATTTATATAGCATATATATATGTAGTGGTGTGTTAATTAACTAAATTAACTAGATGAAAGGAATCCCTTTACAATGTATATATTATCGAATCATTATGATGTACACTTTAAATATCTTACAATTTTATGTGTCAATTATACCTCAGGTAAAGCTAAAAAAAGAAGAATTTAAAAGAAGCTGGAAAAAAAAGAAAAGGGTTTGGTGGATAACAGGAGATATTTTAGTTTGGGAGGTTATAGTAGGCCTCTGTGAAGTGGTAAAGACAGAGACTTAATGATGTGAAGAAATGAACTGTGCAAAGGTTTAGGGAAAGCATCCCAAGTCCAGAGTAATATTTCAAAGCTTAATAAGAATTCAGATGCTTCTGGAATGAGTTCAGTAACGGAGACAATAGTGTCCAGTGATGGTTGTGAAACATGCTAGGGCTCCTAAGGCCATGATAAGTTTGGATTTATTTTAAGTGTGATGAAAAGCTATTGAGGTTTTGAACAGGAGTGTGATATAATCTGATTTCATTGGCTTCTAGGTAAAGGACAAAGGGCAGAGGACATGGTGGAATCAGGGACGCCAATTAGGAGGCTATTGTAGGAACACAGGCAACAAAAGATACCGGTGTGGTCTAGAATTTTAAGTCTAGAGATAGATGTTGGGCTGCAGGGAATAGAAAGTTATGTTTTAACCATATTATGTTTAGATGTTAGATATCACAGTAAATACGTGGAAAATATAGTGTATGGATGAGGTAAGAGTAGAAATAAGAGGGAGGTAATAGTAACAGACTACATTATATATATATATAAAATATGTGTTTAACTACATCATATAAAATTTTATTATAAATTACATATATTTATGTACATATTACACATTATGATGTATATTTGTGTATTAAAAAATATATGTATTTATCATGTCCATGGTATAAATGAGATCATGTAGGAGATAATTACAGACAGTGAAAGAAGAATAACTGAGGCACACTGTGACACTCCAACAATTAAAGTTCAAGAGCAAGATGAAGAGTCAGCCTGGAAATTGAAAATCCAGGGCATTCAGTTAGAGGGAAATAAGGAGGATAGACTGTCCTAAAAACCAAGATGAGAAAATGCATCAACAATGAGAAAATGATCACTGTGGCGACCACTGCTCAGATGAAAACTGAGAATTGGCCATTAGATTTGGCAGAATGGATGTCTTGCTGGTGACTCTGCCAAGAACAGTGTTCCAGGCGCATGCAAGCCTGATCCGAGTGGGTTAAAGACAGACTGGAAATATTCTGGGCAAGTTGACAAAGTAAAATTTGATATACTCTCCTGGTTCTTATATATAGGATAGTTAGATAAAATTTCAATGTAAAGACATAGCTGGGCTATAAAACAAAACAAAACCCAAAAAGTACAAGGCAAAACCAAAATGCCTCCATGGAGTAGAAAGGAAACAAAGCGATGGTTTACGAGCCAGGCTGGGAACAGCTGGCCAGGAGCTGGCAGGAGCAGACCCACTTCCTGCAGAGAAGAAGGGATAAAAACATTCCAGCAGTGGTGCTTTATAGAAAAGCATGAAGTCAGGGAGTTTGGGAAGAGAGTTACAGCTTGGTCACCAGACTGGTTACCAACGGGGCTGGGTAGGGGAAATGATGAGCCTGTTAGAGGGAAGAACCAAGAGGAGATGCACAGAGAGAGAAAAACAAAAGACCTCACCTCAAAATCAAACCTGCAAATCAAAATTTCGTAAGAAATGAATGAATCTAAGGACGGTAGCCAAGAAAATCAGAATTTAATTATATGGAGCAATCTGACAGAGACTTAAAAATAAGTATGACTAGTATGCTCAAACTGAAAATGAAAATTACCTTCAAATATATTAATAAGAAAAATATTTAACCCACAACTACAAAAATAAAATGAATAGGTGAATATATAAAAAGATGAATAAGAAATTTTGGAAATAGTTAATAGCTACCAGAAAGAAAGGACAATCGTCTTCAGAGTAATGACAATAGACTTATTGTGACTGAAGATTTTCACCAGTAACATTAGATGACAGAAAATAAAGGAGTTACATCTGGGCTTAGGGAAATAAAATAACAATTATGTAAAATTATAAACCCAGCTGAATACCTTTATGAGATTAGGCCAAAAAAGATCATTTCCAACATATGATATTTAAGTTTACCGCTCAGACCTTCATTATATAACTTTTAACAGTATCCTAAAAATATATAACTTAGTAGTGAACTAGAAATAAAACAAAACAAATGTTTCTCTTTGAGTAGCAAAGATGAATAAACTTAGAAAACCTCATAAAAGATTTAAGGGATAGAACCATATCTTTTTTAAACGCACATAAAAAACATTCAATAAAATCTGATAAATATTCAAAACAAGTTCTTAAACTATTAAAAGAAAAAATTCCTTACCTTATGTGTAAAAACCTACATTTATGTTTCATAATAAAATCTGAGAAACACTCTTAAAGTTAGGACCCAAATAGAGACCTGCCTTTTCTGCTTCTAGTCAGTGTTTTGTGGAATAGTCTAGCAAACACAACAGAGAAGCAGAAACGATACAAGTATTAAAAGGTTGAAGTAAAACTACCTTTTTTCCATATGTGTATATTAAAAATCCAAAGACTACAGACAACTCTTAGACCTATTGATAATAAAGAAAAAAAACCTAAAAATATTATGGATATAAAATCAAAATATAAAAATCAATAGCATATATAGTTTAAAAAGACAACTGGAAAATGAACCTTGACCTAATCTCATACTTTATACAAAAATAAATTTATAAAACACAAAATCATAAGACATCACAAGAAAAAAAAATAGAAAATACTTGGAATCTAGGACTAGGTAAAAAGTTCTTAGACTTGACACCAAAAGCATGTTCCATCAAACCTGATAATCTTGACTCTAGACTCTATCAAAATTAAGAACTATTACACTACATAAAGCCCATGTAAAGAAGATAAAAAGACAAGCTACAGACTTTGCTTATAAATAGTTTTTCATGAAAATATGAGGCGTAGGGAAGGATGTGCCTGCCATGCAAGTAACATTTCTTATCTGGCTGCTCTATAATTCTACAACTTAGTTTATGGGGCTGTAACTTTTTGTAGCATCTTGAGTTTCCATAAACATGATTCAAAAGTTTGATGATAGCAAACACAGTACATGAGAAAGAATAATTTGTTAGAGTACAGAATATTCTATAAACACTTTAACATCTTACTTAGCTTAACATTTCCTAAAAGGAGAATCCTAACTGGAAAACAATATGTTAGTGGCACTAGCTTTTTATTTACCTTAACAAAGTATTGAAGAGATGAGGAATGTAAAAGAGAAAAATAAGTCTCATGACAATATTCTTTAAACAGACAATAACAGGATTCAATAATACAAGAAAAGCAGAATGCAACATGAATTAAACAAATGCATGAAAACTGAAAACAATTAATTAGAGGTAAAAAATAAGTGACATGCAAAATGGTATTCATATATTTTATTGAATGGTGAAGAGGAACAGACGCTGGAGTTTTCTTCTTGATTCATTTTAACTGTTAAAAAACCAGAATTAATTCACTTCCTCTCTCAAATTCATTTTTCCAGTAGCAGTCCTGGGGGATGCCTCTGTGATTCTTTTAGAATTTGAATCTCTCTTGAGGACCTCCTGCTGGCCATAGAGGTGAAATGGCTCCCTGCCTCATGCATCACACGTTAAGACCCTAACCATTATGCCAAGGGTAATACAGAGTGACACACAAATAAGACCCCGAATCCAATTGGCTTGGCTTTTCTCATTTCTAGAGTGCTATGTTCTAACAAATTGAAAAGTTCTTCAATTTATAAATTCCACCCCTGAAGCAAAGTGAATCAAAGCACTTGTGGCATTTGAATCTCTGTACCTTGGGAATGATTTATTGTGTTTGAATTTTCATTGTGTTTCTATTGGGGGAAATAGGCTGCTGGGTACAGTAAATATTTCCACAGTGTGAAAATATGCTCTAAGCAGCCCTGAACATGTGCCAAGAAGTTCTAATGTTGCTTTAAAATTTTTATTGCTCCATTAAGGATCCCTGAATTTTTGAATATTCAATGTAACCACGTGATTAATTTATACTTCTTCAACTCTAGATGACTGCTTTCTAAATGCTCTTTAATTTTGGTACATTTACAAAATAATTAAAATGCAATTTACCAGATTTTAAGAGTGTTTGCAATAGATGTTCATAAATGTTTCAGGTAGCACTACTTTCTGAGTTTTTCCTAATAGTGACTCCCTCCCCTCCAATCCTTTTAATGCAATACTTAACAGGTACAGCAATTCTCATAAATAAACATGTGAATTGATTGAAAGAAGTGATTAAATGGCATTCAGAGGTTAGTGCTCTGGAATTTATTTCCTAGAAAGTCTCTTAAGTGTTTTCAATTAAAAGGAAAGGAGGGGAGCCTCACAACTCTGAAATGAGGATATTTTTGAATTAGTGTTTTATTTAAGATCCAGCTCCTTAGAAGGGGTACTAACTGTGGTAGGGTTGGAGGGGAAAGAAAAAGAATAGGATTAAGTCACACCACTTAGATTCCTTTGTTTGTAAAAAAGACCCTTCCATCTGATTAAGTGAAGATGAATGAATGAAGAAGCACAGTGTTCTTACTTAATCAGCTTAATCACCTTGAAAGATTGAGGTAGTCATTCTGCCTACCAGGCATGAAGGGCCTAAATGATATTTGCCAAGTTGTTTCAACACCTTAATAATCAAGTTGTGCATATTGCCGTAGATCCAGACTGACAATGTATGTCCCTAACATATTACTTTGAAATTACTCTGAATTGGCACGGTTACTAAAAATCTAAGAAAGGGAAAAAGAAAACCCAGAAACAGGTTGTACTGTTTTTAATGTTTTTGAATATCTTTCTGAATCTGCTACAGAACGAGAATATCCATGCATCATCTGATCCAGGCTCTCAACCTAACCGAGAAGATATTTAAACCTGATATCTTACTGCACGGGATAGAACATTTTTTAATAACAGCAACAATGGTGTCAATAATAGCAACAAGTTAATAGTGAAGTTGTCAGAGATTCCTCAGCGGCTTTTTCTTATTGTTTTCCTTTAATTCTTATTCATTTCTACTATACCACATTAGACTTGGGGAAACAGCTTAGGGAATGTTAAGTATCTTCCCCTGGGTTCCTGGCCGGGAAGAAGTGAGCCAAGACCCAGGACTTGTGCCTTCCAAACCAGCTGTAGTTCCATCATTACCCAAGGCTGCTTAGTCAACAGGACGTTGTAGTCCTTCTCTCCTAGTTCCAAAACCATTAGTTGAAACTTACATCTAGTTTCTCTTCTCTTTGAAGACAGTAAAGTATACCCAAGTCATTCTGAAATGATCTTACTTACACAGGAAAGTCCCCCCAACTTTGGGGGAAAGAAGGTAAACATTTGAAGTTTACCTGCATTTACCAAATCATTATATCCTTTAATAAACATCGTGTATTTTATCAACCTCTTGTTTTTCCTCGAGCTAGAAGAATGTTTGTAATGTGTATAACATACACATAAGGAAGAAAAATAGACTATTTTCATGTGAATTTTATGAGAAAATTTTCTGAACTGTTTCCAAAACAATGTTAGCAAAAGGAGAGTCATACAGCATTTTTGTTTAATAATGTCTAAGAATTATAAAAACAACAAAATATCTCATTGTAGAATTCAAATGTCAACAAAACAGAATGGAATGTTTACTCAAATCATTTTTTATTTTAAATAGAAAGAAGTATCTATAGTACAAATGCATTTTCTATAATTAGACACTATGTTATAATAGTGTCTTTTGCATGTACTTGAATAAAACCAGGGAGATCACAGACATATCCAGAAACTAAGAATATATGGGTATACCCTGAAAAATCATGTGATATGCCATTTTTAAAGGAAACTGGATTTTAAGAACTGTGTTAAGTACATTTTAAAACATTCATTTTGAGACATTATTACAACTTAAGCTGGCATTAACCTAGAGAAGTTATTACATGAATGCAAATTGATTGGCAGACAAAGTGGCAATATCTGTATCTGCCCACTTTCATTTGCCTATTTGCAAGGAATGAAGTTTGCATATGGGAATTAAAGCAAGACTTTCACAAGAGTTACATATTTTAATAACTGTGTTTAAGAAATTATTTCAGTGAATTCTGTCAGTAATATTTCTCAGTTTCCACAAATACATTTAACTTTTTCACATTTCCAAGCCAAAATAAATAGTTGAATATTTTAAAGTACAGGGCTGTTAGCTGCCAGAGGACATGTCTTCTATTACAGTTCAGGCTGAGCAAATGTCCCTATATTAATACCAGTTATAATTATGAACTAGTGCAAATATTGTGAGCTGTCTGCAGTGCTATTTGTTTTATTTCTCTGTAAAAAGATTTCAAAATTGTTAAAATATCAGAAACAAAGATCTAGACTATGCATGTATTAGTCTGCTAGAATCTGTATGGTATGTATCCATACTACAGGTTGAATAGCTTAAATGATAGACATTTATTTTTTCTCAGTTCTGAGTGGTGGAAGTCCAAGATCAAGGTGCTGTCAGGATTGGTTTTGGTGAGACTCTGCCTGGCTTGTAGGTGGACACTTTCTCACTGTGTCCTCATATGGCCCTTCCTCTGTGCTCATGAGGACAGAGAAAGAACTCTGGCCTCTTCCTCTTCATATAAGTACATCAAACCTATCCTACCCTTATGACCTCATTTAACCTTTATTACCTCCTTATAGCCTCTATCTATAAATACAGTTACATTAGGGGATTAGCCTTCAACACATGAATTTTGAGGGAATATGATTTAGTCCATAATAATGCATGTGAAGCCATGTTTTCTCTTAAGTACCTTCAGGGGAGACAATGGTTGTAAACCACTCACTTACAGAATGTCCAACCCAGAAAATATTTCAGGCAGCTGTTCAAAAGATGGTCAATAATCAGACTGTCAATCAAAAAGCAGCAAGCATACAAGAGATATAGTAGTAGGAAGTAGTTTAAGCCATTAAGATTATAGTAGAATGGCTGAATTTCATTATCAAAAGTGCTCTGTGTAGGAGAGGGGTTGTTCCAGGGGTAGTAGCCAAATGAAAGTGTAACCAGGGGAAATTAAACTAGACTCAGTGTTTAGGATTAGTATGCTGTAAATCCGGGAGAAGAAATCCCAGGGCAAACACCTCTAAAAACCGAAATCAATCAAAGGGAGAAATAAAGTTTAAAACCCGTTTATTCCTTACAAACTGCAGTCCAGGGCCGGCTCTCTCCTCTGCTCTTGAAGAAGCAAAGAAGCAAGCAAGCCCCTCCCCTTAAACTCTCAGGTTCAGACACACCCTCAGTTGCCCAGGTAATTACCTATTAACATGGAGATGAACTTCTCTCCACCCTTGTTGATATGCAAATGAACCAAAGCCAGGCGAGGTATTCTGGAAATGTTACAGTTTTACCCACAGGCCACCCCTCCAGAAATCTCACCTTATAATCTACTCGTTCCCCTTCTTCCACAATGGTCCCTGGGTGAGAAAACTGGAGCACTGTGACCAGACTAATGACATAATAGCAACAGCAATAAAATTATGACAATCCTCAAGCCTGAGGATTCAGCTAGGTTTAAAGTCTTATGCAGATTAGGTCCATAGCTCACCTGTTCCATAAACAGGCAGTAGCTGAGGGTTCAGAGCAATCATCACGCGGCAGCTGCAGCCAGGGGGCACATTCAGGCCACAAGGACTGTAGGGGAAAATAACCTTAAAGGTGATAAGATACATGTTTTAATGACACCAGCATAGGCAAATCTTGTCCATCAGGTAGGATACATGCAAGAGAGTGGTTTTGTGATAAAACAGTGGCAGGAATGGGATCTCATTCTGGTCTAGTATACTAGACTTTCACCGCCCTCTCTGAGGGAGTTACAGATGGGTCAATATATAGGGCTATGGGAGGTACATGTACTGGCCATAAAGATAAAACAAAACTTCCCCTCAAGATGCTCTTACCTCCTGGACGTTTTGGGTACACTATTGTGAGCTTTGGGGGCCATTCAGCTGTTATTGCAGGAATACACAGGAGCTCCAACTTCCATGCCTTTTCCCCAAGGTACCAGAAGGTCCAGCCATTGCTGATCCATGTGTCAAAATGTCCAGGGCCAGGTCCATTCAACAGTGTCTCCAGGGCTTAACGCAGTAGGGGCTGGCAGCAGGATGTTGCTCTGCTGGCCATATCCTGGCTTCAATAACTCTTCTTTGGTTTGGACGTACAATTGTATAGGAGAGGCAGCAAGGTGTGTGAGCATATCCACAGGGCTCAAAGCTCCTTTATGTGGCTTCTCATTCAAGTGCCATAGCACTGTCCATAGGCGAACTGACCAGCCTCATAGACTATTAGTGTCCAAATTCAGGCCAGATTTCAACAAACCATTGTACCTCTCTATCATGCCTGCCCTGGTAGGATTATATGGTACATGAAATTTTCACTTTATTCCTAATTGCTGCATCCATTTTTGTAATGCATGTGCAGTAAAGTGGGTGCCTTGATCGCTCTCAGTCACCTGCAGCCAGCTATAGGTTGCAAAGAGATGCACCAGGCCCCTCTTTGTGGTTTGCTTATCTGCACGACATGCAGGAAAAGCAAACAATAGTCCAGTAGCTGTGTCCACACAAGTCATGACATACTGATATCCTTCTGATATGGGCAGAGGCTCAATATAATCTATTTGCCACCTGACAAGGGGTATTGGCCCCCTTAATATTTATTGTCCCATGTTGCTGTGGGACTCGGTGTAAGTCCCTCTTAGAGCACACAAGACACTCCTTTGGGACTCTAATGACTGCTTCAAAGGTCATGGCAAACCCCACCGAAGGGCTACAGCCCACATTGTCTTTTGGCCCACATGCAACAAATGCTGGTGTAGCCATTAGGCCACATCAGAGGCAGGCTTTCCTTCTAGCCTGTGTCAATGTGTCTGCTTCATCATTCCCTGGGGATGCCAAAGGCAAATGGCCAGTCACATGATATACGGTAACAGTCTTAGTCTGACCAGAGGCCCATAGGTCTTGCCACAACTCTTGCCCCCAAAGGGGCCAGTGACCAACCATCCAGTTGGCATGATACCATGTTAGTAGTCAGAGGGTCCAGCCTCAATAGACAGCCCAGCTGTCAGTGCAGACAACTATGGGGGAAGGCTCCTGGGTGGCACGAGCCATACTGCCCACAACTCAGCCCATTGACTGCTCTTCCCCTCTCTATCCTCCATCCATATTGTCTCAATCTTTGGATGGAAAGCCACAGCCCTCCACTTTGGGGGCTGCCCATGACTAGAGCCATCCGTGTACCAAGCATCTTCAGGTATAGGGGCTTTTCCCTCCTGATAAGGAGTCTTGGCTACCAATGGCTCAAAAGCAAGTTCTTCCTGCTTTCCGCTGGTATAGGTCACTGGCCCCAATAAGTATTGGAGTTCTCCACTTAAGGGGCTAGTAGAGAGGGCACTGCACTACTGTAAATATGTGCCCCATTTGGCCAGTGTAGGTGTCTGTGCCATGTTACTCCATGGCCTTTGGGTCCAGTCTCGCACCCACCCCATGATGGGATAGGTTGTTATTACCTTTGTTGGAGCTGTTCCAGTGATGGGCTCCATAGTTGTGACCAGAATCCAATAGGTTGGCATGTCCATTCAAGCCACTGCCAAGAACCCCATCCATAACCATCTTCAGTTACTTAAACATCTAGTTCACAAGGCTTTGATGAGTCCATTACATTCAAGGCCTGTATGGCCTTGACTGCCCTCTTGGCAGCAGTAAAAGCAGCTGCACATGTCTCATCCCATTCCCACCTGATGCCCTTTCGTACCAACTGGTATAAGGGCTTCAGAATTTGTGCCAAGTACAGGAAAAACACTTTCCAGTAGCCCAAAAGACCCCCAAACTCTTGTAATACTGCCACAGTGGTAGGGGTGGGAAAAGCCTGGACCTTGTCTATAACTGCTTCAAGAACAACTTTAGTTTTATCTGACCAGACAACCCCCAAGAATTTCACAGACAAACCAGGTCCCTGAACCTTGGTGCTGTTCACAGCCCATCCTTTTTCCTGTAGATGCTGCAACAGTCTAGGAACTGCCCCTTCTAAATTTGAAAGAGAATCAGATGTGAGCATAATATCATCACTGTAGTGATACAACCACACTGTTTGCAGTTTCTTCCATGTGTCCAAGTCCTGGGCTACAAGTCCATGACAGATGGTAGGATTGTGGAGATATCCCTGTAGAAGGATAGTGAATGTCCACTGCCAGACTTCCCATGTGAAGGCAAACTGTTTCTAGCTTTGCTGTGCTATGTCAATATAGAAGAAAGCATTAGCAATGTCTGCTACATGATGATATGTTCCCAGTTCATGACTGAGGTTGTCCAGAATGTCTGCTATAGAGGGGACTGCAGCATGCAAAGGGGGTGTAACTTTATTCACTCCCCTGTAGTCTACAGTCATATGCCAGGAGCCATCTGGCTTTCTCACTGGCCACACTGGGGAATTAAAAGGACTATAAGTGGGCTTTACGATGCCCACCCTCTCCAACTCCTGTAGACTTTCTCCAATTTCCTTGTGTCCCCTAGGAAATTTATACTGCTTAGTATTTGTCACCCACCAAGGTACAGGCAGAGCTACAGGTGGGTTCCTAGCATATCCCCTCAGAACTGCCTTTATCACACATACCCTCAGTCTGAACTCACCTGCAGTGGTCTGTAACCACAGGCCCTGCAGGATATCTTCCCCCTAAATATATTAAGGGATAGGAGAAATGTACACGGTATACTCCTTTGGGGGTAAATGCCCTATCCCCAGTGATTTGGGCTTTCTTCACTCTAATTGCCTTACCCCCATAGCTATCTATCACAGCAGGGAGCCTGGGAAAACCCTCAGGGTTGCCAAGAATCAAAGAACACTCAGCTCCTGTGTCCCCAGTGCCAGGACACACTGTATATTCACAGGGGACCAATGAATCGCTAATTCTACATGTGGCCTTTGGTCCCCACCATGTCCCCCAAGGTGGGGACTCTGACCCCCTCATCAGTCAAACCACAATGCCCAATCATCCTCCTGTGGGGGTGAGGGCTCAGGTGAATCCTGAGTACTGACTCTCATGAAGTTTTGCAGGGACGCAGGCTGGGCATGAGGCCTTGGCTATGGTTTCCATGTCCTGGACCTCAGCGGCTGGAACTGCTGCTCTGGCTTTAATTGGTGCCACAGTTCTAGCAATATTCTATTGGGCTGCCCATCAAGTTTTTCTTTCACTACCCCGGCCTTTATCAAATCAGCCGACATCTGGGTCGAGACCTTCACAGGGCCTTTTGCACTTCTCCTTTCAGTCATGGCCCACACTTCCCTCTGTACCCTTATTGTTTCAGCCTCCCCCAGATATGCTAAAGTACGAGTAGCCTCACTTATGGATTGCCCTGGGGGGGGAGGGGCAAGAGTATTCACTAGGGACCCAAAGAGAGAAGTGGGAGCTGTATGCAGCACCAGATTTCTCATTCCTATAGTGAACACCTCCTCATCAGGGCCGTGGGGATCCATATTGTAGACGATATTTTTCATACCCAATTCCCACAGTACCTGTTGGAGCTCTGCATATGTTTTCCAACTACTGGGAAAATATGGTAAATCACCCTAATTAGGCCAAACTACCCTAATGGCAGCTGTCAGCCATTCCAGGAGTGTCTGATTTTCTGAGGCGTGATGGGCATTTTGCAACTGCTGCCAGAGGGAAGAGTGAGTCATCCGAGAAGCCATTCTACTCATCTCAGTACCTGACACAACAATGTTTTCCACCCCCATATCCCAGACAGGTAAAAGCCATGCAGGCAGAGATTCTGATGGCCTCAGCCTATACCAGACGCTCATGTCCACCAGCTCATCCTGGGTATAGGGGCAGAGCATGGAGTGCTCCACAACCTAGGGAGGGGACTTCCCCTCCCCCTGAGGAGCCTGCAGTTGTTTCATTTTTATTTTCTTAATTACAGCTGGGTGGGCCTTTAAAACAAGAGAAGATGGTACCTCCAGCAGTGGCCTGGGTAGCAGATCCACCAGTGACCCCACCTCCTCCTCTTTTCCCTCAGGTTTCTCCACCAATGGCTCTTCCTCCACCATTTCTGGGGCTGAAGGCACTACTCTTTCCTTCCCCTCCTCCACTGCCCCCTGCAATGTGGCTTTTCCTGCTGCCTCCCCCCCTTGCCACTAAGGAGTCTTCTAGGAGCATGATCTGTCTTTTCAGTAACTGTCTCTCTTCTTTAATAGCATCCCATAGGTTATCACCCAGCTCCTTCAAGAGATGCTTGACTGTGTCTCTCTCCCGCCTAAGTCCATCTCTTGCCTTGCTAACCCTCTCGATAATCCTCTCTTTCTACTGTATGACATTATCCATTCTCTGGATGAAAAGAGACCCTACAATGCCAGCCACTATACTACCCCCTAAGGTCTCCAAGCAGTCTTCCAACTCACAGAGGCCTAATTCTGCAGCTTCCAGTGTTTCCACCCTTCCCCAGTTCTGGGGAAGGCCCTACCCCTCTAAGAGGTACTTTATCCTACACCATTTCCCCACTAGGGGTTTCCAACTTGGAAGCCCCACAGCTGGGGGGATAATAACAGGTGAAGCGGCACCCTCTGCTGCTGCATCCGCTGGGGCCTCCTCACCATCCACAGGAGCAGCCCTCCCAAAGGTCACACCCGTTATGACAGATTTCAGGTTCAAAGGCACCCTGCCAACTGCCACCAGATGTAAGTCCGGGGAGAGGAAATCCCGGGGCAAAACACCTCTAAAAACCGAAATCAGTCAAAGGGAGAAATAAAGTTTGAAACCTGTTTATTGCTTACAAACTGCAGTCCAGGGCCGGCTCTCTCCTTTGCTCAGGAGGAAGCAAGCAAGCTTGCAAGCCAGCCCCTCCTCTTAAACTCTCAGGTTCAGACACGCCCTCGGTTGCCCAGGCAATTACCCATTGACATGGAGATGAACTTCTTTCCACCCCTGAGGATATAGGCAAATGAACCAAAACCAGGCGAGATATTCTGGAAATGTTAGAATTTTACCCGCATATGCAAAGCAGAATCTCACTTACAGGAGCAAGCAAGAGCCTAAGGTAGAAATAGGGCCAGAGTGAGGCTGATTCTCGGTTGGGGGAAGTACAAGTACAATTTCACAGACTCTCTGCCAGATTCTTGGCATATTATTTCACGTAGTTCACACAACAACTCCATTAATTTATCATTTACGTACAATAAAAGACAACATGTATTCTCAGGTAGAATAAAAAACTAACCCAGGCATATTTGTAGTAAGTCAGCAAAGGTAGGGAGGAAATCTTGTTCTCTGTCAAATTTCATGATCTACATACATTTATACTCTATTTTTATATGCTACAAATAAGGTTTTCTATATCAAATACCAACAGAAAGACATAGAATGTCTTACAAATATTGAGCCCCTTACACACAAACTGCAAGAAAAGTACTCATCTAGCCAACCTTCTGCATATGAGCCAAATAAAAGAAAGTATATATTCTGGAAACCAAGACAAAATTTAGGAGTCAATAAAAACCCAACTCCAGTAGTTAGATAAGTGTGTAAGGGCAAAAAGACAGGAAAATCCCTCCACATAAGGATTAGACTTTTAAAAATCCATTAGCAAAGAAAAAGAGTACAAAGGGAGAGAAAGAGGGAGGGTGAGCAAAATAAAGAAGGTAGAAGAGCTTCAGTTCTATAGTTTCCTTTAGTACTTAGTACATGCCCAAAGGTGACACCTCAAAGGGCCACCCTGTCATCTGAGTAAAAGATCACTCAGCATGGCAGCTCTATAGAATAACATGTGCAAATAAGTGGTTAAGTATTCTTTTCTGATGTTGATAATGACATTAAAGCAATAATTTGCCATTGTACAAGTGGATGTAATGAAATTCTTGGAATTTTAACAAAGAAAGAAACTAAAGTAGCAGGAGGGGAAATGTATGTATTGATAGTTTCTTGCCAGTATTATTAGGATTCATAAATTAGTGCTTTAAAGAAAGCCAAGTGTACTTTTCTAAAAAATTTACAGGAATTGGAATGAGCCCAGAATACCCCACTTATATTTACCTGCCCTAAAAAAAACTGATTTTAAGTAACTGTTATTTTTCTTTTCAAATATGACAAAGTATATTATTGGAAAGGCTGCCTTTACAATGACCCCTTCACTGTCATTCTAGCTTTGTTCTAAGTCACAAAACAAACTACTTGAGTAAAATTCTTTAGATTTAGATAAAAACCTACTTATGCTACAGTTTTTCAATTATTTTTTTCCTAATTAGAACATTATTAGAGGCCACTTTAAACATTTTTAATAATTTACTCTATGAAGTACAAGAAAGCATTTTGGATTCCCTCATTCTACATATATCTACTGTTATCACTTAAATGTATATTCTTTCAGATGTTTCCCAAATATCAACATATATAGGTATATATGAATACATATATGTATTGTTTAAACAAAGCTTGAATCATAGTATATATGTACTATAAAATTTGGTCTTTTTTTTACTAGAATATCTTGGCCATCTTTTGCTGTCAATATGTATCGTTAAGCTTATTATTGGAGTTGGGCAAAATCAGAAATTCAGTTTTGCACATGAAAGTCAGATGTCTATTAGGCATTCAAGTGGGATGTTGAGTAGGGTATACAATCCTGGAGTTCAGGAGAGAGAACCATTGAATATGAATGCTTTGGGGATGGAAAGATTGAGTTCTTCACCACTCCAGGTCCCAATTGCTGTTGGGAATCCTTAGAATGGTCAAGGGAATATGCCCTGCTATCCAAAACTGCCTCCCAAAATATAATAACATTTATTCCTGATTCCTGATGAATTATTTGGAACAAAAGGCCTCAGTCAGCCAGAGGTACCATTCGTGGGTCATCTCCTTTGGAATATCTCTTAAGGTATAACTCTTTGCTGCCTGACTAGACCTTGATGCTCAAGATTCTTCAACTATTAAATGTGGAAAGGAGATTCAAACTGTTTTTAAATTCCAAATCCTATGAATTTTCCATTACACAGAGTTTTCTCTTTTCTTTGTAGCAATTTTGTATTTTACAATGGTAGAGAAAAATAAATAAAATTGAATAAAATGAATTGTCTAATGACTCTAGAACAGATGATTTATGATTCTGCTAAAGTTGGTTATCCCTAGAAGGAATACCTTTGCAAGTGATAAAGACGACAATTCTCACACTCTGAACTATCCATATAGCATAAATACCCAGACAGCAATTACGGTCCCTGGAAATTAACTTTATTATAAGTAATAGTATAAACAAAGACTTTTTGTGTCTGTGTTATAAATGAGTAAATAGTTGTTAAAAATGGGTGAACAAAGACACCTAGAATATGTATTTTTTTAGTCTAAAAGTCCTCAATTAAAACTGGAAGAAGGTCATCTTTGCAATTTTAGGATATTGCTCCATTAATAATGAATTAGAACTTATTCTTAAAATTGAACATATTGAATGTAGGATAATATTCACATCTAACAAATGAAAAAACTGAGCCTCCAAGTTATAACTCGTCTAAAGTAGCTTTGTTAGTAAAGTGTGAAGCAATTCAAACTGCGCATCAGTTTTCTTGAGTGCAAATGGAAAATTATAATTACTTAAAATAGAATATTGCTGTGATGATCACATATAACTATACCACATAAATAAAGCACCTTGAAATCTGTATATTCTTATTTATGTTTTATTGTTCTTAATGAAAGGAGGAATTTATCCACTGCTCAACACAGCTACTAAAGTTGGGTTGCTATGCCTAGAGATATAACAGGAAAAAGAATGGAAATATCCTTGCATAAGAATAAGTCTTTCTCAGTTAGAAAATGGGAGGAATACTATTTAGTTGATGTTATGAGTGATTTTGGATGGCGAGTGGTTATAACAAATGACTATTTTATTTTCCCCAAGAAAATCTGCCTCTCCCTGTTATTAACCTAAAGAAATAAGATTGCAAAATATATAGATCATTAACAAATATGTGCTATGAGATGGAAGTTAAGTAGAAATCAGAATAGGTCAATATATAATCTAAAAAAAGGTCAAAAAAGGAAACATAAAGTTCCCATCCGGGACAAAAAAAGCCCTCCATTTCTACTGAATATTCATTTATGATTCATAATTTATCTTGACCCATTTCTTTAAAAATTTATATAAATTGGCTTATAATACAAGTAAGACCTTCCATTCTTTATGCCATTGGTCATGAGTTAAGACATTAACATGCATTCATCTACCAAAATCTAGAAAAATGTTATAATGTTATAAACATCTAGCAGATTTGCTCATAGCTTTCTTAACACCTGTTTGTCTAAAACCTTAATTGTTGTCAATGAAGATTAAATCAAAGTTCTGAGGAACATTTTATTTACTTTTTTCCTTTGACCTTACCTGAAAGTTACTTTTTGTGTTTTCAGAGTCTCCTTTGTTCCATGAAAAATGTCTCATATTTCCCCTTCAGTTTAGGCTTTCTAGATGTCTCGATCTTTTTTATTTTTATTTTTAAAATTTTCTTAGAAATCTTTTTTAAAACATCATATAATTTACTCAATAATGTATGACCGAATTATTACAGGTGCTTAAATTTTCAACCAATGCAGTGACTTCCCTTGGCTTCTTTATCACTAGGATGGTTTTAATTTTTTCATTGTGGTATTTTAAGTCCCTCCTAAATTGGCTCCCACTTAGTAAAATAATCTGGTTTCTCATCTTTCCTTAACTTGAATCCTTCACTCCAGTCATTTTGGTCTTCTCAGTGTCCTTTTTTATGCTCATGACATTTTCTCTACTTACAGTGTCTGCCTCCATCCTCTTTCAAGATATACTTCCAGTCTTGACTCCCCTGTACAGCCTTTCTAATTTCACTTGAATTTCACTAAATCATTTTTCCATCAAGCATACCTGACTCCTTTACTCCTTTCTATTTCTCAATCTTATTTCCTAGCTTAGTTTATAAGCTGACTTAGGGTATTCACAGTGATGTATTTTTTTCCTATAACAACTATTTTTAGTATCTGGCACATATTGGTGCATAACAAATATGTGAAACAGTATTTATATTTTATCCATTTTCCTGATGGAACTATATGTATTTCTTTTTTTTTAGGAAAATGTAGTGGGGGAAAAAATCTAGCAGCAAAAGAACAGTGAGTCTATAAACAGATGAAAGAACACTTTTCAACCACATTAGAACTGTGCCAATATAAACACAGCACAATAGGGGCTTATTTTTTACGTTCCCAGTTTAGAAGACTTATATGTGCACTGGTTACTTCTACACTTTTTTGAAGCAGGCCTCTTGTGATGCATTATACCACACTCTGTCTTATATACCATGACATGTTGCATTTTTCTATTTATGTTACTATATTTTTAGACATAGTAATATATCTAAATTAAAAATTCTACTGGAAATGGGAAAGCTAAATAAAAATCTAACATGATGCTTTCAATGTTAAAAATTACTACACAGACAAAATATTTAAGTATATGGGAAAATATAGATAAGTGATGGAGGAAAGATTTTTTCTGTTCTATTCAGAACATTTTCTTAGCCTTCTGAAGTTGAGTCATTAAAAAAATAAGCGTTTATCCTAAAATTTTCTTTAAATATAATTGTTAAAATCAGAATAAATTACTGGACTTTATGCACTACTGATGTGTCCCTGATAGATTTTCTGTCGTGTGGAGCCTTATTCTATTTTGCACTTTTGGAGTTTGGCATTCAAAGAGGCAGTAAGAGAATACTCCAGTAAATTTTAGGAGATCCCCCAAAGTTACATTCATACCCAAGCCACCTTCTCTTGTTCTGCCTTTCCTAATATCTTATTTATTGGTCAGTTAGATTTTCATTTTCTTTTTTCTTTCCCCTTCTACAGCCATCACAGTATTCCCAGCAATTCCTTCTGCTTATGATTACCATTCTGCCTACACCCAGGGAGAGAAGGGGTGGCAGATGGGAGTTTTTTATGGAAAAACTTTTAACTATTTCTTAATCCATTCTTTATTAACACCAAGCAATTACTGAGTTCCATGCATAATGTTTACAATCAATTATCTACTATGAAAGCAAATATTAATCCATTTTCATATGACACTTCATTTTTACTCTCTATGAAAAACACTTTTAAAAAATCACAAATTTATTTACTGAACATTTTCTGCCATAAGTTCTGTTCCCATAAATATGGCAGTAATAATGAAAGAAGCCTTTTGACATTAAGTAGCCATGTATTATATTCTAATATGCCATCACCCTAGAAGTGGTGTTAGGTGGAATGTTATCCATGACACCTAAAGTTATGTTCCAGATGGAAACCACAACAGACTTTTTAAAAAACTATATGCTCTGCAATATGTTGATTGCAGGACTGCCCTAATCAATTATAGTGGTGTCTTTTAAATTAGGTATTTTATGGAACTCTTAATTTTTTATGTACATTTAATGTGTTTTTATAATGTATTTATGAACTTCTGTATTGATTGGCTCATCTTGGAGACTTACTAAATTTACAATCAGAGCTGCTTAGAAGTGACTTTAATGGACCCAGAGTAATACAGAAGGTGTTTCTTTCCATACTGGTTAGCAAAACAGCCTGTTGTTTGAGTCAAATTTGTAAAAATTACACCTTAATATGCAAATCCATTTTTTCATTACTGATGCAGAGCAAAAAAAGCCAACAGGATAGCAAACACTAACATTTTGCCTCCAAGTGCTCACAGACATAAAATAAATGAGGCATAGCTATTGATTGTCTTTGGCCTACATTATCTGCACAGGAACTATTAAGGAGGCTTTTCCATCTTCCTTTCATGCCTCATTTTCTCATGCTATCTAATGAAGAGCTTCACTTAAACTATAATGTGCTACTCTCCCGAAAGTACATTTTTATGGCACTAAAAAGCAATACTTGTGTATCAAGGACTGTTTTTACTGCTACGTTTATTGGCTTGTTGCATTATATAAAATTATAAAATTCCTAGAGCCGATTGGCATTATAAGTTCTTTTAATTAATTTCTGATTTTAATGTTTATTTTGTTAGTCCAGACATGCTAAATAACAGATATCACTATAACATATACACAGTTGTGAGAAGCCCTTCTAAGCTCTTTGAAAATACTTGTTTTATAATTCATCATTGTATATACCTTTCAGAGGGTTTGTTGTGAAGTTCAAGTAATAAATATGTGCAAAAATTGTTTTCAGTTTTGGGCATGCTGTTTAGTTGGGGCTCTTCTCAGAGATGAATGTGTGGGCATTTGGATGGAAAACTTGGAATATCATTAGGAAGAAAAATAATAGGGCCATGAGTCTTCAGTTGTTGAAATCAGAAGAATGAATGAGATCATTTGGCAAGATGGTGTGGCAGGAGAAAACTCAAAGGTAGAATATTGAAAATATTGATATTTAAGGACTGGAGAATGAACAAGTGCATGTGAGATCAGGTAGGTAGAGGAGGATACAGTCCAGTAGAGGATGGTGTCATAATGTGGAAAACCATGTAAAGGTAGGGTGAGATGCTACAGAAATGCTCTATTTCTCTTTTGGTGCTTCTCTCATCTTGAGTCATGGAAATCAAAGATAGGGATGTGTATTATCAACAGTTTCTTTCCTTCCTTCCCTCCTTTCATTCATTCTTTCTTTTCCTTTTTCTCTCCATCTCTTTCTGGTTCTTGCCAATTGACCAAAACAATTGAATCTCACTTTAATCTGCATTTCCATGCTTACTCACAAGGTTGTATCTATATTGGCAATTTGCTTTTCTTCTGTGAATTTTCATGCCTTGTAAATCCATTGCATTGTAAGTCTATAGGGAAATGCACAAAAGATTTGGATTGTGAAACAGGATAGTAGCAATAAATTTCTGTTAAATAAGTTTGTCGACTATCACCCAGTATGAGTATCAGTGGTATGTATTGTGTGTGTTTCTTAGGTATGCTCTTGCAAGTAAGACATATGGAGCTGTGTTTTCTTTTACTGTCTCTACCCTACCCCAAAATTTATAGTCTCTGGCTTTTAATAAAGAAACTAAACAAATTCACATATTTTACAATGGGCACTGATTTTTTTTTTTTGACTTAACTTTTGGTAACTTAGCTTAGATTTTTTTATTAGCTCTGCTTCCTTTAAATTTCTCTTTTCCCCTCTTGGCTTTGTTGGATTAATGGAATGTTCTTTGCTCTGTTTACTTATTTTTACTGGTTCACAATTTATTCATCCTATTCCCACTCTTTAATTGTGGTAATTCTTAAGATTTTGCTAAACTTTAAGAAGTTTTCTTTTTCTACCAACATATGGAATTAATTAGTATCTATATCTTCATTCAAAGAAATCAAGATATTCAGCATGCTTTCTCTTTCACTCGTCCCTGCCTTATCCTTAGTAGAAATAAGTAGTTCCTGATTGCTAATACTCTGTGTATGATACTTCAAGTATTTTTTCATGCAAGTATAGTGATGACAAATTTGCTCACCATATTGCTTGGATCTTTCATATTTCTGTATTTTGGAGTATTTTTTTATTTTCCTAGAATATATCCTTTAGAAATTTTTTCAGTTGATAAATACAATATTATAAAATAACTTTCCTTTTGCTCTACTACTTATATGTTATTT
This sequence comes from Smutsia gigantea, assembly GCA_032199065.1. Taxonomy (NCBI): domain Eukaryota; kingdom Metazoa; phylum Chordata; class Mammalia; order Pholidota; family Manidae; genus Smutsia; species Smutsia gigantea. The sequence goes on from JAVSCE010015234.1 coordinate 493,795, forward strand.
TGCTGAGTATGACATTAAGGTTTTTTTAGGACATTACACTATATTCTTCCACTGTAACTTCTGAAATACAGACTAATTTGATTCTCATTCCTTTGAATATATTTTTTTCCTGTAGCTTTTTATAATTTGGTTTCTGAAATATGGTCACATTTCTGTTTTTCTTATTCTTCCTACATAGTCCTTGGTGATCCTCTTTCATTTGGGGGATCTTTTATGTCTTCTATTTCATTTATAGTATTTCCTCTTCATGATCTCAGGAATAATGCTCTGGAAATTCTATTAAATGAATATGGAACATTTTGTCTCTTAACTCTTCTGTTTTGCTTTTCACTTCTTTTTTTATTGCATTCTGAAAAATTGTCTTGCTTCACTCTTTCAATCAATTAACTTTAGTTTATATCTAATCTAGATCATTTAAAAAATAGCCAATTTTTCTTCAGAAATTTTAAAAATTGTTTTATATATATTATAGTATCTTTAATCTTTGGAGAATCCTAATAAAGATTAATGGTGTTGGTTTTCTTCAAATATCTGGGGATTTCACCTTTTTCTGTCTATAGAGGCATGCAGGTTGTGATTATAGGGGCCATGTATTCAGTAATTAATAAGGTGGGCAGGATGTGCAGTAAGATGAGATGTATTTTCCTGGTATGGAGGCCCCCATCTTCACTTGAATCTACAGGTTACCGTACTCAAGTCTGCTTCTCCAATCCTACCTCCAATTCTGGCAGTCTTCCATGTCAGACCACACACATGATGGCTCCACTCAGGGTTTCATCCTGGGACTAGTAGGTAAGAGTGGTATGAGAACAAAACAGGAAGAGGAGCAGATAGCTACTGAAAGGTTAGAGTTGGAGAGAAGATGCCACTTAAGGAGAAAAGCAAGACCAACAAAAGTCTCTGATATCACAATTTACCTTCAAGTCTGGGATCATTTTCACTTTACTGTCAACAAAAAGAAGTTTCTAGAAGGTGACATACTTTTTGTCACTTCTGTGGCTGTGCAGCTATAGTGTCCAGTGGGGACATACAGAAAGTAATCCACTCTTCTTTGGTCAATCTAGAAAGGTTTCACAAAAGAGAGATAATTGTAGGAGGCAGACCTTTTATAAGCATTTTTGGAAATGTCCCATCTGTAAAGTGATGGCTCTTCAGTGAGAATGAGATTTTTTTAAATGCCATTTGTTTAATATTTGTATGGCATGTACTGTACCAGGTGCTTTTATGTAGTTATACTATTTAATTTTCAGGAATGTATCCTCCTCACTTTACATTTGAGAAAACCAGAATTAATAAAGTTAAATAACTTATCCAAAATCCTCAGCTTGTAAATGGCAAGTCTGGGTTTGGACACATTACTACCAGAATAAAATATAGATAACTTAGGTATAGAAAATATAAAAATATAAGTAACATATTTTATATATATATATATAGAGAGAGAGAGATTATAAAAATATACATAATTCTAATAGAACAAGAAATTTGCCTCTCATCTGCTTTTAAGCAAAAGGTAAGGGAAACATTGATCATTAACTAGCAAGCTCTCCCAAGGACTATAATTGGTTACTCAACAGGTACATCTTATGTACATATTGAATAATAAAATTAAAATGATATTCAAAATCCCTGAATAGGACTGCCTGAGATTTACTTTCTGATTCTCCATGTTCTTTTTACTTTGAATGCTTTAAAAAACAGGTAAGCTATTGGTCTTTCACATCAAAACTAGAAAATGGCATTCTCAATTACCTCTCTGTCTTTTCAACTGACCTCACATTTCTTACCAAAGGCTTAGAAAAGAAAGTGACATTATAGTAGTCGTGAAATGGTGTAGGTGAACAAGCTTCTCTTCAGGATATGGGTAAATGAACCAAAGGCTACTTTCTTGTGTCTACATCAGTTAGTCTTCTTTCTTAGATTTAAAGACAAAAACATACCAAAAGTCTTTGAGTAAGAAATATGAGTCCTACAATCCTTGGGTATTCCTCAATGTTTATCTTAATCCGTACCCCACAGATTAGTATTTTTTTTATCCTGTCATTCTCATATGCCGTTATGCTCTTATTTTTTCAGTGTACTAGACACCTACTGATCAGGATAGGCTAAATATCTATTAATATTCATTCTAAATTAAATATCTCATGAATCCATAATTCTAGGATTTAATAGATTTTTGTTATATATTTGTTGGTTTTTTTTTTTTAAGTCATATATAAGCTATTTATATTGCTAACTTTTTAAATTCTGAAACAGTTAAGGAAGTCTTAGGGTAGAAAATAGATAGTACATTTATCAGTATATCCAAAGATGTATTATCATATCTTCATTAGACAGCTATGGTATGCTCACTTGGATACCTACCCAATATCCATCCTTACTTGTCATCTTTACTAGCGGAACCCCACTATTGATTTTGGAAGCAATGTGTCGGCTATAAATACTTTCTTCCTGGGATACCCTGCCAATGAAAGATGGCCATGTGTTACATTCTGGGAAAGAAATGTGAGTAGAAATACTAAAAAAGTGATTCTCTTCAAAAATAAAAAGGCAAAGCTCATAAATAAAAATGCTTTGCCCTTCTCCCTTTGATAATTCCCTTCCTGGCTGTCTGGTATTGCAGATCATTGCCTGGTAACATACTAGGACAAGGACCAGAAACTAAGGATCATGCATCATGAGAACAGCAGAGGATTCTTAAGTCCTTAAAGACATACATCACTGAATATGGCACCCAGGAATTTGAGAAAAATAAGTCCCTCTCTGTTAGAGTTGTTTGGGTTTTCTATCAATTCTAGCTAATCCAGTATAATGATGGGCTGATACTTATGTGAATTCATAAAACCAGGCAAACTACAGATATTTTTAGGATAATTACTCAGTGTTGAGGTGGTTCACCCCTTGCTTCTTTTAGGAGCCTTTGCAATTTAGCATTTATTTTCTTCTCTGCAGGACAGGTGGAGGGCCTTCCCAATGTTCTGTGTGGTAGCAATGTTTTAACAGTCCCTCTCAGTTGCTGGTAGGAATGCAGAGACTCACTGATAATTAGAGGGCTCTTTAGTTGAAGCCATTCCCTGCATCTTCTCCAATGGAGGGGATAATTAACAGCTGTCAGTATTTCAGGAATTAGTAGAACATTGGAAGAGAACCAAAATGATTTTTAAAGCTTTACTTATAAAGAAAACAGGAAAATTAGGCTTGATGGGACTATATGGTATTTTATTGTAACCTGAAGCTACATTATGCAACTCCAGATTGCCAAGAGCATATCCTTCATTATAACTGTGACAGCATTTATATTATACCCCTACTTTGCAGTAATTTTGGATTCTTTCCAAAAAATGTGCTCCAGGCTAGCACAAAGCTTTCAAGTTCTCAGCACATGAGTTAATGCCATATATGTTGCTGCTAATACTTTGTCTGGTGTGGTGAGAGTTTTCCCCCAACACAAGAGAAATGGGAGATTGGATAGTTCAGGCAGATTGGTCAGACATGTTCCCTTTCCCACTTATTCTCACTGGCACATGCAAGATACATAGCACCTCGTGGAATTCAGCTCTGATTAAAAAAAATCCCTGTCTATATTTGTTTCCACTAAGGTCATAGCAGAGAGAGCTGGAACTGAAGTTTTGAAATTTGATGTAAAATTGTTTTTGAAGATATCATTTGCAACAACCCTAAGTGATGCACATAAGAAATTTTCCAAAGATTTTTGTACCAGAAAAATCTGCCTCCTCCTGGTGATTGATATATTTGCTTATTTGTCAACAATAAAAAGTAATGGAATTCTTTTCTCCAGTTTACCTTTTTGCTTTAGCTGTCAGGAACCCCAGAGCCAAGATTTATGCCTAATCAAAGCAAGTAATTTTAACTCATAATGTGGCAGTAGTCCCTTTTTCTTGTTATTGTAGTTCTAATCTCTCTTTAGATTTTTATTTTATGTTACTGCAAGTACCTGTTTTATAGCTGGTTTATTTTTTAGCTGGTTTAGATGTATCACAGTTGTCTAAGAATTGCACAGGTTTCTATTTCATTTTAAATATTTGACCAGCTTTGATTTTATTTTAAAGTTAATGTATAAGCATGGTTAGAATTAAAAAGTGAAATAATTTTAAAACATACATAATAAAGGCATTCTCACTCCTATCCTATGATAGACAGAACATTGGCCCCCCCAAAATGTCCATCTCCTAATTGCCAGAACCTATAAATGTTAGCTTATTTGGTAAAAGAGACTTTGTATATTAAATGTGTGAAGAATTTTGTGATGGAAGGATTATCCTGTATTACATACGTAGTCCCAGTATAATGACAAAGACTTTTATAAGAGGAATGAAAGGAGATCAGACAGGTGAGAAAGCATGTGACCTCACAGGCAGAGATCAATGTGGCCACGAGCCAAAGGTTGCCATCAATCTCTAGAAGCTTGAGGGGCAATAAGAATGGATTGTACCCTGGAGCCTCCAGGAGGAACTGGCTCTATTTATACCTTAATCTTAACCCTGTAAGACTAATTCCAGATTTATTATCTCCAGAACTGTAGAGAATAAATTTGTATTGTTTTAAGCCACAAAGTCTGTGATAATTTTATACACTGGCAACAAGAAACTAATACACACCCCAGTACCTCATCTTACTCCCCACAAATTAACCACTGTTAAGAATTTCTTGTGTATTCTCAAGGAATTTTCTATGCATATACAACCATATTCCTATCATAAACCAGTGAAATCATACTATGTACTATGTACATTGTTTTCTGTGTGAAAGACATATCTGTAGAATGATGAAGCAAAATTATTGGAGGCTATGAACAATAACCTGGTAGCTTTGTTAGATACTGAAAAATTGCCCTTCAGAAAGGTTGAATTAATTTATACAATCCCAGGATTGTGTAAAAATGCCATTTCTCCCCACCCTTGCCAACACCATCAAGGTATTGATCTTTAAGACATAGATTTTATATTAACTGTAAATTCTTCACTTACTCTAAAAATATGTCTTTGTTTCTACTGTCTTATACATAAATAGACTGAATTAATTGCAGGTTATTTTCAGGGAATCTATTTTGATGGAAGGAACACTGGAAAAAGTGGCTTCTAGGTCTGGCATGATCACTCACTGGATGTGTAACTCAGGAAAATCGCTTAACCCAGTTGCTCACAAACCTAGCTTCCTGTGAGATTTACTTGAGGAGTTTTTAAAAGGCACATTCCTATTTCACCCACCTTTGCTTAATCAGAATTTAATCGAGCTGATTCTTGTATCAACTGTAAGAAGATGCTTATGGACCTCGTTTTGGAACCACTGACTTGATATTCCTAAGCCCAAGTGTTTATGTTGTTAAATTCCTGCAATACATGCTTGTCTCCCCCTCAGGTTACCATGAGACCTGAGTGTTGCTTGTTCCTTAGGAACCCTTAATCATCCTAGTGGGCTGGGATTTGAAAGCAGCTCACCTCACATACCTGTGTCTCAATCTGGAACTTTGCTCACTGCTTTGATATCAAGACTGAATTCAAAAATTCAAAAAAACCTTTCTTGCTCATTGATTTTATTTTCATTCATTATCTTGCCTTTGGTGAATATTAGATGTGTGGGAGGGACATGTCAATCCAGAAATGGTTAAACATGGTGGGCCAATTATCCTTTTTCTACCTGGGATTCTTGAGGATACTCAACAAAGGACAATATGAATAGAAAAGTATTTTTCACTTATTATCAGAGTTGGGTCCAGACACAAACTCTCTCAATAGATGACCTGATAACCTCTCACATACTAGAATAGTCAAATTGTCCACTTCCTATAAAAAAAACACACTTCTAATGCCGAGGGTACACAGTATTCTCAGCCAGAAGTCACTCTCTAACATGAAAGCATTTCTGCTCCCACCAAGAGGTCCTTTATGTTTATTCAAAAGCTTTAGATGTTAGCTGTCCTTATTACTAATATTATTAATTAAACTTTCTATTGAAATATGTATGGGAAAACTAACAACAAAAATAAAAATACCTCTGACTTATAAAACTAAATTGAATGCTTTGGAAAACTACATAAATGCAAATTATTTTTTATTTTCTGATGATTTTTATTTATTGAAATGCATAGTCATTCCTCAACCTTTAAGGAAACAACTATGCCAATTTCTATAAATATTGGTCTGCTAACTAGAATACCAAGCTCCCTTTCTTACATAAACCATGCCTATATGCCTTTCTTTACCTTCCTAAACCTTAATCTTATAGCAAACTAGTGTACTTAAAAAAGAGAAATTCACCGCAAAATACAAGAGAGAGAGGAGAACAAAACTCAGAACTATCAGCAAAGTACAGGCCGTTCACCAGTTTACCCACAATATTAAAAGGAAGAAACCTGTACACACCTCCCCTAAGTATATCTTAAAGCATAATGATCAGTCATTTATACATATTGCCCAATCAGTATCCTAGAAGCTGGCTTCGACTGGTGGTAGAAGAGGGAAAAATAGAGACAGAATTCTTCTCCTCAACCATATCCACATTATTAGAATATAAGCTCTTTTGAGAATATCAGTGATTCTACATCTTATCATTCCCAACTTCCTTGGCTTCCTTGAAGCCTAGGTCTCAATAAGCTTTGGTTGAAAAAATGAAAATGTAGGGGAGGAAAAAATAGTTTTCCCTCTACTCTTCTAAGTTCTTGCTCCTTATAATAAACCCCCTGAAATAAAAGACATATTAACAGGAGAAAAGTGGAAGTTTAATAACATCTATACTCTTGCATACATGGCAGATACCCAGGAAATCTGAGTAATTCCCCAAATGGCCCATACCATCTCCAGCTGAAGGCACAAGATGTCTTGTGGCAGGGACACAGGGAGGGTTCGGGGGCACACTGCCTCCAGTTATGGCAGGTTATCAGGCAAACACAGTAAATAAAGGTATGGTTGTCTGCAGATTTAAGCCTTTGCCTTCTCCAATGATGATAGATTCTAGAGATTTAGAATCATCTTCCTCTTGCCAGTACAGAGAGGGAGACACCCTTATGACCAGAAATTTCCCTTCTAAATGTAAATGTCTCTTACAAAGGGGTAACTTCTGCATGGTTTTCATAGCTTCTCCTATCTCTGCTATCTCCCCAAAATAATCCACCCAAAATAGTCAATATGCCAAAGAGGCATACTTTTGAAAGTATAGTTCACTTCCCTTCAAAACCAGAATTATTTATTTATTTATTTATAACAAAAATTTTTATTTACAATAAATATCAGATGCTAACAAAATTATTTTAAAATGTCTTGAAATTGCAAAGCACTGGATAAAATATTTCTTTACTGGTCAAACATACATAGAAAAATATTTATCAACTCTGATTCACCATGAGACAATTCAGTGATAGCAAACAGCATGATTAACTCAGACAGCATTACAATTTAACTTGGACTATGATTCAGTATAACTGGTGTGTTAAGACTCCTCTGATCAAATACTCCCTAGAGAAATCTTTCCCTGAGAGATGCCTAGCCTCTTATACCTGGTATTCTACTAATAAGAAGGATATTTACAAAAGTAAGAAAAACTAACTTTATTGGTTATTCATTATGCATGACTCATTACTGTGCAATACCTTATTTGATTCTCACAACTATATGGAGTAGTTACTGTCATTTTGTTTATTTTGCAAGTGAGGCAATGTTGGCTTAGATAAATCAAATAACATGCTCCTTTTATAACCAATTAATGGTAAGACTAAGATCTTATTTTTCATTGAAATATAATTTGTATGCAATGTTCTATTAGTTTCAGGTGAAAAACTTAGTGATTCGTCAATTATATACATTACTAAATGCTCACAATGCTAAGTGTAGTTACTATCTGTCACCAAAGATATTATATTATGAGCTGTATTCCCCATGTTATACTTCTATACCTGTGACTAAGTGATTTTAAATTTGAAGTTTGAACCTCTTTATCCCCTTCACCTATTTCACCCATCCCCCCATAAACATCTGGTCTTTGAATTTATGAATCTATTTCTGTTTTGTTTGTTAATTTGTTTGTTTTTCATATTCCATGTATAAGTGAAACTATATGACATTCATCTTTTTCTGACTGACTTAATTCATTTAACATAATATCTTCTAGGTACACCCATGGTGTTAAAATGGCAAGATTTCTTTTTCATGGTTGAATAATACTTTATTATATATATCTGCCACATCTTTATCCATTCATCTACTAATGGACTTCAGTTGCTTCCATGTTTTGGCTATTGTAAATAATGCTGCAATAAACAGAGGGGTGCATATATCTTTTCAAATTAGTGATTTCATTTTCTTTGGGTGGATTCCCTGGAGTGAAATTGCTGGGTCATTTGGCATTTCTCTTTTTAGTTTCTTGAGAAATCACTATTGCTTTCTATAATGGCTGCACCAATTTAAAATCCCACCAGAAGTATATAAGGCTCCCTTTCCTCCACTTCCTCACCAACACTTATTTCTTGTCTTGTTGACACTAGCCATTTTGAGTGATATGAAGTGAATTCTTATTGTGGTTCTGATTTGCATTTCCCTGATGTTGAGCATCTTTTCATGTGTTTATTGGCCATTGGTACATCTTCTTTGAAAAAATGTCTATTTAGATCATCTGCCTATTTTTTAATTGTATTATTTGGTCTTTTGGTGTTGAGTTGTATGAATTCTTTATATATTTTGGATATTAGCTCCTTGTCAGATATATCATTTGTAAATACATTATCCCATTCAGTAGGTTGCATTTTCATTTTGTTCATGGTTTCCTTTGTTGTGCAGAAGCTTTTTAGTTTGATGTAATCCCACTTGTTTATTTTTGCTTTTGTTTCCCTAGCTTGATTAGACATATCCAGAAAAAATTTCTAATGTTGATGTTTAAGAGTTTATTTTATATATATATATACATATGTATATTAGAAATTTTGTTGTTTCAGCACTTATACTTAAGGTCTTTAATCCATTTTGAGTTTATTTTTGTATATGGTATGACAATGATCCAGTTTCATTCTTTTACACATAGCTGTCCAGGTTTCCCAGCACCATTTATTGGAGAGGCTGATTTTTCCTCTTTGTGTATTTTCATCTCCTTTGTCATGTATTATTTGACCATATGGGTATGGGTTTATTTCTGGGCTCTGTAGTCTGTTCCTTTGGTCTACATATCTCTTCTTATGCCAGTACCATACTGTTTTGATTACTGTGGTTTTCTATTATAGTTTGAAATTAGGGCACATGATACTTCTAGCTTTACTCTTCTTTTGCAAGATTGCTTTAGCTATTTGGGGTCTTTTGTAGTTCCCATTTGGTGTTTGTTGTATCTTATCGTCTTTCAATTCTGATTTTATTTATTTGGGTTCTCACCCTTTTTTATTTAGGGGTCTAACTAAAAGTTTATCAGTTTTGTTTATCTTTTCAAGGAACCAGTTCTTAGTTTCATTGATCTTTTGTATTGTTTTTGTAATCTCTATTTAATTTATTTTTGCTCTGATCTTTCTTATTTCTTTCCTTCTGCTAACTTTTGGCTTTGTTTTTCTTTCTCTAGTTCCTTTAGGTATTGGGATAGATTGTTTATATGAGATGTTTCTTGCTTCTTGTGGTTACCTGAATTACTATAAATTTCCCTCCTAGGATTGCTTTTCCTGCAACCTACAGATTTTTGAACCATGGTATTTATGTCCTTATTATTTGCCAAGTATTTTTTATATTTCTTCTTTCATTTATTTTATGACCCATTAGTTATTTGGTAGAATGCTATTTAGCCTCCATGTGTTTGTGTTTCTTCTATTCTTTGTTTTGGCAATAGATTTCCAGCTTCATGCTGTTGTGGTCAGAAAAGATGCTTGATATGATTTCAATCTTTTAAATTTATTGAGACCTACTTTGTGGCCTAACATGTGATTTATTCTCAGAGTGTTTCATTTGCATTTGAAAAGAATGTGTATTCTACTACATTTGGATATACTGTTCTCTATATATCTGTTAATTCCATTTGGTCTGATGTCATTCAAATCCACTGTTTCCTTATTGATTTTCTGTCTGGATGTTCTATCCACTGATATAAGTGGGGTGTTAAAGTCCCCTGCTATTATTGTATCACCATCAATATCTCCCTTTATATCAGTTAATATTTGCTTTGTATTTTTTGGAGCCTTCTGTTTAGTGTGTACATATTTACAGTTGCTATATGTTACTTCTTGCTGGTCTGTGTCCTTAATCATTATATATTGTCCTTATTTATCTCTTCTTACATTCTCTCTTTTAAAGTCTATTTTGTCTGATATAAGTATTTCTACTCCAGCTTTATTTTCATTCCCACTTTCATGGAGTATCTTTTCCATTCCTTCAGTTCAGTCTGTATGTGTCTTTTTAGGCATAAAGTGAGTCTCTTATAGACAGCAAATAGATGTGTCTTGCTTTTTATTCATTCTCTTATCTTATGTCTTTTGATTGGAGCATTTATTTATTTACATTTAAAACAATTATTGATAGGTATATATTGCCATTTTGTTAAATGTTTTTCAGTGGTTTTATTGTTCTTCTCTGATAACTTCCCTCCTTCCTTGGGCATTATGACTTTCTTTAGTGTTATGTTTGGATTCCCTTTTCTTTGTTTCTTTGTGAATCTATGGTAAGTGTTTGGCTGGTGGTTGCCATGGTATTCTTATATGATAGCCTACATATACAGCAATCTATAAATTGATGGTCACTTACATTCAAACTAATTCCAACACCACCACAATTTTTACTTCCCCTCCTCCATGTTTTATGTATATGATGCCTTCTTATACACCTTTTTATTTAGTGATTCTCTTAACTAATTTTTAGATGTAATTGACTTTACTACTTTTTTTGACCTTCATGCTAGCTTTTAAGCAATTGGTCTACTACCTCTGGTATATGTTTTCTTTTATCTGTGAAATTTTCACATTCATATTTTTGTCACTTCTAGTTAGGATCTTTTCTTTTCCTCCTAAAGAAAACCCTGTAACATTTCTTGTAGGTCTGGTTTAGTGGTGGTGAACTCTTTTAATTATGTTTATCTCTGAAGTTCTTTATTTCCACTTCCATTCTGAATGATAACATTGCTGGATAGAATACTCTTGGCTGGAAGTTTTTATCTTTCAATACTTTGAATATATCATGCCATTTCCTCTGACCTATAGAGTTTCTGCTGGAAAACCAACTGATATCTCATGGGATTTCTCTTTTAGGTAACTCATGGTTTTTCTCTTGCTGCTTTTAAGATTTTTCTCTTTTGTCTTTAGTCTTTGACATTTTAATTATTATGTGTCTTGGTATGGATCTCCTTGGGTTTATCTTGTTTGGGGTCTTCTCTGCTTCCTGGACATGAATGTCTTTACCCTTCCCTAGGTTAGGTAAGTTTTCAGCTATCATTTCTTTAAGTTTTCTTTTCCTTTTGCTCTCTCTTCTCTTTCTGGGACTCATTAATACCAATATTTGGACATTTGATATTGTCCCTTAGCTTCCTTAACCTACCCTCACTTCTTTTTAATCTTGTTTCTTTTTGCTTCAATTTGAGTGCTTTCTATTACTGTCTTCCACATCACAGATCCCTGCTTCTGCATTCTCTAATCTGCTGTTGATACCCTCTAGTGTATTTTTCATTTCATTTATTGTATTCTTCACCTCTGATTGGTACTGTCTTATATTTTCTCTTTTTGTAGACGTTCTCACTGAGTTCCTCCACTCTTCTCTCAAGTCTGATGAGCATCTTTATAATCATTAATTAGAACTCATCATCCAGTATATTGCTTAACTCTGTTTCATTCAGTTCTTTTTTTCTGAAATTTTGTCATGTTCTTTTATTTCAAGCATATTCCTGTGTCTCCTTATTTTGTTTGAGTTTCTGTGCTTGAGTCTATGAATTAGTAGAAAGGCTCTCGTAGTCTTTAAGTGCTGGCCTTGTGTAGGGAAGGCCCCCTGGGTAGACTGTGTGTACCTGGCAGTTTTGTTTGGCTGCCTGGAGGCCTGCTGATGGTGATATAGGAGTCCTGTTGTCAGAGTTCTCAGGGAGTGGTTTGAGGGGGGCCTAGTCAGAGGGGCTCCTGCATGGATACCAATGGGGTCCATGCTGGCAGGGAGGAAGTCAGCTCAGGTGCAGTCTCCAGGAAATCCCTGCTTCTGCAGCTGCTGGCTTTGCACCTGCAGTGAAACAGCATCCCAGGCATGCTCCCCAGGAGTGGTCAGCAACTGGTCCCACACCCAAAGTGTAGCTGGGCCCCAGGGAAGCCAGTGAGGCTAAGATCTTAACTCAAAGTTTCATTCTGGAGCTAGTTTTTTTTTTTTACCCCTGAACTATACTGTGCTGCTTTAACTATCCTAGGATATATCACTTTGGAGTATCCTGCTAAAGAGTTGAGTATGTTTATAATATGATTTAATTAGTACATAATTTTAGTTCTGCAGGAAATGTCTCTTTGCTAGAATATTTAATAAGTTTGCCCATTTATGTGCATTAACTTAAGAGTACTTGATACCATGTTTCTTGGAAACCAAATAGTATGATAAGGATAAGAAACAGGAGCTACCATTATGGTTCACACTATTTGCCTATCTAGTCCAATATTCTTTGCAAGATGTGCCATCAAAAGGTGACTTAAGTCAGAGTGAAGAATAAAATATGTGCCTAAAAGAGTTCTAAATTTTTTTTAGTAGTCTGTTCCTTAAACTAATATTTTAAAAAATTCTTCAATGTATATATACTTTTAGTCCATGTAAATGGGCTAGTTTTAGCAAATTTAACTCATGGATTCTGTCTTCACATTAAACTTGATCAACAAAGCATAGTGAGGGAGATTTCTTTTACCAACATCATCCCCCAGAAGTCCTGGATATCATTCTGTATCTTTAAACTCTCTTCTTGATGTATTTTGAAGGTTGTAGAGTCACTCCCACATATTTGTCATATTTTTACAAAGCACAAAACCTTAAGAACTCATACTGATATTTCAGCACCTGTAATTCTCATCCTCAGGTCTCATGTAACTTTTCATTACTCACTACTAGCCCCTTGGGAAATGACTATTATTTGACTTGGTAAGAAAGAATATGTGCATATGCCAAATAGATATCTGAAGGGCCATACTTAAGAGCATAAGTTCCAGAGTGTGCATTTGAATATACTTTGGAGCCTTTTAAGTAGGAGTAATAGTTCATTTTTTTCTGCTTTGTTTTTTTAATCTATATACTTTGGGTCATATTAATAGCTGAGAAGCCTCATCAAATAGTCCACCTGCATTCACTGGAAACATCTTGGTAAATTAAGCTGAAAAAATATTCCTTAATTTTCCTCTCTAATTAACAAGTTTGGGTTAATGGCCATAGTAGCAGTATTTAACATTTATGCCACATCAACAATAAATTAGGATCAAGTCTGAATGCAGTAACTGCATTCCCAGCCCTGCATTGTCATAGTACAGAAAAGATTAAAATTTATGGAGCTGTTTACATTAGTCTTTCTTGTGAGATATTTGTGTACATTTTACTCAGTCTTCCACTGGGCAATTTGATATTTCTCATACATTTTATGTGAGTTGAGAAGGAACAGGCAGTGTTTCATGGGAGGATTGATTATATTGAATTAGCTATCATAAATTTTACTTCAAATATGTTTAGACAAATTTCTTTAAAAATTTCAGTAGAATTATCATGCATATGACCCAAACTGTATTTAATGGCTTCTAAAATAAAGTGGCTAATAAAATAATCATGCTTGTTCAAATTGAATTGATTCATACTAAACCATCTTCCTAGCATTCCAGAAATACATGCTGGGTAAAAATTGAAAATATCAAATTGTTCTTTAATGCATTCCCTAAATTGAAGTGGTGGGAGAAGCATAACAAAAGAATGTTTATCAAAAGTTTTCAGCATTGTATGGACTCTTAGAAGACAACCGGCTATTGGAAAGGTGCAGAGGATGCAACAAAGCGAGTCCCCTGCACCAGTGTCTGTTTCCACAATATTTTCTATTGAATTAGTAAGCAATCCCATTTAATGAGCAAAGCTATCTAACTTTCTCTGGAATTTCTTCCATCCAAAGCTGAACTCCACTTTTTCTTTCTGCAGTTTACTATATATTCTGCACTTTTTACCCTATTCCTTCCTATTACACTGACTTCCTCTAGAACCGTTCCTACATTCTCTGCTTGACCCTGAGCATTTTGAATGGTTTCCCTGTTTGGCTCAACTAAGTCAGTGCCCTAATGCACAGTATACTAGCGCTTTACTAAAGGGAACCTGGCTTTCTGTTACAACTCTTCAGGGAATGGCTATAAACTTTCCTGCTCACAGATTATGATTTCATTTTTTCTTTTTATTCTTCTAGGTATTTCATCTAGTGTTTTGTTCTCTGGAACTTGGGGTTGTATTTCATGAATTAAAGTAGAGTCAGCCCAAGATATTTTTGTGACATTAAAAAAATATCTGGTTGGAGGCATAATATCACCAGCACACTGTTCAGTACAAAAGGAGAAAATCTTCTCTGTGCATGAGGGAATACCCCTTGAAAACAGAAATCTAAGCAATGGGAAACAGCACACACATATATGCCTATATATATATATATATATGTTTGTGTGTCTGTGTATTTGTGTTTTCTTTGGAAAAAAGGTTGAAGGAAATTTCTTAATTATAATAAATATATCTTTTCTGCATGTGGCACAAGCAGTTCTAGTTTTTATCAAACTGAATTACTTAGTAAATATTTACTGAGCACCTATTACTTTGCATCACCCATTTGTGACACCTAAATTGTCAGACACTCTCATTCTGATAATGAATCTACATTTACTTCACTTAAGTATAAGAAATAGATGCACAGAACCTTTTACTAGTCACTAATGTTTTCTTCAAGAAAATGATTGTGCTGAACAACTAGTACTTCCCTCAAGTAAATTGTTGGATTGTTGGAAGATGTTAGCAGCAAGACTCAACAGTTCAGTTCTGCTGGATTGCTAATCAGGCATCAGAAGGATATCCTCAAGTGTTCCTCACCCATTTTATATTGATGTCTTTCCAGGCAAACTGGAATTGATTCTGAAGGCTTGTGCCTTAGTTCTTACTACAAAGCTGTCACTTGACCCCACAATTAAAGTCATGAGACCTCTGCTATACTATTGGTGGGAGTGTCAAGAATAATGATTTGGCAGTAGCAGAACATTAGGATCACCCCCTCCAAAGCTAGTCTACAAGTTTATTTATTTTTTCATAATTATCTCCTGAGTATATATCTCAGACCCCAAAAGTAAATGTCAACTCCCCTCCTGTTCTTAAATCTCCTGATACTTATACTTTAAATGTTTTACCATCCCAACAGGAATTATAAACCTCATGGTCGATTGTTGTATCATGTCCACTAAGTAGGGTGGGATGATGTGTGCACACAGAGGCTGCTGAAGTCCACTTTATGTTTGGATCCGTATCCAGTGATTACATGTTTCAGGGTTGTCTCATATAGTTGCTATATAGTTTCTAGAACAAGAGAGGGCTCTTTCTCTAAAAGATCACTTTGACAGCTATGTAAATACTCCCTTCTATCAGCTATCAAAAGTGTACCTAATCAACTGCCCTGTCTCCTTCCATCTCCTTCATGAAATATTATCCATCTTATTGGGCCATGGTAATCTTTCCCTCCCCTGAATTCAATTATTATTTATCGTGGACACTCATATTTGTACCCTCATATTTTACTTTTGAAATATAGCCTTTACATAATAGATTCTAAGTACTTCAAGAGAAAGAGCTACAATTATATTCCTTTGTATCATCCATATCACCAAGCACTGTGCTATGTTCATAGTATGCACAAAATTAACTTTCTGGGAGAACCAAACCAACAAGTAAAAAGACTGTGGGAACTAGCAAAGCACTTTCTCGTATTTTACTGGAGATAAAACTATTTAAATCTGGGCTAAATTATCACCAAAGCCAGTATTCCTGCCAAACAAGAAGTTTTGAAATATTGAAATCTCTTATCGGGTAAATTATAGTTTACATGACATCTTAGAGTTGATCTATTTAACAGTTTCATTTGATGATTGTGTTAGAGTTCTCTAGACAAAAAGGTCTAAAAGGATATAGACAGATATAGGTATATATATTTATTATATGGAATTGGCTCACACAATAACGGCTGCTAGAAGTTCCAAGATCTGCTTTCTGCAGTTTAGATACCAAGGAAAGCTAAGTGGTGTAATTCAGTCCAGGTCTGAAGGCATGACAACCAGAAACAACAAAGGCAGGAAAAGGGACTACCTCCCATCTCAAGCAATTTGGTAGGAAGGGCTGAATTTTTCCTTCCTCCAACTTTTTATTCTATCCAGGCTCCCAATGGATTAAATGACGCCCACCCACACTGGGGAGGACAAACTGTTTTACTGGATCCACTGATTCAAATGCTAATTTCACCAGTAATACCTTCATAGACACACCAAGAAAAAATGTTTAGCCAAGTATCTAGGCACCTTGCAATCTACTAAAGTTAACACATAAAATCACCATCACAATAATGAAAAAACTGAAAACCACAGATATTAGTAACTTGCCCAAGGTTATGTAGGTGGCCAGGGGGACAGTCATGAACATTTCTCTGACAGATGTTCTTTGCATTCCTTGCAGAGAGTCCAATATTCTGGAGATTTAACAGGTAGTGTAGACAATTGATTGAAGTGCCACCTGTGGATTGCAGACAACACAGTGCAGACAATGCTCTCTCAGATGCCGCTGTCAACAACACTGCTAAGCTGAGACCTGAATTTTGATCCATTAATATTCACATGGTTAGTGCTTTCTCTGTCCAATCTTGAGAAGTGGAAATTTTATTTAAGTTAGGCATATTCCTCTTCACAAACCAGAGAAATTTAATGTTATTCTCAGGATGCTCCATTTCTACTAGAAGCCACAGAAATGTCATAGGATGTTTAATATATTATAAAAGGAGACATTGACAAATTGAAGTGCATCCAAACAAAGGTGACCAGAATAGTGAAATGTCTGGAAATGTCATTTGAGGAATGGGTCTGTCATTTTGTGCTCAAGAAAGTGGTAATGTTCAATATGAAAGACACTCCACACCCCTGCAGGGCAATGCTAACTTCCTCCAATTATTTGAAGAGCTGCCATGTGAAACTAGGATTCTATGAATTTTAAATAGTTCTAGAGGGCAAAACATGGACCAATGTGTGATTCCTGAAGTTCAAGAGGCTGGCTTCCACTGTATATAAACATACTTGAACCAATTGCTGGGGTGGTTGTCTCAGCTCTCTTTTTGATGGCAATGGAGCTGCCCCTGTGGGCCTCTTGTCAACAAAAGCCAGTATCCCTATATTGAGTGAGAGATGGCTGGGATGGCCTGAGTCGCATATGACTTAAAGATTGCGTGATTATCTGTCACTCAGCCATATGCAAATGGATGAGAACCAAGCCCCACTCAGCAATCCTCATTAACCTTGCTTGTGTGAAGAACATTTTATGAAAAATCATACTATTAGTATACCTGCTGATCCTGGAACCCCTAATTGATACCCACTCTACACTGTATGTAGAGTGTAGTCTGTTACCTTGAAGTGGCTCTCCTCCTCTTTACCTTACTTACCAGAATCCAAAGCTTTTCCTTCAGCAGTGAAACAATATAGGCCTTCAGGAGTCTGTTTGCTTTGATCTGCATGAGAGAAGTAGAACGTATTTGAAATAAATCCTTGCTCCCACCAATCTCTTTAGGTTAACAGTAATATTCAGGCTGGCCTAGATGAAACAAGTGTAAGTTAATGAACTAAAGCTTTGAAAGTGTTAGAAAATGAATCAAACTGTGAAATGTGCCAGAGGTTTTAAATAAAGTGATGTTTCAGTGTGTTTGAAATAATGTTCACAGAGTGAAGCAACATATATAATATTAAACTTCTTTCACTTCTCACCTTGATTAAAATAGAAAGTACATATTTAACAGTTTATTCTGGGATTTTAATGTGACTTGAAACTACCATTCTGGTTATAGTTTGTCTTTTATCTTCTTTTTTTTAATTTCACTAAAGCAGAAGTCAGAGCTCATATTTAGGTTTAATATAGATTTCATTGAACATGCAAGTTATGTGATAGAACTCATTCTATTAGACCCTGCACTCACTACAAAACAACAATTGCAGAGGGTCATGCTGCATCTTTCTAGATGTCACACCAGTATCTTGCTGAGTGCCATTTGCAATGTATCGGATTCTTTATTTATACTGGAACTCATTTAGTTTGGTCTGAGAGCTATTTCCAAAATGCCTGCAGTACACAAAAAAGCACTTTATCAACAGATCGTCCATTGCTTTGGAGATAGGAATATCAGCAAGATTCTCTATGGTACTAGAGATGGAGATAAATGATAATAATAGGTTTAAGGAGCAGCAATCTCAATTCTAAAAAAAAGTTATTTTATATTAAATTTATCTACCTGTTCTAAAATTGTGTAGGTAAAATGAGATTTGAATGCTTTGCAAATTTTACATTTTGAAATGCAAAGCCAATTGGAAATGGGTTAATTCTTCTTATATAATATACCTGCAGTTTAGGTAGCTACCACCAGATGAGTTATCTTGGAATATAGTATAGGGTAGGTAAAAATATTTTTTAAACTATAACTGAACTTCATAATCTTTGATGGGTCTGTACTCTCAGTCCAGCACTTCACTACCTTTCAGAAAATAAAATAAAAGGGAGAAATGCCCTTCCCTCCTTGATTATACATACACCATACACAGGACATTGAGCCAGACAAACTGTGGAAATGAACCAAAATATGACTCTAGCCTATTAAGAACTTATCATTGAACAAGATAAATCATTGGAACATGAGTAACTTAAAAAATCATGGTAAATAGGAGGGGGAAAAAATGGCAGCATGAGAAAAGAGGCAGAAACCTCTTCCCAAAACCACATATAACACAAAAATACAGCAAATACTACTCATCCAGGAAGTCTGACCCAAAGACTGCTGAACAGACTGCCTACATCTGGAGAAAAGAGAAGACCTCACAGAAAAGGGTAATGTAGCAAAGTCATGAGCCGGCAGGACCCAAGCTTTCCCCCTACCCCCCGCCCACAGGTGGGAGGAAGAGAAACAGAGTGGGGAGGAAGTAGAAGCCCAGGACTGTTGATCTGCTGAGGAAGTAGAAACCCAGCCCTGGAAATCTGCTTTAGGAATACGAACCCACATTACATGGTGCCCTGGAGATTAGTGGGGTTGGAAACAAAGACAGGTGGAGAGAGACTGAGACTCCAGCCGCTTGTGGAGAACAGGTATGTGCTTCCAGCCTCTAGGGACAAAAAAGAAAAGAGAGTAATTTGAAGGACTTTCCAGCAGCGAGAGGGGTGCTAAAGGGGCAAAGATTACACAGGGC
This sequence comes from Smutsia gigantea, assembly GCA_032199065.1. Classification (NCBI taxonomy): domain Eukaryota; kingdom Metazoa; phylum Chordata; class Mammalia; order Pholidota; family Manidae; genus Smutsia; species Smutsia gigantea. The sequence goes on from JAVSCE010015234.1 coordinate 513,206, forward strand.
TCTCTGTTCAGTAAAAGGGCAGGTGGATAAAACAATCCTGGCATTCTCAGCCCAGCAGGTTGGAAACTATCAGGAGCTTCAGATGCTTCATCTCCCTGGCTGGCAACACATCCCTGAGGCCCCACACTGTGATATGCAGCCTGCCACTCCTTCCTCCTGGCAGGCACCAGTCCCACATACCTTCAGTCCCCACCATTACGACAGGCCAGCCTGAGTGTGACCACACCTATGGTAGTTATAGGGGCATACCACAGAGGCTCCTCCCTGCATGCAAGATCCCCTGGACCTGGCAGTAGAGGCAGTGTTACAACTGGGAAGGCAGGAAAGAGATCTTTCCTCACCTGTAGGCACCGGTTCCACTCACCTGCAACCCCGCCATTGCTGCAGGTGCTTGATAACACCAGAGAGTAGAGCTTCTGGGCACTAGTGAGTGGCACCTACACAAAGTTAATATAGTATAAAAAACACTAAAAAGATGAAGTGGCAAAGGATTTTGGTCCAAACAAAATTTCAAGAAAAAGTGCCAGAAAGAGAACTTAGTGAAACTGAAACCACCAGTTGTCTTGATAAAGATTTCAAAATAAAAGTCACAAACATGCACACGGAGCTACAGAAAAATATTCAAGATCTCAGGGAGGACGTCAACAAAGAGATAGAAATTTTGAAAAACACTATATCTGAAATGAAACATACAATGGAGGGATTTGAAAGTGGATTAGATGAGGTAGAAGAGATGGTAAATGATAAAGAAATTAGAGAACAGGAATACAAAGAAGCTGAGGCACAGAAGAAAAAAGGATCTTTAGGAATAAAAGAATATTGAGAGAACTGTGTGACCATCCAAATGGAACAATATTCACAGTATAGGGGCACCAGAAGAAGAAGAGAGAAGAAAAGAGAAAGTGTTATTGAGGAGGTAATTGCTGAAAACTTCCCCTATCTGGGGAAGGAGATAGTCTCTCAGGCCACAGAAATGCACAGATCTCCCCACACAAGGGACCCAAGGAAGACAACACCAAGACATATAATTAAAATGGCAAAGATCAAGGATAAGGACAGACTATTAAAAGCAGCCAGAGAGAGAAAAACAATCACCTACAAAAGAAAACCCAACAGGCTATCATCAGACTTCTCAGCAGAAACTTTACAGGCGAGAAGGGAGTGGCATGATATATTTAATGCAATGAGACAGAAGGGCCTCGAACCAAGAATACTCTACTCTGGCAATATTGTCATTTAAATTTGAAGAAGGGATTAAATAACTTCCAGATAAGCAAAAGTTGAGAGAATTTACCTCCCACAAACCATCTCTACAGTGTACTTTGGAGGGACTGCTATAGATGGAAGTATCTAAGGCTAAATACCTGTCACCAGAGAAAACTGTAGTAGAGGAAGTAAACCAATTAATTACTAAGCAAATACAAAATTAAATCAACTACTCATAAAGTTAGTCAAGGGATACATAAAGAGTACAGAATATGACACCTAATATATAAAGAGTGGAGGAGGAAGAAGAAGAAGAAGAGAAAAGGAAAAGAACGTTTAGATTGTGTTTGAAATAGCTATAAGTGAGTTAAGATAGACTGTTAGATAGTAAGGAAGCTGCCCTTGAATGTTTGGTAACCATAATCTAAATCCTGCAATGGCAATAAGTACATACCTATAGATAATCACCCTAAAAGTAAATGGACTGAATTCACCAATCAAAATACATAGAGTTACAGAATGGATAAAAAAACAAGACCATCTATATGCTGCCTACAAGCATTGTTTTGTGTGAATAAAACCAGTGTATGTGCTCTGTAATAACAATATTGATGCCTCAGTTGTACAAGTTTACTTTAGTTGTTTGATGTATAACTGGTTTGAAATATAATTGGTCAGAGCTAAAAACTGAACACAAGTGATTTAAAGATCTCTAAATATTTGACCCTGACGTATGCATACTCACAAAAATTCATAGTATATGGATGTCATACTCACAAATCCAAAATTAATAGTATATGGATGTCAGCTATTGCCCACTGAAATCCACACTGAGAGTGTTATAGTTGGGACACTTTCAGAAAATAGTGTAAACTGATGCCATACAGTTATAGTCTTTACTGTACTTCTTGTTAAGAAAAAAATAAAGAAATCCAATTTTTTAAGTTGTTTTAATATCTCAGAGCAGGTATACATAAAGAAATGGTCACAATAATTTTTATGGTTTTTTATTTACTGATTCTTTAAATGGAGGATCCTCATGTCTCCCTTTTTGTATGAATTAAAAATAAGGAAGAATAATTAGCTAGAATATATTTTTTAACATCTACTCATTTACATATTTATTAAGCAGAAATTTTTAAGTTCTGTTTATTAGTAGCTAGTTTCCTATCCACATAGATCCCATATTCCAGTGAAGAAGAGAGGTAATACACAATTAAATAAATTAAAAATATAATTATACGTTATAATAGGAAGGGGGACACTTTTGGGAATCAGGAAAAACCTCTTTGAGAAAGTGACTTTTGAACTGAAACCTAGAGCATGAAAAGGATCCCGCTGAAGAGCATTCCAGGCTTCATTTCCTAAAATGTAAAGACCTTAGGTGCTGAAGATCATGGTTTGTTAGGGGAAAAGTATGTAGGAATCCAATAAAAATGAGGTATAACTGTACAAGATAATATTTGAGAGGTAGGCTGTAGCCAATTCATCTCAAAGCTTACAGGCCACAATAAAATAATCAGATTTTATTCCAAGTTCAATAGAAAGCTATTGAAGAATTTTAAGCAGGGTAGTAAAATGATATTTATGCTATAAAATGTCTACCTGGGCTAGAGTGTGAGCAATGGATTGTAGAAATGGTCATGAATTTAATCAGTGAGAATAGGTGGAGGGTTTTTTTCTGTATTCTAGGTGATAAATGATGGTGGCTTCAACTGGTGAAAGGAGAAAGCCAAATGAATTCTAACTATATTTAGGGCACATAATTAACATGGAAAAGAAAGTTATTAAGGAAGATTCCCAAATTTCTGGCTTGAGTACAAAACAGATAAATCAATATCCTAGGAAGCAGGGAAAGTTCTAGGAAGATATATAGGGAATATCAAGAGTTATAGTTTAGATTAAGTTTGAAGGGTAATAGATACCTTGGAGATTAGGAGAATGGGTCTGGGAAAGGCTGAAATCCTACTGTATTGATTACTAGCAGTGATCTTGAATAATTAAATAGTACCTTAGTTTTCTCATCTTCAAAAATAAGATTAATAATACTTCCTTAGCGGGTTGTTGTAAATATAAAATTAGATAAATCCCATAAAATGATAAGAACAGTTCCTTGTCACTTCCACTGTAAACAACACGATAATAATTATCACTGTTATTATTGATCACACAAGTAGTAATGTCAAGTAGAAAATCTAGTATTCAAGAGTGAGGTTTGAAGGAAGTGATTGACATTCTAACTATTTTAAGAAAGGATTAGTATCAAATTAACATGTACACCTTAAATTTGCAGTGTTATATGTCAAATACATTTCAATAAAGAGGGGAAAAAAGAAAGCATTTTACCTCATTATTTGAATTAATAAAAATAATCCTAGAACAACTTTCACTCGTTTTTATCACATCTTTTTCTCTCTCTTTTAACCCCCCCTTTTTGTGGATTGTGGTAGAGTTGAAGTGGAGTTGGGAAATAATGAAAGAAAAAAAGTTGGCACTAAACAGTATGAAAGTCATATTCTAATTCTAAAAAGAACATTTCATTTCCCTTCTTTAACTTTTCAATTGCTTCAAAAGTAGATTCAAGCTTTTAATTGATTATATTTAAAATTTTCTGCACAAATAGACCATAGCTATTTTTGATGACAGGTTTTCAAACTCATCTAATTATTAAATGCTGAAACCACAAGGAATAATTTTGCATATTGACCTCATTGTCAAATGTCTAACCTTTGAAATGGCAGATTTATGAACCCAAAAAACACATTCTCCCTTAAGTCTGTTTTCTCCTTCTCTGTTAACAACTACATTATAACAAAATACTATTTTGCCTTCTGTAGTTGAAGGTTGAAAATCTTCAAATATATAAATGCATTTGAACATGAGTTTCATGCATCTATTTAATAAAAAAGAACATAATTTAATGAATTCCTGGATGGTAGATACTTTTTTATGTTCTGAAAATTCTAAGATAAACATGACAATTTATTTGCTTTCAAGATACAAAACTCCAAACATGGCAAGTGGGTTAATCTCTATTCTGTTTCTTTAAAAGATTTATAGAACAGGTGCTATGTAAATGTGAATTATTTAATTATTGTGGCCATTAATATATGGAGATTCTTCCAGAAACAAGTATAATTTTTCTTTTTACATTTTTTTTTGACAGCCATGAAATAGGATCATGCAAAGAGGCTCAGAGCAGAACACTGAAAGTGGCCACCATCAGCATGAGGAACCTAAGTAAAACTGGTAGGTGGAAAAAGTGATCCACAAATATCGTTTTCTATGTGTCATTAAATTTGCTGATATTATTTCTTATGCAAAAAAATCCTCAGTTTATAAACAAAAATGAATGCATCTAAATGGAGAGGGCCTATGGAATTTATTCTCATTACATAGACCTATGGAGATGGTATTCTGTGGGAAAAGCCACCAGTTTTGTAATACCTATATGATTTTGTGAAAGTTGTTTAACTCTTTCTTAGTTTTCTTATTTTAAAATGGAGATTTCAGTAGTTATCTTGTTATGTTTCCTAAGAACTAAGAAATTTCATAGAAACAATTGAGTAGTTTCCTTAGCATAGAAAAGGAGCTTAAAGATATGACTATTTATTGAATACTCTCCATTTAGTGCCAAGTACTAAATGCTAAATACTGAACTATTTATTGAATACTCACAAAAATGCTTATACATAGAAGCTATTATATTACAGATGCAGAAACTGTGCTATTGAAATATTATGTGATTTGTCTATAAACCACATACTTCTCCTTGAGACAGACTGAGTGCAGTTCTGTATGATACCTGACTTTCTGTACTTGTATTTATTCATAAAGTCAAGAAACATTTATTGGATAACTAATAAATGCCAAATTTCTTTTAGCTGAGATGCTATGCTATTGCCCAAATGATTATTACTTAGGCTATAATAACTGTATATTTATGAGGCATTATAGTTTACAAATAATTTATGAATAAGTAATTTTGTTTAGTATTCACATACTCTATGTGGAAGATAAGACAGGCCAATACTTATATTTTTACAGTTGAGGTTCTGAGAGGTTAACTGGCTCACTGGATGTCTTAGAGCTCAGTGCTTCTCAGACTGTGGTTAAGGGTCAGTTTATTTTTAGTCCATATGAGTCTATTGCAGATTTAGTGTTTCTGTAAAATTACTAAAAATTAATTACTAGACAAGTGAAATGACTAAAAGGCAGACACCAAATAAACAAGTCCACATTTTTATCATTTGTCATTATTCTATAGACATAAAATTACTCTATAAATGGCAATAAAAGTCTCTAATGCTTTTTTCCGAAGTCCATAGTCCTTCTGGTACAGACCAGATAACATTTGCAGGCTAACACTAGGCTGTAGACCAAACAGTAAACCATTTAACAACCAATAGGGCTGATATGAGGCAACTCTAACACTAATCCTAGACCTTCCATCTTCAAGTCTGGATCTTTTCATAGTACTCCATACCATCTCAACATACAGCAAGAAACCTCTTGTGGTCTAAGGAATAAAATCAAATTCCAAATTGTCCAAATGAAACAGAAAACTGACAATGACAAAACATCTTTAAAGCATTACATAAAATAATTGACATCAAAAACATGAAAAAAAATTGGAAGTTTATGAGAATTATTTACTTTAAATGTATAAGAAATCAAGAGTAAAACATTTGATGTGTGATATGTTGCTGAAAGACTTTCTTAAGTTTTTTCCCTCTTTTCACTCTGTTTATTTTTTGAAAAGGAATTTAGGTTGTATTAAAAGAGATACAAGTGGATATAATAAAGGTACAGCATAGGGAATATAGTTAGTTATATTGTAATATCTTTATATACTGAAGGATGGTAACTCCATTTATCATGGTAAGCATTTAGTAATGTCTATAATTGTTGAATCACTGTATTTTACACCTGAAACCAATAGAATATCATATGCCAACTATATTTCATTAAAAAAGTGAATCTTTGCGAGCTGTGAATAAAAATAAACTCATCTCACCACTACATTGAAGGAGCTTGAAAATAAATGTTACTTGTTCTTTTCAAAAACTACTGAAAAAATGCAGCATTTTTGGTGCAAAGTTGAATGCACATTGAGTCAGGAATGAAAATTTACTTTGTAAGATTGTTTTGTGGCTCTCTCAGTTCTACTGAAATGGATCCAAATATTTACATGTGCTATTTATTAATAACTATTTTGCCATCTGTATCAAACTAATATTGCACAGATGTTGAGGAATAACTTTTGATTGTGAGTAAATATTAGAGGAACATTGAATTATTCTCCAAATGATGCTGATGGAATGTTTTTCTTAAATCATTGTTTAAGATGTCAGAAATAGTTGTTGTTTTAAAGTTCTACTGTCTTATCAATGCTTGATGAAGCTTCAGATGTCTGCAAGGGCATAGAGAAAGATGAAAATTTATGACAACATTCAGACTGAGAATTTCAGCCAATCTATTACTGGCTTCTGGGAAGACCCCTCATTGCAAAATTGGAATTCACAGTTGGAAGTGGAGTAAACCCATGGCCTTAAATAATATAGAAAGACTCTGTGTTCCTCACTTGCATTGTGTCTCCTGACTCAGAGATCCAAGATTTGTATTATTCAGGATGTTAAGCAGTCATGCCTGGACATCCCTCTCATATTTTATCTATTTGAGGATTATTTCTCCTGCTCCCTCCTGAACAAGGCAGAAAGGAAGGAAGGATTTAGAGAAACATTGCATCCAAGTTGAGAGAGAGAGAGTCCCAGTAGGCATTGTAGGTGTGGTAATAATGGGAATAGACAGTAGTACTCTGTTGTGTGTGTGTGTGTGTGTGTGTGTGTATGTGTGTGTGAGAGAGAGAGAGAGAGAGAGAGAGAGAGACAAACTGAATCAAATTAGGATAAGAGGATCACAAAGTGGTGAAAGAAGATGATCCATCAACATTCTAGCAGATGTGTTTTATTCGAATGCCTGCTATTCATTGGAATTTGGACCTGAGATTGTTCATACTCTGCTCTTCAACTATGATGTTTAGACACTTTCTGCTCAAAACCAAGTTATTAGTAAGACCAAGGGCTGACAGTCTGTCTTATGACTTGTCTGTTGAAAAACACTGGCCTTCAATAGATTTTACCATATTCTCAGATCTATAAACAAATAATAGCCACAACACCATCAAAGCCAAACATAATTTACGCAAGGATTATTTGACATGGGAAATGAAAGCCTCAGAGATAAGCATATGTGAAACAATGTGTTAACTCAGAAACCAGAAAAATATTTTAGAAAAATTTTTGCCATCCTTATGTTATATACATTGATTGACTTGGAAATGAAAGCCATAGAAATTGAAAACTTGAAACACAAAGAATTAATATGGAGCAGAGAATATAGCAGGAGAATTAAATCTGTCTGCTTTTGTAGGCAATAAATAATATGATCAGGTTTGTGGAAAGCAAGCTTAGGAAGCACTCCTAGAATTCAGAGAATGAGGTTAAACTCTGAAAATAATGAGAGAAATTATGACCAATATGGAAAACAGAAATCAAATATGCAGGTAGTTGTTAATGAAAAAAAATGAAGGAAAGAGAAGCACTAAACATAGAATCACAAGGGAAAAAATATTGCTTAAAAAAGAAAACAGACTCCAACAAGAGACTAGCATTACCAAAGGAAAGGGGGTGGGGAGGGAGGGAGAAGGGGATTAAGGGGCATTATGATTAGCACACATAATGTAGGTGGGTCACAGGCAAGGCAGTACAGCACAGAGAAGACAAGTAGTGACTCTATAGCATCTTACTACACTGATGGACAGTGACTGCAATGGGGTATGGGGGGGACTTGATAATATGGGTGAATGTAGTAACCACAATGTCTTTCATGTGAAACCTTCATAAGAGTGTATATCAATGATACCTTAACAAAAAAAAAAGAAATGGAAAGGGTTTTTACAGCTCTAGAACATACAAGCTAGAATCTGAGATTTTTTTTCATAGTGCATGGGAATTCCTTGTTCTTTAAATTTACGAAAATCTAGTGGTAGACTGAGAAAAAAGATTATTTGGTGTCTGATTTTTTTTTTTTTTGATGCTCATGCTTCTAGACTACAGAAGCTTAGTCTATTCAGGTTTTTTGTTTGTTTTCCTTAAACAATTTTAGTAATTCGTGTTACCTAGAAAAATTGCCAATGCTGAGTAATTTTCCTGTATGAATATACATATAGAAAAGATACTTGAAGTCAATGCACCAGTGCTATAATGAAATGATTTTTATTCTTCTATATTAGTCTCTTCTCTGTTTTCTGGCATATAAAATAATCATGTATCATTGGTTAACTAAAGATTTTTATTGAAATATACTTAAGAACAGCACAGAAATAAGTGAATAGCTCAGTAAATTAAGTCCACACATGTATAAATAACCACTCAGATTAGGAAAGAAAGTATAAATAACCAACACAACTGAAGGTGCTCTTTTTTATTTCTAATTTATAAATCCTCCATAAGGTATCCACTTTCCTGAATTTTAATACTATACACTATGTCATTTTTTTTGTTTTGTGTAAACAGAATAATAGAGTTTGCACTTGTTGTGTGGCCTCTTACTTTATTATTTATGTGAGTTTTCTGTGTGTAGCAGTAATTTGATTTTCAATGCCATATACTATTCCACTGTGGCCAGTTTGTGGCTCTTATGTCCTTATACATGTCTTCTTGGGGCATGTATTTACATGTTTCTGTTGGATGTACTATTACTTATATGTGATGTATATGTTCATTTTTAGTGTGTCCTGCTGATTTTCCAGACTGGTGTACTAATTTACATTCCCACTGGCAGAGTATAAGAGTTCCAGTTGTTCCATATCTTTGCCAACACTTGGTAATTATCAGGGAATTAAAAAAAATTTTTTAGCCATATCAATGGCTGTGTTGTGAGATCACATTGTGGTTTTAATTATCATTTCCATAATGACTGGTAAGGGTGGTATTGTTACCCAGATCAATTCCCTCAGTACACCCAAATTAAAAGGCAAATGGAAATTTAGAGGAGGTATTTTTTAAAGTGGTAGTTTTGTTCACCTCCACTGAAGGAACATTCAGTCTAAAGGGACTTAAATTCCTCTTTCCATAGGAATATGGAAAAAGTTTATAAAAGCTTGTCATTAAATATGTGCAGTCCTGGAAATGTCATTCAGCCTAAAATTCAGCTTATTAATTTTGCTCAGCTTTTACTTTCCTATTAGCTAATTAATTCATTATAATCTATCAATTTTGTCTTGTTTCATTGAGTACAAGCCAGTCTTATGACAGTAGAATAGCAGTTGAATGTTGATGATGAGAGTTCATTGCTGGAGAGGACTGCACACTCCATTTCTGCTCTGGGAAAACTATTTATCCAGTCATTTGAAACTAGGGATGGCACGTGGGCAATAGGCATGAAAGCAAACTAGGAGAGCAGCATGATTTAGACAGAGGGCCTAGGGCTCTCACCTATGCGGCAAGTGTGACAGCTCCATCACTTTCCCAGGCATTTCCTCTGGTGGGCTGTGTAATGGTTCATTTGCTTCCAGTACTATTAGTTTCTAAACAGTGAGAGAGCTTGGCTGATATGTTATTGAGACAATTTGGATGTGCATATTTGATACTATGTTGTCAAGTAGCATGCTTTTTTTAATGAAACCATATTTTCAGAAATTAGCTACATCACATTTGTGGTTGCCAGAGGTAGGGGTTGGGGGGGCAGAGGAGGAAGGTGGTAAAAAGTTATAAATTTCCAGTTATAAGATAAATAAATACTGGGGATATAATGTACAGCATAAAAGTACTATAGTTAACACTACTCTGTGGTATATTTGAAAGTTGTTGAGAGTAGATTCTAAGAGTTCTCATCACAAGAAAATACTTGTTTTGTATCCATGAGATGATGGATGTTAACTAAACTTACTGTGTAATAATTTGACAATATATGTAAATGAAGTCATTATGCTGTATACCTTAAAATTATATGTAATGCTATATGTTAATTATATCCCAATAAAACTGGAAAATATTAGCTAGATCCAAATGCATTTTTATTGTAATAAAATATATGTAATATCACATTTACAATTTCAGCCATTTTTAAGTATATTGTTCTGTGGGTAGAAAATACATTCACATTGTTGTGCAACTGTCACCACCATCCATCTCCATAATTTTTCCACATACCAACTTCAAATACATGGAAATACTTTACTCCTTTACAGCTCCACTTCCCTGTTCTGTATATGTATGAACCATTAACAAGATTCTCTCTGTTTTTGTTTTATGACAAATTGATTACAATGTTTCTCAATGTGGGTCTCTTCAGGTTAACCTTCTTAGAGTTTGTTAAGCCTCTTGGATTTGTAGTTCCATGTACTATTTCCTCAGATTTGGGAAGTTTTTAGCCATTATTTCTTCAAATACTCTCTTTGCCTCTCTCTCTCTCTTTTCCTGAGACTTCCATATACATATATTGGTCCATGCACACGCATAAACACCCTGTAAGTCCTTTAGGCTCTGTGTGCTTTTTTTCATTCTTTTTTCTTTTTGCTCCTCAGCCCCAATACTTCCAAACAATGTGTCTTCCAGTTCACCGATTCTTTTCTTTTTGCCTGTTCAAAGCTGCTGTTGGAATCCACTAGTGATCATTTCAGTTCAGTTATTGTATTTCTTAGCTCCAGAACTTTTGGTTCTTTTTTACAATCTCTCTCTTTTTTATATTCTCATTCTGTTCACATATTATTTTCTTGATTTCTTGGAATTTTTTTGTCCATGTTTTACTTTAGCTCCTTCAGCATATTTAAGATAATTTTTTTTTAAGTCTAATAAGTCTGATGCCTATGTTTCTTCAGGGAGAGTTTCTGGAAATATTATATATGTTCCTTTTAATGGGCCATATTTTCATTTCTTTAAATGTCATCTTTTGTTGAAAATTGGGTTTATTTGAAAAAGCAGCCATTTCTCCCAGTCTTTATAGATCAGCTCTGTGCTGGTGAAAAGCATCACAAAGTCTAATAAGAAGGCCTAGGTCTTCTCAGACCTTTTTCTGGGAATGCATCCGTTCTGGACATTTGTATATACTTTCTCCCCCATCTCCCACTAGCCCATACACAGTGAAGATCTTTGATTTGTTTACAGAGTTCTTAGAAAGTTATCTTCATCAATCTATAATTTTCACTTAATATTTCTGTAGGGGAATGAAGCCTGGAGTTCCTAACGCAACAATTCGCTGATGTCTCTCATGGATGCTTTTAAAAATCTTAATTTCCCACAGTCTTATTCCAGCTTCTTCTCAGTGTCTTAGATGTTCCATTGTATTCTTCTGCCCTTTACATGTCACCCCCAGGCTTCTGTGGATCTGCCACATCCCTGCAGTTTTCACATGCCAGTCACTGCTCTATGTGGCTTCCAGCCTGAGATCTAAACTATGCTACTCTTCCTATCTGAGCTCTCAGTCAAGTGAGACAGAAACCAGTTTCTGTTAGCAGACAGGTTAGAACTTTGCAAATATATTCTATTCTGTTCTTTCTGGCCCATAGGAAGTAACTAGGAATTGGGCCACTTCCTCCTGAATGTGAAAGCACTGCAGGGGTGAGGGTAGGGATGGGGCAAAGGTAAGCAAAACACCATAAAATTTCCTCTTTTTGAATGTGCCATTTATTTACTCGGTATTTGCTTGGTTGGTATAGATCATCATCTAGTCTCCAGAGCTCTTATGAAATTATTTTAATCAATTTTTTTTTTACCCTTGGTGGGGGAGTAGGACTTGGGGCATCCTAGTCAATCATCTTTTGATGACATTTTTTTTAAGTTCTGATCCAAATGCTTTGTGAATGTAATACAAAATTGTTATTTCAAAGGAAATACTTTCTACATGACTTTTATTTGTATTATATGATTCCAAGTATGTACTCTGTTGAATTAGCCTTTTTAAAATATGTTCCAGCAGATCAGCCAGTTTCTACTCATTAAAAATAATAATATAAATTAATACATTTTTTACTTAAATTTTATTATAGTTTTCTATTTTAATTAGTTCTTTGTTCATACATGGAAAGTGATATAATCTCACTTTTGAAGGAAGAATGCACATGTATTTAAGGAATTATGGTTTATTTTAGATATGATTTCAGCAAGAATTCCAATGATTTAAAAATATGTTATAAAATTGTCATCATAGGAAAAACAGAATTGTTAAGGTCTTTGTGTCAACACTGTTCTTATTAAATTGTTTGCTACTCTAATATATGATTGAAAGAGAAAAGAGCTGATCCTGAGTCAACTAAGTTGAAGTTATTTTTATTAGTAGATCCAGTCTATCTATTTTATCTCCATGTCTTAGCACTAGAGTTACTCTGAAATTAATTCTATTTAAGAAATAATTTTAATAACGTTTAATCAATGTGTAGCACCATTCCAATAGTTACACAACATGTATGTGATATAGAGGTGTTTAATTCTATTATATTTAATAAAACAAAGAAAACTTGAAATTTAAGTAATAGTTTAGTGAAATCAATGCTCCACTGAAAATCTTAAGGTAGTAAATTATTAATAATTTTCTATAGCCATGTCTCTTGACCTAAAATAAAATAACTGGTGAATGGTCTTAACCAACAATTTCTAAAAGCATTTATCTAACAAAAGAGTAAAAGGAATTGAGAACAGATATGGAGATTATTATCTTTTCATTTAGCCATGTTTGTTTTTCCCCAAGATTATACCCCAGATGTCACTTATAGATTTTTCCCTCACACATGGCTTTGAAAACAGGAAAATTGATAATTATTTTTATACAAAATGAACAATGTTTAACATATGCTTCAGAAACAAAAATCACTGAACATAATGGCCATGTAAAGCAAATGGAAGCATCCATTAGTGGGAATTATCAAAAAGAGAATATTTGAATGCCCACTCATCCAAACAACTGTAACTAAAACTTAGATTTATTTTATATTAATGTATGTTTATTCTTCAGGAATATTAAAAATGGAAAAGGCCTTCTGATTATATTATCATTACTATTGCTATTACTATTATCCTGGTAGAAAAGAGAAAGAGAAATAGTTATATAGATATAATATTGGAATAAAATTTATTCCAATAACTCCAAAGCTTAGATTCTGTGGTACATAGAATTCATTTGCTTATTTAATGAGAAGGGAAAAAAAAATCTGAACATTGTGTTATTGAAACCAGGGTTCATGGCATAGAGTACTAGGTGAAGTAAGTTTCCCTGAACAGAATGACAGCTTCTTCCCAACCCTAAGTGGGGGAAAGGTTTTGTCGTGATAAATTCTGCAGAAAAAAACCTAGTAAAATATTTATCTGAAAAATTCATGGCTGCAGTCTTGGTAGTGCAACACTGATAGGTTCTCTCCTTATGAAGTCACAATATAAAGTATGTTAAGATACAAACAAGTTCATTTCCTGTAACTTCAAATTAACAATAAATAATCATCTTTATTATGAAAGAAAGGAGTGAATACAAGGTGCTTTAAATCTGTAAATTCCGTTGAGATTTTTTTCCTGCCAAATGCACTCCGTTAAAACAGCTAACATAGACTTACCATAATGTCATTAAATCACTATATATTTCCTTCATTTAATTTTTATCACTGAATTATACAGCTCTATGCTAGCTCATCTTGGTTTTCTCTGCTTCACTGCAGCCATATCATGTTAGTGTTTTTTTCATACAACTGCACACACACAAGTACACACTCACACTACTGGTCTGCGTATTCAAATAAAAATCCATGATTTCTCATTTGTGACAGTTCAGATGACCTTTTTATGTTCCATTCTCTCCCAACTTTTAAGGCTAAATCCTTTCTATTTAACTCCTGTAACTTGGTTCTTTTCTTAGTATAAATAGAAAGTACTAATATACCTATAATCCAGGCTGTCCAAAGGCAAAACTGGAGGATAGGCAAAGGTTTTCATTTTTACTTTTTATCCCTTTTTTCAGTGTTATTTTTGCCTGGTGATCCAATGTCCTTTTGCTCTGCCATCTCACTCCCTTAATAAATCAATTACATTTTAGGTGTCAGATAAAAAGAATTTGATAAGTTACTTCACATGAAATTGAAGTAATGGTTAAGCTCTAAATAATGCCATATATTATGGCACTTTCCTTTAATAAGGGATATTGCACACCTAGGCAAGGCTGTCATGACAAAAACTAGAGGTAATATTTACTTAACCTAAAATTTGTATACTCATAAAATTTGTCCAAACAAGAAATCCTCAATAATGAAAAGGGCACAATTAATAATTGCATGGGGATTAACAGTGTAAACTAGAACTGTCTCTGGCAAACCTGAACATATAGTCCCCCAACCTAAAATGTCATCTTTGAGCCCAAGGTATCTCTGAACAGAGTATCCAGCCTTTTATATGGTTTTCACAATTTATAGACATATGCTGTCTTTCAAAACTTAAGGTCAAAGCAGATAGATACTATTACTGATTAAGGTGTCTCTGAGATGGCTTTGAAATCCCAGGATAGGCTATTTTCCAAATTTTAGCACACAAAATATGGTCAATATTATTACATCATATGGTTAGTAAAGTTTGTGGTCCCTTGGAAAGATGCACTGGACTTGATTTCTACTCATTTCTACTCCTCAAAACCAAGTTATCGTATGAATCCACGCTACATCATTGAGCCTTGACTTCCTTGTCTGTGAGGGGAAGTAATTAGAATAGAGGATGCCTAAGGATATTTTCAACACTAATATTCTATGTTTCTGAGTAAGAGTGATAAACATTCATGCTCCCAGGAAGTAATAGCACAAAGTTAAAAAGTCACTTATATACAATTAACGTGAATTTTTAGATCCCCCTCATAATGGTGAAGAGAAAGGTAACAAAGACCTTAAACTCCATTTTCCCACTCTTTATTATCCTTGTTTATGTACTAAGTGCTTGATCTCTGTTAGAAGCGAGATGCTTTTGAAAACGTGGGTATATGGTATTTTGGTCAGAACATGATACATGTTGGTACTGCATGTGACCCCTTTTTACTGATCATGAAAAGAAGGGCATTAATTTTTGTTTTATTTATTCCTAAGGCATTATTTAAGCCATATTATCTGTAATAATTTTGAATATTTACACTGAAAGAAGAATATATCACCCTGGAGATCCTGGAATTATTTCTGACAATAATAATGGCACATCTAGTTCTCTGCCTATGCGGTAATGAATAGGGTTGGTTTCTCTGGGAAGTCCATTCAGTTTCTATGGTAAGAAAGTAGCACAGATTAGGTCTAAAGTACAGCAAAAATAAATATAAAAATAGTAGCAAGACTTAGGATAACTAACTTTGGAAGAGGTTAAGTACAGGTTTTAGAAACAGCCAGATCATACTTCAAATCCTGGCTTGACCAGTATTGACTATGTGACATTAGAACAAGTTACTTATTTTCTTTGAGCCTTAGTTTCCACATATGTAAAATGGACTGTTGACATCTAACTCACAGAATAGCTGAGAAAATTAATTAAGATAAGTTAGTAGAGCTTTCACAGTCACTGTAATGTCACAGATCTTATACCATTTGCTTTTTCTTGCCTGGGAATCTCAAACAAATACAATCAGGAACTGTTACTTCAACCACTTGTCTTTGGGTCTTGGTCTGTTCCTAATCTTTGTCTATGTTAGATTCTCATTAACTTTTCCCATGCCTTCTCACCCCACCAACTCCAAATGAAAATATCAGTAACACTAATTCACAAGCTGTGCTGATTTTGGACCAGCTGATGCATCAGTTTGTGGGAGCTAAGTCCTATCTTTCAGGACAGCAGTGCCAAATATCTGATACTCATTAGAGCAATTGTCTTGTTTCCTTTAAGAATCCAACATTCCTTTTTAGATTTTTTTTTTTTAGTTTATAGTCATCTTAATCAAGAGAAAAGGATATGTGCCCAGCCTAAGTCATGAATACTTTGATAACAAAATGCATTACTATCTTTGACAGAATAAATAAAAATTAAAGTTGTCCTGCAAGGCTGGAATAAACTATTTTCCAGAAATTCCCCAGATGACTGACAGTGAGGGGTGAATGGTGGGGGGAGAACATTGAGGTTGTGAAAGGACTGCTTATATAGCACTTCAGCTCCTACTGAGGTCGGTCAAGAATTGTCTTATTATCTCAATATTGTGTAATATGTTTCCAAATGCCCATCTGGAACATTATTTTGATTTGTGTTCCTTTAGAATCAACTTCAATTTCCAGTACTATCTTCTATCATTTTATGTTGTTATAAAGTGAATCAAATATTTGTGGCAGACTGCAGATTTCTTTTGGTATTAGAAGGACGAAAAGAAGAAGGTGGCAGCGAGGAATGAGATGCAGGAGTGGATTCATGTCCAAGAGTTTAGGATCCTGCTGTAGTTGCAGTGGCAACTAGGCATTTTTAAGCTTTGGAGGTTAATTTTATTAATTCATTAATTTTTAAATTATTTTTTAATTTGCGTTAAGAGGGAAATAGGGGTTCTAGACATTTTTAACCTATTTGTATTATGCAGTTGAGTTTGTGCTCACCTATCTTCTCTTAATGTCCTCCCAGTTGTCCACCAAGTTGGGAGAAATATTTCATGGTGGAATACCATCAGTCTCAAAACCCCTTACTAAATACCTATACTGTAAAGGCACTAATTCCCAAAAGGAGAATTTCCTATAATAAATGAACTATATTCAACATTGCATCTTCATTGAAAGAACATGTTTCTAACTATATGACATGGAGATTTTGAGTTTCCCAATTTTTTTTTCCCTATTGCACTCTATTCTTATGTATAGCTCTAGTGGCATCCTTCAGTTTTAACAAGCACCCTATAATCCAGACTATTAAAAGCCTTGCTATACTGCAAGGCTGAGTTTTCAGTATTGGGAAATATGTTTAAGTTAAACATAAAGTGATATTTTCTAATAGCTTTCACTTAGTTTTGCAAACACACCAACTTGTCACTTATCCATAAGTCATTTATTTTGCAACCCTGATCAATAAGAACATGACTAAGATCCCAAAAGGATTCGGAGACTCAAAAATAGAGACAACATCTCATGTGATTTTTTGCATGTAATACGTTTGCTTTTATATTAAGTATATGTCCAACTGTTTCTTTTATTTTAATTTTTTTTAATTTTTTATTTTTTTATTTTGCTATCATTAATGTACAATTACATGAACAACATTATGGTTACTAGACTACCCCTATTATCAAGTCCCCACCACATACCCCATACACACACTCTCCATCAGCGTAGTAAGATGCGATAGAATCACTACTTGTCTTCTCTGTGTTACACTACTTTCCCTATGTCCCCTGCACTACATTATATGTGCTAATTGTAATGCCCCTTTTTCTCTCTTATCCCTCCCTTCCCACCCATCCTCCCCATTCCCTTTCCTTCAGTAACTGTTAGACCATTCTTGGGTTCTGTGAGTCTGCTGCTCTTTTGTTCTTTCAGGTTTTTCTTTGATTTATACACCACACATAAGTGAAATCTTTTGGCACTTGTCTTGCTCCACCTGGCTTATTTCACTGAGCATAATACCCTCTAGCTCCATTTGTTTTCTTCTTATAGCTGAATAATATTCCATTCTCTGTATGTACCACTTCCTATTTATCCATTCATCTACAGATGGAAACTTAGGTTGTTTCCATTTATTGACTATTGTAAATAGTGCTGTGATAAACATAGGGGTGCATATGTCTTTTACAAACTGCGCTGCTGTATTCTTAGGGTAAATTTCTAGGAGTGGAATTCCTGGGTCAAATGGTATTTCTATTTTGAGTTTTTTGAGGAACCTCCATACTGCTTTCCACAATGGCTGAACTAATTTGCATTCCCACCAGCAGTGTAGGAGGGTTCCCCTTTCTCCACATCTTCGCCAACATTCGTTGTTGTTTGTGTTTTGGATGGTGGCCATCCTAACTGGTGTGAGGTGATATCTCATTGTGGTTTTAATTTGCATTTCTCTGATGATTAGGGATGTGGAGTATCTTTTCATATGCCTGTTGGCCATCTGAATTTCTTCTTTGGAGAAGTATCTATTTATGTCCTCTGCCCATTTTTTAATTGGCTTATTTGCTTTTTGTTTGTTGAGGTGTGTGAGCTCTTTATATAATTTTGATGTCAACCCTTATTAGATATGTCATTTATGAATATATTCTCCCATACTGTAGGATGTCTTTTTGTTCTACTGATGGTGTCCTTTGCTGTATAGAAACTTTTAAATTTGATACAGTCCCACTTGTTCATTTTTTCTTTTGTTTCCCTTGCCTGGGGAGATATATTCATGAAGAAGCTCTCATGTTTATGTCCAAGAGATTTTCGCCTATGTGTTTTTCTAAGAGTTTTATGGTTTTATGACTTACATTCAGGTCTTTGATCCATTTCGAGTTTACTTTTGTGTATGGGGTTAGACAATAATCCAGTTTCAATTGCTTACGTGTAGCTTTCCAGTTTTGCCAACACCAGCTGTTGAAGAGGCTGTCATTTCACCATTGTATATCCATGGCTCCTTTATCATATGTTAATTGACCATATATGCTTGGGTTTATATCTGTGCTCTCTAGTCTGTTCCATTGGTCTATGGGTCTGTTCTTGTGCCAATACCAAATATTCTTGATTACTGTGGGTTCGTAGTAGAGTCAGGGAGCATAATTCCCCCCACTTTATTCTTCCTTCTCAGGATTGCTTTGGCTATTCGGGGTCTTTTGTGGTTCCGTATGAATTTTAGAACTATTTGCTCTCGTTCATTGAAGAATGCTGTTGGTATTTTGATAGGGATTGCATTGAATCTGTATATTGCTTTAGGCAGGATGGCCATTTGACAGTATTAATTCTTCCTATCCATGAGCACTGGATGTGTTTCCATTTTCTGGTATCTTCTTTAATTCCTCTCATGACTGTCTTGTAATTTTCAGAGTATAAGTCTTTCACTTCCTTGGTTAGGTCTATTCCTAGGTATTTTATTCTTTATGATGCAATTTTGAATGGAATTTTTTCCTGATTTCTTTTTATGCTAGTTCATCATTAGTGTATAGAAATGCAACAGATTTCTGTGTATTAATTTTGTATCCCACAACTTTGCTGAATTCAGATATTAGATCTAGTAGTTTTGGAGTGGATTCTTTAGGGTTTTTTATTTACAATATCATGTCATCTGAAAACAGGGACAGTTTGACTTCTTCCTTACCAATCTGGATGTCTTTTATTTCTTTGTGTTGTCTGATTGCCATAACAAGGACCTCAAGAACTATGTTGAATAAAAGCGAGGAGAGTCAGCATCCTTGTCATGTTCCCGATCTTAAAGGAAAAGCATTCAGCTTCTCACTGTTAAGTATAATGTTGGCTGTGGGTTTGTTATATATGGCCTTTATTATGTTGAGGTACTTGCCCTCTATACACACTTTGTTGAGAGTTTTTATCATGAATGGATGTTGAATTTTGTTGAATGCTTTTTCAGCATCAATGGAGATGATCATATGGTTTTTGGCCATCTTTTTGTTGATGTGGTGGATGATGTTGATGGATTTTTGAATGTTGTACTGTCCTTGCATCCCTGGCATGAATTCCATTTGATTATGATGGATGATCTTTTTGATGTATTTTTTAATTTGGTTTGCTAATATTTTGTTGAGTATTTTTGCATCTATGTTCATCAGGGATATTGGTCTGTAATTTTATTTTTTATGATGTCATTGCCTGGTTTTGGTATTAGAGTGATGTTGGCCTCGTAGAATGAGTTTGGGAGTATTCCCTCCTCTTCTACTTTTTGGAAAACTTTAATGAGGATGGGTATTAGGTCTTCACTAAATGTTTCATAAAATTCAGCACTGAAACAATCTGGTCCAGAAATTTTGTTCTTAGGTAGTTTTTTGATTACCAGTTCAATTTCCTTGCTGGTGATTGGTCTATTGAGATATTCTATTTTTTTCCTTTGTCAGCCTTGGAAGGTTGTATTTTTCCAGAAAGTTGTCCATTTCTTCTAGGTTATCCAGTTTGTTAGCATATAATTTTTCATAGTATTCTCTCATAATTATTTGTATTTCTGTGGTGTCCGTAGTGATTTTTCCTTTCTCATATCTGATTCTGTTTATGTGTGTAGACTTTCTTTTTTTACTTGATAAATCTGGCTAGGGATTTATCTATTTTGTTAATTTTCTCAAAGAACCAGCTCCTGCTCTCATTGATTCTTTCTATTGTTTTTATTGTTTATTCTTCTCAATTTTATTTATTTCTGCTTTAATCTTTATTATGTCCCTCTTTCTACTGACTTTGGGCCTCATTTGTTCTTCCTTTTCTCGTTTCATTAATTATGAGTTTAGACTGTTCATATGGGATTGTTCTCCTTTCCCTAGGTAGGCCTGTATTTCAATATACTTCCCTCTTAGCACGGCCTTTGCTGCGTCCCACAGATTTTGCAGTGTTGAATTATTGTTGTCACTTGTCTCCATATATTGCTTGATCTGTTTTTATTTAGTCATTGATCCATTGATTATTTAGGAGCATGTTATTAAGCCTCCATGTGTTGTGGGCTTTTTCATTTTCTTTGTGTAATTTATTTCTAGTTTCATAACTTTGTGATCTGAGAAGCTGGTTCATACAATTTCAATCTTTTTAAATCTACTGAGGTGCTTTTTGTTGCCTAGTATATGATCTATTCTTCAAAATGTTCCATGTGCACTTGAGAAGAATGTGTATTCTTTTACTTTTGGATGAAGTTTTCCGTAGATGTCTGTTAGGTCCATCTGTTCTAATAGTTTGTTCAGTGCCTCTGTCTCTTTGTTTATTGTATGTCCAGGTGATCTGCCCTTTGGAGTGAGTGGGGTGTTGAAGGCTCCGAAATGAATGTGAATGCATTGCCTTCTATTTCCCCCTTTCATTCTATTAGTATTTGTTTCATATATGTAGGTTATCCTGTGTTGGGTGTATAGATATTTATAATAGTTATATCCTCTTGTTGGACTGACCCCTTTATCATTATGTAATGTCCTTGTTTGTCTCTTGTGACTTTCTTTGTTCTGAAGTCTAATTTTTCTAAGACAAGTACTGCAATTCCTGCTTTTTTCTCCATATTAGTTGCATGAAATATCTTTTTCCATCCCTTTACTTTTAGGCTGTGTATGTCTTTGGGTTTGAAGTGAGTCTCTTGTAGGCAGCATATAGATGGGTCTTATTTTTTTCATCCATTCAGTAGCTCTATGTCTTTTGATTGGTGCGTTCAGACCATTTACATTTAAGGTGATTATTTATAGGTATGTACTTATTGCCATTGCAGGCTTTAGATTAGAGGTTACCAAAGGTTCAAGGGTAATTCCCTTATTATCTAACAGTCTCATTTAACTCATTTCCTATGCTATTACAAACACAACCTAAAGGTTCTTTTTTTTTTCCTTCTCCATTCTTTATATGCTAGGTATCATATTCTGTACTCTTTATATATTCCTTGATTGACTTTGGAGCTAGTTGATTTGATTTTGCATCTGCTTAGTAATAACTTGTTCTACTTTTCTGTTGTTTTACTTCCCATGGTGACAACTATTTAGCCTTAGGAATACTTCCATCTATGGCAGTCCCTCCAAAATGCACTGTATAGGTGATTTGTGGGAGGTAAATTCTCTCAGCTTTTGCTCATCTGAAAATTGTTTAATCCCTCCTTCAAATTTAAATGATAACCTTACCAGGTAGAGTATTCTTGGTTCAAGGCCATCTGCTTCATTGCATTAAATATATCATGCTACTCCCTCTGGCCTGTAATGTTTCTGTTGAGAAATCTGATGAAAACCTGATGGGCTTTCCTTTGTATGTGATCTTTTTTCTCTCTCTAGCTGCTTTTAAAAGTCTGTCTTTATCCTTGATCTTTGCCCTTTTAATTATTATATGTCTTGATGTTGTCTTCCTTGGGTGCCTTGTGTTGGGAGATCTGTGCACCTCCATGGCCTGAGATACTATCTCCTTCCCCAGATTGGAGAAGTTTTCAGCATTTACCTCCTCAATGACTCTTTCTATCCCTTTTTCTCTCTCTTCTTCTTCTGCTATCCCTATAATGCGGATATTGTTCCATTTGCATTGGTCACACAGTTCTCTCAATATTCTTTCATTCTTAGAGATCCTTTTTTCTCTCTGTGCCTCAGCTTCTTTGTATTCCTCTTCTCTAATTTCTATTCCTTTTACTGTCTCTTCTACTACATCTAATCTGCTTTTAAATCCCTCAATTGTATGTTTCATTTCAGATATGAAATTTCTTAATGATTGAATCTCCATCTTAAATTCGTTCCTGAGTTCCTGAATATTTTTCTGTACCTCCATGAGCATTTTTATGATTTTCATTTTAGACTCTTTCAGGAAGATTGGTGAGTTCATTTTCATTTGGCCCTTTTTCTGGGATTTGTGAGATTTTGGTCTGAACCAGGTTCCTTTGACTTTTCTTAATTCTATGTGGTGGCCTCTAGTGCCCAGAAGCTCTATTCTCTGGAGCTGCTCAGCCCCTAGAGTGAGGTTGGGGGTCATAGGGGAGCAGAGCTGGTGCCTGGGGGAGAAAAGAGCTGTTTCCTGATTCCCGTCTGCAGTGCCTGTCTCCAGTATCAAAGCCAGTGGGCCGAGCACAAAGGTGTAAGCCTCTGTGCTTGGCATCTCTAGCTGTTGTAGGCGGGGCCTCCCTCTGGCTGATCTGACGCCAGCACAGTAACTGCCAGTTTGCAAGCAGGTGCCAGCAGGCAGGAGGAAGGTGCAGCAAGCTGCATGTCATATTGGAAGGCCTCAGAGCTGAGTATGCAGCCAGGGGAATGGAGCACCCAAAGCTCCTCAAAAGTTCCCAACCTGCTGGGTGGAATGTGCCCAGACAACCTTGTCGACCTATCCCTTCTGCCGTGTAGCAAGCTCCATGCACACCCCACCCCTTCAGCAGCCCTCTTGCTGCTAGGAAGCCTCTCAGATCGCCTGCCTTTCCTTTGTCCCAGAGTGGTCGGATGTGGATTCCATCCTCCAAAAACATCCAGAATCTCAGTCTCTCAAGCTCTTTGCCTGTCCTAGCTCCCGAATCCCACCAACGTCCAGAGCACCACACAATGTAGGTTTGTGCTCCAAAGCAGACCTCCAGGGCTGGGTGTTCAGCAGTCTTAGGCTTCCATCTCCTCCCCACTCTGTTTCTCTTCCTCCCACCCGTGAGCTGGGGTGGGGGAAGGGCTTGGGTCCCACCAGATCAAGGCTTTTGTATGTTACCCTGTTTCATGAGGTCTGCTCTGTTCGTGAGGTCTGTATGCAGTCTGGTGCAGCTTTCTTTCCTGTTGCTGTTTTAGAGCTAGTTGTATTAACTATATTTTCATACTATATGTGGTTTGGGGAAGAATTCTGTCTCACCTCTCACACTGCCATCTTGAATCCTCAAATGTTTCTATTACCTGGTTTTCCAGGCTACAGATAAATAGAAAGAGGCAGAGAGTCTGTTTAAGTCAGTTGTACTCACAGTGTCAAAAGAATCAGCTGATAGATAGCAATGGATAAAATAAAAGAAACACTCAAATGTGCAGAATAGAAAATTTACAAATATGAAATTATTGTGATATTGAAGTAAATCCCTTAGAGATCAAAAATAAATACATGTCCATATGTTTAAGAAAGACATAAATATGTGATATCCCTTTTAAAAATGAATTTTTTCAAGTCAGTTTCTAGTTTCTATTGGGCAGGTGCTTCATGTTTATAAATTCTCTTGTGTGACTTCAAAAGAGATTTTCTTTCGTGGTGATATGCAAACACATTGTCTTCACTTCAAAGTGCAAAGCACATGAAATAATATGAAAATAGTATAGAAACTACATCCTGTAAATGCTTCTAGGTTATGCTCTTTTAAATGCCAGATGATCATGCATTCATTTGGTAAATACAAATTTCCTGAGAACCTATGATGGACCAGGAACATTATCTGACACTAAGAGTGCTACTGTGCACAAGACATTATTCCTAACCTGAGGAGCAGAAGTCTATGATTCTGAGTGTCCCTTTAGCCACTTTCAACCATCAAATGAGTTAATACAAGTGGAATGTTGTGGGACATGGGACCAACTCAATCAGTTTTTGTTGATAATTGATTGAACTCACTGTCTTATTTATTATTCTCAACAACCCAATGAGGCAAAGATTACCACTATCCTTGTTGACCTTCAACAGGTTACTAAATCTCTTGAGCTCAGATTCATTAGCTATAAAATAGGTATATAAATACCTAACATATGGGGTTATTGTGGAGATTCAAGAAAAAAACGTAGTCATTTGTGTGTTCTCCATCCTATTCTTCTAAATACATATTTCCAGTGCATCAGATGAGAGAGCCAGAACATCATGGCCAAATACGTTTTGATTGCTCTTTGGAATTTAGTTATATCACTATTCTTATGATTTAAGCATAACTTGCTTTTTTTCAAATTAATGCAAAATAATTTTGTAGTGTACTTTAAGTAGTGTTGGAATAAGACATATATTAATGGTGCCAGGTTTTTATTTTATGATTACTAAATAAATCCATGTTGTTGCATTGGGATACTGTAATGCAGAGTCATGATTCACATTTGTGCCCCATATCTTGTTAACAGCTTGCTCTTGTATCCAAAATCCCTTAAGATAGGCATGTACCACTTTAAACTCTCCATGGCTTCTTTAGGCTTTTGCCCTTCCCCAACTAGTGAGTATCTAATTTGTGAACAGAGTTTAAGACAAACAACGTGGTTAGTGTATATAGCCAGAGCAGACTTTCAAGAGCACACAGTGGATCCTGGAAGGTTCAGGAGTAGGAAGGAAGAGAATATAGGTTTGTGTAAGAAGAGTTAGGTGAGCCTGTCAGTGGTCATTAATAAGGTCAGGAGCAACAGATGGAGGAGAAAGTAGCAAGGACCCACTTACTGGCAAATGGATTTTGGGGAGGGAACATCAGGTCCTAAGATCATCAGTGTGAGTAACAGAGTTTTAGTTCTAAGCCTCTTGAATTCTTGTTAGTATTTCTAGGTATGAAAACAAAACGATTCAGATATATTAACAGTGATTCATTTAATATAACTGAAATGCAGAGTCTGTCGCAGGTCAAATAAAAAATCTGAAATGAAAACAATAGGATGTTCAGTTAATCATGAAGTAGCTTTTGAGTTCTGAACATATCTCACAATGTATTAGGCATGGGGAAATATAAAAATGTAGTAGAACACTGACTGAGCCTTCAAGAAACTTATAATACCATTGCATAAATATCATTGTTTATAATTTAAAGAAAAAACTTTAGAGAATTATTTGTGACAAATTGCTTGCTTGCTCCTGGGAAATATGACATCTGGTTTTGTGAACAAAGGCTAAAAGAGCAGTTTGTTGTTCATCTCTCAAAAGTAATTTTGCCAATTCATAAATTCACATCAACTCAATTTTCCCAATAGTTTTACCTTTATGTGCTATAAATTTGAAGGGCATGAAGAAACATTGATAATTATAATCTTTTTTGTAATTTGACTTGTAAAATATTCTCAGTAAGATTCATTTTGTGGTACCCTTCCTAGATTGCTAATTCTTTCAATGAGAATTCTCTGGCTGAGTTGTGTTATTAATCAAAATGTATACCTCCCAGCAAATTTTTCCATGAGAGGCAAAGATAGTGTGATGATGCAAAGAGAAGGAAACCATTAATGTGAAATCTGTCTACAATTTTGCTCCTGTTTCCTTTGTGGGAAAGCCAATTTTATATTTCTGTAACTAATATTTACATTAAAACTTTCTTTGTGACCTAGTGTTAATACTGAGGATTTAAGATTATGCTATATAATTTAGTCTCATTAACATATCTTAAGGCATCACTGTATGCTTTGTCAACATTTCAATATTCTTTAAAAAGCCTTTGTTTTTTTTCCTATGTGATAAGATGTGTAACTGGTCCTGTGCAAGGTAAAAGGTTCTGTGCTTATGCAAGAGGACTGTCATGCACAGAGACCTTAAGCACTTTATTTTTTAATCACTGTGGCAGGTAAAGATTTCTTCCTTGTCTCCCAACCTTTATACATTTCCGTGATACACTTCTTGACTGTTTTGCTTCTGGAATTAGCTCTGTGATAGATAATGTTCACTTATGATTTAAGTGGCTACTTAACAACCCTTAAGCAATTTCAGGGAAATGCTCTCTCCTCATAGATTGTAGAAAATGGTTCTTGCTTCTGCAGTTCTAGAAGCTCCCAAACTAAGAAAATGGTGAGGAAAAGACAACATTTAGGATACAAAGAGTCAAACATTATTTTGAATAAATTTCCATAAGGAATTAATACAAGATGATTCATAGTATGTGTGTGGTAAGACTAGTGATCCTTCATAATATAAGTAGTAGTCTCCCCAAAAAGAATCCTTGTTTCAAATAATGTCTTATATTTTATAAGCTTTCCTTGAGTTAGAAACTTTAAATTAACAAACATTCAGTATTTTTATTTGCCCAGTTTGTGCCATTCATATTACAGCAAAGAATCTTTGTGGGTCTCCAAGGTGATAGTTTGGGGTGGAGAGAGAAAGATGGCCCTTGTTGTAATGCATATATCACTGGGGAGCTCATCACAAAACTTATAAAATAGTCACTTGTCTGTATTCTGGAAAGTGAACAGTAAGAATTGAGCAAACCTCTGACATGAAAGAAGACTTCAGAAAGCCCAAGTTTCTCCTTTGGTGTTTTCTCAAAAACTTTTATTTATTTATTCCTCACTTTGCATTTAGAAGACATGTACTATGATGCATCTGAGGTGGGAAGCATGGAGAGGATGGAGAATCCCGGAAAAGCCCTTGAGGCTGTAAGTGAGGCATCCCACTATAGAAGTAACTCTTGGGTTAGAGGTAGAAATAAATGAATAGGCTGAGGAGTTGGGCCAGATCCTGTAATCACATTTGGGTTTGAATATTGGCCATAGCAGAATGTGACTTCAAGTTATCTTAGTTTGTTCATCTGTAAAATTTCAATAATAATAGCACTTACCTTAATAAAGCTGAGGTGGTGATTGAATAGCCTAATGTTTGTAAAGCACTCCCCACAATATCTGGCATAAAATGAATACTCAAAAATTACTAGCCATTATCACATGAATGAAATGCACTAACAAGTGCTAGTTATTATCTGAAAAACAAAAAGTCTGAGGATAAAAATGAAAGGGAAGAAAACACACGGGATATATTGAATGTGGAAGTACTAATATGCTGAGCTGAGTCTTTAAAGAGGAATGCCTTCATCTGGCACAAAAGGATACAGGGCTTTTTAGATACAGGGGTCAGCATGGGCAGAGACTGGCACACAGGTGAAACATCCCATCGCGTAGCAGGAACAGCGAAACGGTTAGCACTGCAGGGAGTGCCGTGTAAAGCTGGGGAGCATGGGGGCTGTGTTTTCAGAACCAAATAAAGGCTGTTTCATTAAGGCCATGGTATGTTATGTAAGTAGTCTCTACCTGTCCCTACGGACTGCAGAAAGCCATTGATGGATTGTAATCAAAAGAGTAATTCTTGATTCTGGCCTATTCTACTTGATTGTTATGAGATCAAAGATTTAAATTATGTATTACTTTTGGTGTAGTCCCTTCTTAAAACGCTTTCATTATGCTATTATCCTTTACATCCACTTTTTTAATCCACCTATCTATTTCCCTTCTAGTGGTTCTGCACTCATGCATTGGTTTTGATTGTGTGTCTTTGTAATTTTTCATTTTACAACAATTCTGGTTTGGTTGCTTTTTTCATCAGTATACCTTTCTTGTCAGCACACGCGGGGAAAGAAAGACTTGTCCTCATTGCCAACACACAAGTGTTTAGAAAGGAAATCATGCTAATGTTCAGGTTACTTTGTAACAAATTTTTCTTATGAAATACATTGAATTTATATTAAAAATTGTATTCATTTGTTTCAATAGTGTTTATCAGTTAGGACAAAGACAGAACTATTTTAATAGCCCAACATGGAACAGTAGACATGCAGTCCTTGTATTCTGGAAAAACTGTGAACCCAGAACCACTTCAAATGTTAATGTCTTTTTCCCTAAACCAATGCTTCCACCATGACTCTCCTATAATTCATAGTTTCTCTATGGGGAAAGAATGATGATTTCCTATATACCAAGTAAAAGGGAAATTTAATTTTAAACTTCAGGAAATGGAAAAGCAATAAAGTTGGTGAAGGGCTCTGAAAATATACTAGAAACATCAAAGATAAAAACAAATGATTTTATAATCCTTAGTATTCTTAATATTAATGGCTGCATTCTGAAATTCAGCTAAGGAAATGGGAGAAGTGTTGATAATGTTTCATATTGTGTTTTAGCAGATGGTTAAGTAGTGTTTTCTCTTTAACTCATCTAAATCTCTTTCATCTGTACTAAAATTGTCCCAAAGGGAAAGATAAGTTTCAGACATGTTTGTGATCCTTTATTTTGGGGGCAAAATCCATTTTCTATGATTTCTGTCAAGTGCAAAAACCTATTTAAAGGAATTAGCTGTGATAATTCACTGCTTCAAATTGATTCCTTTTGCAGTATTGTTTCCCACACTTTCATTTTATTTTATTCAATTCAAGTGTCTTTGTCTTGAAGTTTCATGATAAAAAATATATACAAAGTATATATTTTATGTGTGTATGCTAAATACCAAAAATCTGTTTAAAATGCAACATTTGAGAACCTATTTGTGTTATTGGATTCCTCATCTCTACTCTGCTTTCTAATGTCTGTCATTTGCCTCCTCGCTGATGTTTTAAGCACATTATTCTGCAGGGACTATATCAACCTTTGTCAAAATTTTGTTTGAGTTCACTGTGAAGGTGGCATGTGCCTTTGTGTGTGCGTTTTTTGAGGGGGAGGGGTAATAGATGCTGCTTGAAAGTAAGTACAAAAGTCAAAAACAATTTTAGCAAAGTATCACCAAAGGAAAGTAACGAATATATGGAAAGGAAAATTGGCTTGTATTTCTATATATTGAGATTTGTTTGTGAATCTGAGCGTTAATAAAATGAAATAACAACTAATGTCTTAACTGGTAACTGTGCATCCCTCTATGTGTGCTCTTCTAAATAACCTCTTTAAAAGGTACTTCTCTACTTCCAGTGACACTTACTACTCAAGAGATTGATTTTGACATATTTCATTAAAAGCCTGTTTCCAAACCCTTGGTCCATCTTAGAGTCTTTTTAGTCCTACAATTTTACTAATCCAGCCATGAATGCAGACAGACTGCAGAACAGCTGTAGCAAAAATTAAAGGTATGGGGTTAATATTCAATATCTATGTAGTTCAGAGGAGGCATCTGAGGGATTTTAAAAAATGGCACTAATCTAAAAAAACAACTCTAATTTCATTGAACTCAGCACAGAATTACGACACTATTTAAGTAATGTGCTATGAGTTCTGAAGTTGTTTGCCAAAGAGGAATTCCAAAATCATCTTGAGCAACAAGAGCATCAATGAAATAAAGGGCTCAACACACATCTGGATGAATATATTCCAAAGTTAACAAGAAATATGGTATCATTTTCTAGAAATATGAATTGGACCATTTTACTCCTTTTATTGGGAAACTTCAGAGATTCCCAATAATCTATGTGGTGATTTTAAACTTTTTAAAAGTAAATATCTCTAAAAAAATAGAGATAAACATGAAATTTCTTTGTCTTGGAATTAAAAATGCATCTGAATGTTTCATTTACTTTACAGTTTAGAAGTCTGTATTCAAAGTTTTACTATCAAGCAGAGCAGATAGAGCAAAAAATTGCATCATATAGTTCTCCTCTATATTTTAATAACACACTGATGTTACCTCCAAAATTTATCTCTTCATCCATTTCACACATTCAAAAAATATTAATTGAATACCTGCTATAAAGTTTGAAATGATGAATTATATGTACCTCACTGTATTTTATCTCTTTATATGAATATCTCTCTCAATAAATTAAATTTATTGAGAGCAAGGATTCTTTATTCACTCTTTATGTCCCCAAGGACTAGCATATTATTCAGAACTTAGAAGATGCTAAGAACACACAAGTTGATGGTACATTATATATTGCCCTTTGAGTTCTTATACCTGCATCATCCTCCTCAAATATTTTATGTATATTTTCATAAGAGTCTTGATCTTAAATGCAATCCAAACTCCCCCAGTTTTATAAGTTTGACATATATTTGGCTTTCCAAGCTTTGTACAATAAAGTTCAAAGTCCATGTCTTAAGTGAGATGTATAAGACCTACGACTGTCTTATGCCTATTTCAGTTGAACTCCTACTGTTCCCCTCACCCCATTACATTTCATTTTGTCTTACAGCTCTGAGAATTTTCACATGCTTTTATATTTTGCCTTAGACTTTCCTTCTGGCTCTTGGATATAGCAAATTCCTATTCATTCTTCAAGACCCACCCCAGTCATTACCATGTTTACAAAGCCTTCCTTGACCTCCACATATAAGCACTTCACCTTCTATGCATAAGCTTTGCTTAACTTATAGTCTACTTAGATACTTCTCAAACTATGTTCTAATGAATCAGTTCTGTAGGATACTAACAAATGTTATTGAAGGAAGGAAGGGGAGTAGAAATGTCCACTGGTCCAAAAATTTTGAGGAACTGTCCATTAAATAAAGTTAAGCAAGTACCTTTATTCCAGGAATAGAGACTTTTCAGTTCTCATGTTCATTGTGAATCTTCAAGAGTAGATTATATAATATACAGTGTTGCTTATATTTTTTTTCAATGGAACCATTTTTCACCCAATACTGGAGATGAGATTCAAGTACTTTACTAACTGTAGTGTGTGAAATTGTGTTGTGTTATTTTACTTATTATGATTATTTCCTTAGTGCCTGTGGGCTCTTTGAGTTATTTATGTACTATACTATGTATCATTTTTTACTCTTTGCTGAGTAAAATTTGAATGTTTGAGTATAGACTCAGTTTACAAATGAAATATTCTAAATCACATGTCAATATAGGGGTAAGAAAAATATAATTTCTTCATCTGTCTTATTTGTTGTAATTTTGCTTGAAGTAGTACATGTGAACATTGAATAAATTAGTAATTACTAAAGCATTTAAATAAGATAAAAATTCATTTTTCTCTTGTACTCTACCTTTTTAGCAGTTAGGTTTTTCATCTGCTAAATTTCACCATGTATATTTTTATCATTAAAACACTTTAAAGGTGATATACACTAAAATTTATCTGTTTTTATAAATATCTGAAGCATTTAATGTTGATAATTACTTAGAGTTGTTCATTATTTTGGACAATTTCAGTTGGACTTTTATAGAAGAGGGCCAAATGATTTAAACCATATTTAAAACCTATATTTTAAATATTTAAAAAGGCATGAATATATCTACTTTTGCACTCTAATAAATCTCTTTATAGTATAAGCTATAGCAACAATATATTCATACAAATAAACAGCAAAATGCTACCAAAGGGCAAGTATACATAGATTTGTATTTAGTTCTCTTCCATTTGAAGTGTATTATCTACATTAATAAAGGAAGTTCATTCTCACTGTATCTTAATGAGCAACAGGTTGAAAAACACACTAAGACTATTGCTATTCAATGCCAACCTAGTTGATGGAAAGGTAAAGATTTTAGTAAAAAACAACTTTGGTTTGTTTGGTGAATATGAATTGATTTGAAGGAATTTCTCTGGTTATTTTTTAATTTGCTATTTAATTCTATTAAAAGAAATAACATTTTGGCAAAACTATTTGTGTATATATTTTATTTCATCTTTTAAACACTCTTTCCATGGTGTCAAACCATAGCCTGAGAGGGAAGTCATTATCATTTCACTTCTACTTTTTTTTCCCTGTGTAATATGATTATTTTCTTGAGTTATTACTTTAAAATCTGGAGAGAAAATAATTTTGAGACAATCTTCTTAAGGAACATTGTAAGTGGATCATTTGAATACTATTTCCAGAGTTCTTATGAAACACAGAGGAGCTTTAAAAGCTTGGAACTAGTGATCGATCCTTACTTGTTAGGTATATGTATGTATATTTCTGTAAAACAATTTAACACAAATTCCACACTTCTATTAAAATTTTTTATCTCTTTTCACTTTGAAGTTACAATTGTTTTCTCCTACACTACTCTATGGATGCCTTATCCAACACAGGAAAATTTCATAACCTGTTTCTATTCAAAACAAAGGAGAGGATTCAGCCTTTTTCATAATGTTCTCCTCAATTAAGTGATAAAAATCAATAAGGAGAATGGACCATTTAAATGCAAGTATTAATCATACAGTTTTTATATGACTTAACTTTTCTTTTTATAGCAAAAAAAGTGTAAAATAAAAACATCCATAATGCCTTCCAGGAGAGTTAATAGAGACATTTAAACATTCATGAAAATGTAAAAGTTATGTTTTTCATAGTAACACTTCACTGACAATTAAGAACACTCTTTTCTACCCACATAGTACATTCACTTATGGTAGCATAAAATAATGTTCTTGGAAAAAGACAGACAAATGACCAGCACAGACATGACAAAGTGTTCAGCATCACTGATCACAAATGAAAACCACAATGAGTTATCACCTCACAACTGTTAGAATGGCTTTTATCAAAAAGACAAGAAATAAAAAGTTCTGGAGAGGATGTGAAGAAAAGGGCACCCTCCTTTACTGTTGCTGGGACTGTAAATTGGTATAGTGACTATAGAACACAGTATGGATTTTCTTCAAAAAGTTAAAAATAGAACTACCATATGATCTAGTAATCTCAGTTTTGATTATATATCTGAAGAAAATGAAACCACTATGTTAATGACAAATCTACACTCCCATCACTGCAGCATTACTCACAATAGCTAAGACATGTAAACAACCTAAATTGTTACAGATGAATGGATAAAGAAAATGTGGCATCTATAGTATATATACATATATATAATGAAATATTATTCAGCCATAAACAGGAAGGAAATCCTGCCATTCACGATGTGATAATTCTTGAGGGCACTATTCTAAGCTAAATAAGTTAGAGAGAGACAAATATTGAATAATCTCACTTATATGTGTACTCCAAAAAGCCAAACTAATAGAAACAGAGTAGATTGATGGTTGCCAGGACTCGGGAAAATGGGAAGATGTTAGTCAAAGGGTAAAAACTTTCATTTGTAAATTAAATATGTTCTGGGGCAATAGTTGACAATACTATACAGTGTACCTGAAAGTCACTCAGAGAGTAGATCTTAAATGTTTTCACACACCCCCCAAAAAAAGTAATTATTTGAGGTAATGGATGTGTTAACTAACCTTATTGTGGTAATCATTTCACAGTATATACATGTATCAACTTGTCATGTTGGACACTTTATAAGTTTATACTATGTTTATGTCAATTATATCTCAAGGCTGGGAAAAATAAGAATCTTGGGCTAGGTTAATTTTATATGTACCTTGATTATGTAGAAACACATTCAACTTGCATATGACTTATCAGACTTCAATTTTTAAATGTTATTTTTATTCAGGCATTTTCTGAATCTCAGAGTTAAAAGGGAGCAAAGAGGGCTCTAATCTAATTTCCAAGTTACTGACACCATTCTAGATGTTTAGGAACAAGGAGCATGTCTTTCCCCAAATCTGCTCTAAATATTCTTTTTTCCATCTGGACAGTCTCTCCTTTCTTTAAAGCTGTTATGATTCATTTAAGAGACAGCTTCTTATAAACCAGAAATACTCAAACTCTAATGAATCTAAGATTCACCTAGAAAGCTTGCTAGGATACAGATTCATAGGACACAACGCCAAAGAGATGATCAATAGGTCTTAGGTTTGACTTAGCAAGCTAATTTTAAGGGGCATCTTAGGTGAATCTGTTGCATATGCTCCACAGATCCCATTTCAGTAACACTTCAGAAGAGAATGCTTCACAGTCCAAAGAACCATACCTAAAGGTGTAACAAGTTTAGAGGTGTCACAGACAATACTGAAAACAGAAGTCTCAATCCAGAAAATGGACATATCAGGAAGGTAGTACAGGTGATGGTGTAATGCGTAAGTAACGGGGAGTGGTAGTCTGTGTGTCTAAAGATCCAAGAATAGTCCCACTCTTCCTCCTTCAACCCAACAACCAGATGGTAAGGAAAAGAGATTCAGGCACAGCCAACTTTCTAAGGCAGAAACTGCTGGATATTTTAACTTGTTTTTGTAACTTAATTTCAAGTCCCATTAAATGTTATAACTAAGGTTACTTGACAATCATCCTCAGAAATGAGACTTGACTCTTCAAACACATGTCCATATGACTTCCATTTCGCACACAGCCCATTCTCTCTCCGTGTCTCTGTGACATGTCATCTTTGGCCCTTTACTGCAAGTGGTATTGCTTTTCTTTGTTCCCTTGCTACTTCCCTTGATTTGCCCCACGTTTCAAGCCAGTTGGGTAATTCAACATTCCTAAATTTTCTACGGTTATTATTGTAGTCATATGTTTCTTACACTCTTTCTTCTACCTGGTGTGCTATTTCCCCACACATTTAGTGCTACAATCATTCAAGGACTGGCTTAAATGCTACCTGTATCTGGAAGTTGTCTGTTATTCATGATTAGAAGGAAGTGAATCTCCTTTTCAATTTCCACAGCACTTTTTCCTTTTACATTCCTTTCTGATCCTTTCCATGTTCTCATTTCTATTACAGCTATCTGCATCCAGATCATCTTTTTCAAACTATAACTTCCTTGGAATCAAGAACTGTATTTTCTCCCTCTTAAAATTCCCCTTAGTATATAGGTTCATACATATGGTGAATATACACTTTTAATGAATGTTCTCTTCTGCTTGCATTATAGCTTATTAATAAGACTTTAAAATGTGAAGCTTGAAATTTAATAGACAAAATGCTTTACAACTCTGTTAGTATCTATATGTCTATTAATAAAATCTAAAATTGCATTATAGTGGTTTTTTAATGATTTTTATGCCTGCTGTTGTTGGCTATGTCACTGACCATTACATCTTAGGATTTTTGTATATGACCTTCTATTTACCCAGGTAAGCCTTCTCTATTTTGTATTGGTAAGATTTTCAAACCCATGCACCATTTTAATACTGTTTTTAATTGGTGTCCTTTGTTCTATCCTTTCAAGATGTTTTTGGGTCTTAATAAATTCTGCCAATAAATAGACGGGCTGTCTCACTCCCTGCCCCCACTGCCTCATTGTCAGATCTGAGTAATATGCTCATTAGAGAAGATGAGCTTCTCTGTCTTTAAGCAATTCATTGATAAAAATGAACAGGACAGGACAAGACTAGAGAACTCTCTTCTGATGGGCATCAGTTGAAATCAGCACATTATAAATCCTCCAATATGACCATAATCTTCTGTCTTATCCACAAAAGAAGTCATGAGGGACATTTCATTTTCTTACTGTAATCAATGCTATTATTTTTATGTTTCCCAGAATACCCAGTGCATCACAATAAAAAGAGATGACTTCCTACATCACTTAAGTAACTTAAAGCTCTCTGTTATAAGCCAATTTACAATTATTTTTGGCAATTTACATAGTCTTCCAATGCTAGGTATACATTTAGATTTTAGTCAATATGTACTGTCATAGAAGACCCTATTAATCCTTTCAAAATAGTGAAAGCTAATAGTTGCAATCCACTATGCTATGATTATACCAAATGAACAACTAGCTTCTAAGCATTTAAAGTGGTTGCTTTGGTCTCTTTTGTCTGTACTTTCAATTAGTATTACCTAAAAAAGTGAAGAAAGAATTTTCCAGGTTAATGTAAATTTTACCATCACAGGAATTGAAAGATGTTTAAAATTGTACTTTAAAAAGGCTACCAATTTAGAGTGCCTGCTACATGAAAGTCACTGTTCACAGTGCCTTAGGAATGATATCTCATCAATTTTCATCACAATCTTATGAAATAAACATTATTAGTATCATCCCATTTCACAGAATGAAACCTATGGTTCAGAGTTTCACTCATTTACTCAATAAGTATTGATCAACTACCTGTGACGTCTCTTGCACAGTTCGCCCTGTTTCTACAGCTCTTTAATCCAATTGAGTTTATGTTTTGATGGGAAGTAGAAATTCCATCATTAGAGAAATCCTAAGTAATTAATTAGAGAACAAATCAATTGATTGCAATTATAAAAAGTGCTACAGAGAAATCCAGAGGAGTATGAGATTATTTAGCAGACAAACCTGACCCAGTCTGGAGTTGGGGGTTAAGGAAGGTTTCTGAGTCTTAAAGCATAAGATTTAGAAAGCCAAGGAGAGGCTGGCAGTGGGGTGGGTAGGGAAGGGAAGATTACTGGAAGCAGAAAGAACATCTACAAAAGTCCTGATATGGGAAAGGAGTCTGGCACTTTTTAGAAAAATAAGAAAAATAGGCAGTTAGTATGATTGAAACAGAATAAGAGAGGCATAGAAAAGAGAATTTAGATCATGCATAGCCTTCCTTCAGGCCACCTATTAATTTTAGATTTCAGTCTAAAGGGAATAGGAAGACAGAAGGCTTATTTTTGTATGTTTGTTTGAATTAAGAATGAACTACAATCAGATTTGCACTGTAAAAAGATCACTGGCTGCACTTTAGGAAATGGACTAGAAAACAGCACAAGTTCATGAAGGAACATCTGAGGAGGGTTTTACAGGTGAAAGTGAAGGAGAAAGATGACAGAGCCTTGGAGCAGGCAATGACAAAAAAGATAGAGATAAGTGAATGGAGTCAAGAGAAGTTCAGGAAAAAGAATTGGCAAGATTTAGTAATCGGATGAGTTGATGAGAAAAAAAGGAAAAAGCCAAGGCTTGTCTTATTGGGTGGATGTTAATTAAACAGTTGCCCAAGTACAAGCAGCAAGAAGTGTTAGGGATTTGGACCTGGTTCAAAATCTGTGCTGTGAACACTATGCTTCTCTGCAACCCAGCTTCAGTTAAGCATTCCAGTACTGGGAATTCTACAGTACAAACTCTATAATGCAAATACTAGGACATGTGTGATAACATACTGGAGTGACATGTGCAGTGCAAAATGGACTGTGGAGCAGATTCAGGTTCTGTCATTCAGAATAAGCTGTGGTAACTCTTCAGAATAGCTGCACAATGGGGGTTTCTTTCATTTGTGTTTCATTCTATAACCTAGTGGTAGCAATAATAACCATAATGATGTTATTCAAGGTAAAATAAAAAATAAACATTCCCTAGAATCCTTGGATGAAAGAAGAACTTTCTCCCAAATCATAAAATAATGTATTTGCTGTATAATTTTCTATCCCACTTTGTCTTATTGAGTGATATTAAATTTTGATGTGTCTTTCCAAATACTATGTAACCATTTGCACAGACTGGGAGAATGTACATCTGAGATCAGGTAGAATTTCTCTTTTTTGAATTCAAATACCCATAGTAATGTGAAGTAGTAAATCATAACTCATAGTCATGGTCTTTTCCCTTCTGGGTTAAAAGATAATCACAAAAAGAATTATAGCCACAGGATTTCATCTTTAAAATGTTGCCAACAAGAGGCAACTTTGTCAGTAGGCAGAATCAGGTGCAACTTTATTTTTCCTGTAAATCCTTAAATTTTGTATAAGATACATTGGCTTACAAAATGTGTAATTTCAGTTTTACTCTACAGTTCTGAATAATGTTTCCTATGCAATGTATCATATTTTTTAGATGTAATTGCACATAGACACTACACACTTTATTGAGAAGAAAAAAGGGAGTAATCAAATATGTGTAATTATTTTAAATGTTTATAGAGCACCACAGATGGTAACATAGTTTTGTCTCTTTCACAAGCCTACTATTGTGTACATAGTTATTTCTCCAGTTTATTCCTTTTCCAACAGAGGCAAATCAAAAAATGCCAGGCAATGAATACTAGAGACTGAGCTAGATCTGTGGCTATGACTGCAACCATCAGTGTGGTCAGAATGAGGTGCAGAGACCATGTATCTCTATCCATGGGGAACTGTGGGAGGAACAAGGCAAATATCAAATGAGAAGAAATAAGCTGTTTTGCAGAACTGAAACTTTATCATCCCTATGGACAAGGGGCTTAGAATTGAGTGAATAAAGACTAATGATAGTCTCTGAAAGTAAAAGCTAAGAAACAGTTTTTTAAGAACATATATTATTATTGACAACATTATCAAGGTGGGGTGCTTAAGAGAGTAGGCTCTGGACCTTGGTTTCTAGCATATCACTTACCAGCTCTGTGACCTTGGCCAAGTTACTTAAATGAGGTAATCTCAGGGTTATTGGGAGGCTTCACGATAAAGCTGTCAGTACAGTGCTTGATACGTGGCTAGTACTAGAGAAATGTTAGCTGTTATTATCATTATGACACTATGTAATGAGGTTCTGCCCAAGAAAGCAAATTTTTGACCACAAGATTCAGATGCATAAGTTGCAGGATACAAAATTAACACACAGAAATCGGTTGCTTTCCTATACACTAACGATAAACTAACAGAAAGAGAAATCAGAAAGACAATTCCATTCACAATTGCATCAAAAAGAATAAAATACCTAGGAATAAACCTAACGAAGGAAGTGAAAGACCTGTACTCTGAAAACTACAAGACACTCCTAAGAGAAATTAAAGAGGACACTAACAAATGGAAATGCATCCCATGCTCTTGGCTAGGAAGAATAAATATTGTCAAAATGGCTATACTACCTAAAGCAATCTACAGATTCAACGCAATCCCTATCAAACTACCAACAGCTTTCTTCAATGAACTGGAACAAATAATTCTAAAATTCATATGGAACCACAAAAGACCCCGAATAGCCAAAGCAATCCTGAGAAGGAGGAATAAAACAGGGGGAATTACGCTCCCTGACTTCAAGCTCTACTACAAAGCCACAGTAATCAAGACAATTTGGTATTGGCACAAAAACAGACCCATAGATCAGTGGAATAGAATAGAAAATCCAAGCATCAACCCAAACACATACAGTCAATTAATATTTGATAAGGGAGCCTTGGATATACATTGGGGAAATGACGGCCTCTTCAGCAGCTGGTGTTGGAAAAACTGGACAGCTACATGTAAGAGAATGAAACTGGACTACTGTCTAACCCCATACACAAAGGTAAACTCAAGGTGGATCAAAGACCTGAATGTAAGTCATGAAACCATAAAATTCTTAGAAAAAAACATAGGCAAAAATCTCTTGGACATAAACATGAGCAACTTCTTCATGAACATATCTCCCCGGGCAAGGGAAACAAAAGCAAAAATGAACAAGTGGGACTATATCAAGCTGAAAAGCTTCTGTACAGCAAAGGACACCATCAGTAGAACAAAAAGACTTCCTACAGTATGGGAGAATATATTCATAAATGACGTATCCGATAAGGGGTTGACATCCAAAATATATGAAGAACTCATGCACCTCAACAAACAAAAAGCAAATAATCCGTTTAAGAAATGGGCAAAGGACATGAATAGACACTTCTCCAAAGAAGAAATTCAGATGGCCAACAGGCACATGAAAAGATGCTCCACATCGCTAATCATCAGAGAAATGCAGATTAAAACCACAATGAGATATCACCTCACACAAGTGAGGATGGCCAACATCCAAAACACAAACAACAACAAATGTTGGTGAGGATGTGGAGAAAAGGGAACCCTTCTACACTGCTGGTGGGACTGCAAATTAGTTCAACCATTGTGGAAAGCAGTATGGAGGTTCCTCAAAAAACTCAAAATAGAAATACCATTTGACCCAGGAATTCCACTCCTAGGAATTTACCCTAAGAATGCAGCAGCCCAGTTTGAAAAGACATATGCACCCCTATGTTTATTGCAGCACTATTTACAATAGCCAAGAAATGGAAGCAACCTAAGTGTCCATCAGTAGATGAATGGATAAAGAAGATGTGGTACATATACACAATGGAATATTATTCAGCCATAAGAAGAAAACAAATCCTACCATTTGCAACAACATGGATGGAGCTAGAGGGTATTATGCTCAGTGAAATAAGTCAAGCTGAAAAAGACAAGTACCAAATGATTTCACTCATATGTGGAGTATAAGAACTAAGGGAAAAAAAAAAACTGAAGGAACAAAACAGCAGGAGACTCACAGAACCCAAGAACAGACTAATAGTTACCAAAGGGAAAGGGACTGGGGAGAATGGGTGGGAAGGGAGGGGCAAGGGGGAAGAAGAGACATTTTGATTATCAGATGTAATGTTCGGGGGGCACGGGGAGGGCTGTACAACCCAGAGAGGACAAGTAGTGACTCTATGGCATCTCACTAAGCTGATGGACAGTGACTGCAATGGGGTTGGGGGGGGGACCTGATGAAGGGGGTAGTGTAATCACCATAATATTACTCATTTAATTGTAGATTAATGATATCAAAACAAACAAACAAAAAAAAAGATTCAGATGCCTTCATATCCATGGGATCATGATCTCAACTAATGAAAGATAATGAGAATACATATAGTTGACACAAGAGTGCACATAACAGTGATAGTGCTCGAGACTGTAAACAATGTAGATAGGCCTAATTACTCAGAGAGGACCTGGCTTTCCTGAACACAATCTCTTGGTTTCCTTTGCAAGGAGAGTCTGTGTTTAAAGAAAGGAAAGAATGTGAACACATATAATTGAAACATTTGCAGCTTTGGCTCTAAAAATAGGGAGCTGGTGAGGATGTGGAGAAAAGGGACCCTGGTGCACTGTTGGTGGGAGTGTAAATTGGTGCAGCCATGATGGAAAATCATAAAAATAGCTATTTGATCTAGCAATCCCACTTCTGGGTATATATCCAAAGAAAATGAAGTCACTATCTCATAGAGATATCTGCATCCCTATGTTTATGGCAGCATTATTCACAATTGCCAAGACATAGAAACAACCTATGTGACCATCAACAGATAAATAAAGAAAATGTGATATATATCTATAGTGGGATATTATTTAGTCATAAACAAGAAGGAAATCCTGCCATTAATGACAACATGGATAGACTTGAAAGCATTATGCTAAATGAAGTAAGTCAGAGACAAGTACTGTATGATCTCCCATATGACATCTAAAAATGTCAAACTCACAGAAAGAAAGTGTAGATTGGTGGTTATCAGAGTTGGGGGTGGCGGAAACAGAGAGGTGTCTGTCAAAGGACACGAAAGCTCAGTTCTAGGAGGCATACATTCCAGGTGTCTAAGGTACAGAGTGGTCATCATAGTTAACAATACTATATTATATACTTGAAAGCTGTTATGAGAGTTGATCTAAAATATTCTTCCTATAACAACACCAAGAAAAGATAGTTATGTGTGATGAAGGATGTGTTAACTGACCTTACTGTGGTAAACATTTTGCAGCAAGTGCAGGTATCAAATCATCGCAGTTGGACACGTTGAACTTACACAATGTCATGTCAGTCATCTCAGTAAACCTAGAAACAACCACAAAACAAGAAGGAACAGCACAGAGGACTAGGTATAAGGCTGAGGAAGAAAACACGTTTACAACACCAATGTGGAACATTGGTCATTTATTTTATTTTTAGAAATTATATGTACACTTGGCAAAAAAAAATGTAAAAGTATATAAACCAAACATTTAACAGTGGTTATGTCTTAATGGTATGATTTGGGGGTGGTCATTTGTTTATTCACTTCTTGCCAGATATTTTCCAATTATTCTCCTATGTATTTCTTACATCCTTAAAGAAGAAATAAAAAAATGCAAAATTGGCTGACTAATTAGTAGGGTCCATTTATTTTTATAATCCATAAAGCTGAACAATATTTTTATTATGTTCAGAAAATGTCTCCAAAGATCGCAGGGACAAGAAGAGAACCAATGGGGTCTGCACAAGTCAAAAAGAAATACACTCACAAAGGCATTGCCACTGGCAGAAAAGTTTTTATAAAACAATAAAAAAATAGTCTAATCAGTGTAAATTTTGAAGAGTATTCTCAATAGAAAACAGTGGATGAAGTTAGGGGTGCCTGACTTCAAGGAAGTCAGAGGCAATTAACACAATGCTAATAATTTCTAACACTCTAATTTTTTCAACCACAGACACTTCAGGAGAGTGATTTACTTGCAATAAATCTCAAATAATAAGTGACTTGAATAATGGTTTACTCATTTAATAAAAAAATAAACAGTTTGGGGATTTTGGATTAAAGATGGCAGCATGAGAGGTGAGACAGTGGCTTCCTCCTAAAACCTCATATAATATGAAAGTAAAGCTACTTCAACTACTCTTGAAAGAGCAGCGGGAAAGAGGACGGCAACAAACTGCATACACCTGGAGACAAGAGCAGCCCTCACAGAAAAGGGTAATGTACTAAAGCTGTGGACCTGCAGGATCCAAGCCCTTCCCCCACCGCAGCTCACCAGCAGGAGGAACAGGAATGGAGCAGGGAGGGAGTGGAAATGTGGGACTGCTGAATACCTAACTCTGGAGATCTGCTCTGGGAGCACAAACCTACATTACATGGTGCTTGCATGATATTCTTGTAATTAGGGGGTAGGAAAGCTAAGACAGGCAGAATTCCTGGAGAGACTAAGAATCCAGCTGCTTGTGAAAGCAGGGATCCATACCCTGCTGCTTGGGAAAAAAGAAAGGTAGGCAGTCTGAGAGACTTCCTAACAAAGAACCCCTTAACAAAGACCTGCTAAAGGGGCAAGGATTGCATGGAGCTTACTGCTCAGGAGAAAGGACAGACAGACAAAATTGTCCAGGTGCGCTCTGCCCAGCAGGTTGGGAGCTTTCACGATCTTCAGGTGCTCGAGCTCCCTGGCTGCCTACACAGCTCCAAGAAACCCTTCTGTGACAGGCAGACTTGTGCGCCTTTCTCCTGGCCAACCCCACCGGGCTGGCAAACCGGGAAATCCTTCCCTGGTGTTAGGCCAGCCAGAGGGAAGATCTGTCTATAGCAACTAAAAACGCAAAGCACAGAGGCTTATACCTGTGTGCTCAGCCCACTGGTTCAGGCAGTGGAGACAGGCATAGCAGCCAGGAACCAGCAAACAGCCCTTTCCTCCCCCGAGGCACCAGTACCACTCCCCTACAATCCCCTCATTGCTTCAGGGGCTGAGCAGCTCCAGAGAGTAGAGCTTCTTGGCACTAGAGGGCGCCATACACAAATATGGAATGGCAAAGGAACCTGGTCCAGAGTAAAATTGTGAACAACACATGAGAAAGATTTAAATTATATGGACCTTATGACTCTCCCTGAAAGGGAGTTCAAAATAAAAATCATTAACATGCTCATGGAGGTACGGAAAGATACTCAGGAACTGAGGAATGAATTCCAGTCAGAGATCCAATCATTGAAGAACACAATGGACGGTATTAAAAGCAGATTAGATACGGTGGAGGAGACAATAAATGAAATAGAAACTAGAGAAGAGGAATACAAAGAAGCTGAGGCACAGAGAGAAAAAAGGATCTCTAAGAATAAAAGAATATTGAGAGAAGAGTGTGACCAATCCAAACAGAACAATATTCGCATTAAAGGTGTACCAGAGGAAGAAGAGAGAGAAAAAGGGATAGAAAGTGGGTTGGGGGAAGTGATTGCTGAAAAATTCCCCAATCTGGGAAAGGAGATAGTCTCTCAGGCCATGGAGGGGCGCAGATCTCCCAACACAAGGGACCCAAGAAAGACAACAGCAAGACATATAGTAATTAAAATGGCAAAGATCAAGGATAAGGACAGACTATTAAAAGCAGCCAGAGAGAGAAATAGGATCACATACAAAGGAAAACCCATCAGGCTGTCATCAGACTTCTCAGCAGAAACCTTACAGGCCAGAAGGGAGTGGCATAATGGATTTAATGCAATGAAGCAGAAGGGCCTTGAACCAAGATTACTTTATCCAGCAAGATTATCATTTAAATTTGAAGGAGGGATTAAACAATTCCCAGATAAGCAAAAGCTAAGAGAATTTGCCTCCCACAAACCATCTCTACAGTGTATTTTGGAGGGACTGCTATAGATGGAAGTGTTCCTACAGATTAATAGCTGTCACCAGAGGTAATAAAACCACAGTAAAGAAAATAGAACAGCTAATTACTAAGAAAATGCAAAATTAAATTAACTATTCCCAAAGTCAATCAAGGGATAGACAAAGAGTACAGAATATGATACCTAATATATAACGAATGGAATAGAAACAAAAAGGAGGAAACAAA
Source organism: Smutsia gigantea (assembly GCA_032199065.1). Taxonomy (NCBI): domain Eukaryota; kingdom Metazoa; phylum Chordata; class Mammalia; order Pholidota; family Manidae; genus Smutsia; species Smutsia gigantea. Next base: position 557,665 of record JAVSCE010015234.1, read on the forward strand.
CAAACAAAGAACCTTTAGATTGTGTTTGCAATAGCATATTAAGTTAGTTGTTAGACTTTTAGATAGTAGGGAAGTTAACCTTGAAGCTTTGGTAACCACGAATCTGAAGCCTGCAATGCCAATAAGTACATACCTATCCATAATCACCCTAAATGTAAATGGACTGAATGCACCAGTCAAAAGACATAGAGTCATTGAATGGATAAAAAAACAATACCCATCTATATGCTGCCTCCAAGAGACTCACTTTAAACCCAAAGACATACACAGACTAAAAGTGAAGGGATGGAAAAAGATATTTCATGCAAACAACAAAGAGAAAAAAGCAGGTGTTGCAGTACTTGTATCAGACAAAATAGACTTCAAAACGAAGAAAGTAGCAAGAGATAAAGGACATTACATAATGATAAAGGGGTCAGTCCAACAAGAAGATATAACCATTATAAATATATATGCAACCAACACAGGAGGGCCAGCATATGTGAAACAAATACTAACAGAATTAAAGGACGAAATAGACAGCAATGCATTCATTTTAGGAGACTTCAACACACCACTCACGCCAAAGGACATATCAACCAGACAGAATAAGTAAAGACACAGAGGCACTGAACAACACACTAGAACCCATGGACCTAACAGACATCTACAGAACTCTGCACCCAAAAGCAGCAGGACACACATTTTTCTCAGGTGCACATGGAACACTTTCCAGAATAGACCACATACTAGGCCACAAAAAGAACCTCAGTAAAGTCAAAAATATTGAAATTCTACCAACCAACTTCTCAGATCACAAAGGTATAAAACTAGAAATAAATTTTAGAAAGAAATCAAAAGGGCTCACAAATACATGGATACTTAACAACATTCTCCTAACTAATCAATGGGTTAACGACCAAATCAAAACAGAAATGAAAGAACATATGGAGACTAATGACAACAATAACACAAAGCCACAACTTCTGTGGGACGCAGCAAAGGCAGTTCTAAGAGGAAAGTATATTGCAGTCCAGGCCTATTTAAAGAAGAAAGAACATTCCCAAATGAATAGTCTAAAGACACAATTACTGAAATTGGAAAAAGAAGAACAAATGAGGCCCAAAGTCACCAGAAGGAGGGACATAATCAAGATCAGAGAAGAAATAAATAAAATTGAGAAGAATAAAACAATAGAAAAAAGCAATGAAACCAAGAGCTGCTTCTTTGAAAAAATAAACAAAATAGATAAACCCCTAGCCAGACTCATTAAGAGAAAAAGAGAATCTACACACATAAACAGAATGAGAAATGAGAAAGGAAAAATAATGATTGACCCCACAGAAATACAAAGAATTATAAGAGAATTTTATGAGAATCTATATGCTAACAAGCTGGAAAACATAGAAGAAATGGACAACTTCTTAGAAAAATACAACCTTCCAAGATTGACCAAGCAAGAAACAGAAAAACTAAACAGACCAATCACCAGCAATGATATTGAATCAGTAATCAAAAAATTACCCACGAACAAAACCCCCGGACCTGATGGATTCACCTCTGAATTCTACCAGATATAGAGAGAAGAAATAACACTCATTCTCCTTAACGTTTTTCAGAAAATAGAAGAGGAGGGAATACTTCCAAACTCATTCTATGAAGACAGCATCACTCTAATACCAAAACCGAGCAAAGACCTCACCAAAAAAGAAAATTACAGTCCAATATCCCTGATGAATGTCGATGCAAAAATACTCAACAAAATGTTAGCAAACAGAATCCAAAAATACATCAAGAGGATCATACACCATGATCAAGTGGGATTCATCCCAGGGATGCAAAGATGGTACAACATTCAAAAATCCATCAACATCATCCACCACATCAACAAAAAGAAGAACAAAACCCACATGATCATCTCCATAGATGCTAAAAAAGCATTTGACAAAATTCAGCATCCATTCCTGATTAAAACTCTCAACAAAATGGGTATAGACGGCAAGTACCTCAACATCATAAAGGCCATATATGACAAACCCACAGCTAACATCATACTTAACAGCGAGGCGCTGAAAGCTTTTCATCTAAGATCGGGAACAAGACAGGGATGCCCACTCTCTCCACTGTTATTCAACATAGTACTGGAGGTCCTAGCCACGGCAATCAGACAAAACAAAGACATACAAGGCATCCAGATTGGTAAAGAAGAAGTCAAATTGTCACTATTTGCCGATGACATGATATTGTACATAAAAAAAACCGAAAGACTCCACTCCAAAACTACTAGAACTAAAATCTGAATTCAGCAAAGTTGTAGGATAGAAAATTAATACACAGAAATCTGTTGCTTTCCTATACACTAATGATGAACTAACAGAAAGAGAAATTGGAAAAACAATTCCGTTCACAATTGCATCAAAAAGAATAAAATACCTAGGAATAAACCTAACGAAGGAAGTGAAAGACCTGTACTGTGAAAACTACAAGACACTCCTAAGACAAATTAAAGAGGACACTAACAAAAGGAAATGCATCCCATGCTCTTGGCTAGGAAGAATAAATATTGTCAAAATGGCTATACTACCTAAAGCAATCTACAGATTCAAAGCAATCCCTATCAAACTACCAACAGCTTTCTTCAATGAATTGGAACAAATAATTCTAAAATTCATATGGAACCACAAAAGACCCCGAATAGCCAAAGCAATCCTGAGAAGGAGGAATAAAACAGGGGGAATTACACTCCCTGACTTCAAGCTCTACTACAAAGCCACAGTAATCAAGACAATTTGGTATTGGCACAAAAACAGACCCACAGCCCAGTGGAACAGAATAGAAAATCCAAACATTAACCCAAACATATACAGTCAATTACTATTTGATAAAGGAGCCTTGGATATACAATGGGGAGATGACAGCCTCTTCAGCAGCTGGTGTTAGAAAAACTGGACAGCTACATGTAAGAGAATGAAACTGGACTACTGTCTAACCCCATATACAAAGGTAAACTCAAGGTGGATCAAAGACCTGAATGTAAGTCATGAAACCATAAAACTCTTAAAAAAAACATAGGCAAAAATCTCTTGGACATAAACATGAGCACTTCTTCATGAACATATCTCCCCGGGCAAGGGAAACAAAAGCAAAAATGAACAAGTGGGACTGTATGAAGCTGAAAAGCTTCTGTACAGCAAAGGACACCATCAGTAGAACAAAAAGACTTCCTACAGTATGGGAGAATATACTCATAAATGACGTATTCGATAAGGGGTTGACATCCAAAATATATAAAGAACTCATGCTCCTCAACAAACAAAAAGCAAATAATCCAATTAAGAAATGGGCAGAGGACATGAATAGACACTTCTCTAAAGAAGAAATCCAGATGGCCGACAGGCACATGAAAAGATGCTCCACATTGCTAATCATCAGAGAAATGCAGATTAAAACCACAATGAGATATCACCTCACACCAGTGAGGATGGCCAACATCCAAAACACAAACAACAACAAATGTTGGCAAGGATGTGGAGAAAAGGGAGCCCTCCTACACTGCTGGTGGGAATGCAAATTAGTTCACCATTGTGGAAAGCACTATGGAGGTTCCTCAAAAAACTCAAAATAGAAATACCCTTTGACCCAGGAATCCCACTCCTAGTAATTTACCCTAAGACTGCAGCATCCCAGTTTGAAAAAGACATATGCACCCCTATGTTTATCGCAGCACTATTTACAATAGCCAAGAAATGGAAGCAACCTAAGTGTCCATCAGTAGATGAATTGATAAAGAAGAGGTGGTACATATACACAATGGAATATTATTCAGCCATAAGAAGAAAACAAATCCTACCATTTGCAACAACATGGATGGAGCTAGAGGGTATTATTATGCTCAGTGAAATAAGCCAAGCCGAAAAAGACAAGTATCAAATGATTTCACTCATGTGGAGTATAAGAACAAAGAAAAAATACTGAAGGAACAAAACAGCAGCAGACTCACAGAACCCAAGAACGGACTAATAGTTACCAAAGGGAAAGGGACTGGGGAAGATGGGTGGGAAGGAAGGGATAAGAGGGAAAAAGGGGCATTACGATTAGCAGACGTAATGTTGGGGGGGCACGGGGAAGGCTTTACAGCTCAGAGAAGAGAAGTAGTGATTCTATAGCATCTCACTACGCTGATGGAGAGTGACTGTAATGGGTTGGTGGGGGGACCTGATGAAGTGGGTAGTTTAATGACCACGATATTGCACATGTAATTTTAGATTAATGATACTAAAATACATTATATAAAAAAGATATTATTGACTATATTCTCAATGCTGTGCTTTCATCCTTGTGGCTCATTTACTTTATAATTGGATCTTTTTACCTCTTTATGCCCTTCACCTATTTTGTCCATCCCTTTAGCCCCCTCCCCTATGGCAAACACCAGTCTATTCTCTGTATTTGTGAGTTGATTTCTGTTTTGTTCCATTTGTTTGTTTTGTTTTTTTAGAGTCCACATATAAATGAAATCATGTGTATTTATCTTATTCTGTCTGATTTATCTCAGCACAATAACCTTTAGGTCCATCCATGTTGTTCCAAAATTTGCAAGCTTTCATTTTTTTTCATGGTTGAATAATATTGCATTATATATGCATACCACCTCTTTACCCATTCATCTGTTGATGGACATTTAGGTTGCACAATGAGATATCTTGGTGAACACTCAGGATGATAAACAGTTAAAACAGATGAAGTCTATTAAGCCTTCTAATATATGGTTCTTTAAAATTTACAAAGTGAGTTGAACTTAGCTATCTTATAGAATTTAAATTAACCACCTGTAAAATGGGAACATTTGGAAAATACAGTGTTTTACTGGTTAAACCTCTAGAAAATTTGTAGCTATAGAAATGAAGCAAAAAAAATCAATATTTTACTTGAGGAACAGCTACTTTTTTGGTCTTTCCAGAGAAATTTCATTATATGATATAGGTTGTGATTAATTTAGAAACCAAGCAAATATTCAGTGTTAGAAACACTGTGTCTAACACTGTAACACTTATAGACATGTTGGTTTTTCCATATGACAAATATCACACCAAAATAAAAATCTTAAATTTGTTATATTTTAAAAGTGAGATATCTCTTTGTAAAGGATTATAACTAATATAAGCAAGAACTGACAGATAATCACATAACAACATTTTCACCTTACATAATAATATTTTTACTCTGAGCAAATGACCTGCAGAAATGTAGTAAATGATGTTTCAAACAATAATGAGGTATCACTTTTCTTATATTCTATAATATTACTTATAGATAGGTTCAGGTTTAATTATAATTTTATGTTAATGTTTTCAAAAAGTCATCAAGTAGAAAAGATTGGGGAAACTCTCCTGGAGCAAGGATTCTAAAAATTATGTACAGGTGTTTTCCATTCATTGTTCCCAGCACCTAGTAGGGAAGCAATACTTATTAGCTATACCAATTAATTAATTAAATCAATTAAATACATTAAGTAACTAAAAAAATCTATATGCATTCCTTGGACACAAAAGCAAATTTAATTAAAGCCATTAAAATTTGAAGGTATTTTTATTAGTTTTAAAATCTCAACTTATTTTACAAAAAGGATAGATTCAGAGTAATTCATTTATCTTTCCACCTCTATTAAAACTACATCAAAACCATTTTCCTTTGTTTAGCTTGAGAAACAGTAAGAATAAAAGTTATTGCACTCTTACTTTGTGTCAGGCACTCTCCTAATTGATGTGCATTAACTCATTTAGTCCCTGTAACAACCCAACAAAGGAGGAAGGTATTATTATTATCTCTAATTTTAGATGAAAAAACCGAGGACCATGAAGTCACTTCTCCAGGGTCACGATTGGCAAGTGTATTCAGATCCAGAGCCTGGCTCCTGTGTTCATTCACCTTTTCTGTCCTGTATAACAGTGCCTAGCTTGGAGCAGACTCTAAATCATTATTTTTCAACTGATCAGTCATAAGTGGAAAGAATAATTCACCAGATACTGTGCCCAAGATGTAACCCAAGACAAGAATGTAATGCCAGATACTGGGCCCAAGAAATGTAACTCGGTCCTTTTCCGTAGATTTCAGGATGAAAAGACTTCAGCAAAGCAGCTCAGAATTCAAAGATGCACTTTGTAGTTCTTAATTCTGACAGGGGAGAGAGATATAGTAAGTAGTTGGGCCCAAGGAGCTGGCAAGTGGGCCACAGGCAGAAAGTGTAAGCTCTCTGTGCTGTAGCTTCATTTACAAAATGGGGAAGATGATGGTGAAGGTGGTGGTACCCAGGCCTTACTGTTGACGTGAAGACTGGTTGGCATGATAGTAAATACTCCATAGGTCTCAGCTCTTGTTGTCATTATTATAGCTCAGCTTCTTTAAAGGTTCCCTTCTAAGTACATTACTGGTTAAGGCCAGGAAATCTTATTCATTCAAAAAATAGGTTATTTGGACTGATTTGCCTGTCTCGTAAAGGTTGAATCCAATCCAATTGCTGTGAGAGGGGAATCTGTGAGTCTGTTCATTCTCATTAGCTGTTGTCAAGGCTTGCTAATTCCAGATTGTTCTGGGACACCAGGGAGAGTGAAGAGATTTGCAGAATACAAATTTTCCTGTGCTAGATGTCCTTGAAATGCAGCAATTCTGTTGCCTATTTCCTCTGCATAACTCAAAACTGTGCTTCTCAAAGCATCAACTGCAGGAAGGACATGTCCTATACCTCTCGCTGTTTTGGATAGGAGGAGAGCAAACTGCTCTCTGCCACGCAGTGCAGGGGAGAACTGGAGAACATGTCCACTGGATTCCTATAGTTCTGAAAGCCAGTAAAGCTGCCTCATTCTTTCACCTCAACCTTCATAGGACACACACAGCAAACAGATTCTGAAGATAAGTTGTTTAGAGGATACTGTACTCTCTCCAAGGGACACCTCCTTCCATATAGCATAATTTCTGGGTCAAATTAACATCAACTTTCTTAAGTGCCAAATGCAAAACAAACAGAAAGAAAACATTAGTCCAAGTATAACCCTGTGTCCCCAGACCCACACATACACCTGCCCTAACCCTGGGTCTGAAATTATGAAAGTATATGAAACAATCCATTTTCTAACTATATTTCTTGTACAGTCAGAAACACATTTTTAGCATGATAGCATGATGCTCTTTTCATCTCAATCATTACCATTTGATGACAGAATGCAAATAGGTTGATGGAGCATGCCACAAAATTAACATTTAAAAGGGAAAAGAATAAGCAGTTGCTTTTTCTTTCAAGAGTCTTTGAAATCAGCAGAGAAAAAGGTTACAATACATACACAATGCATATAGTTATAAAATGAAGATGTTGAGACACTGAGCCTTTTCAGCAGAGGCTGACAGGTTAATAAACAACACTTTTGTTTAGCCCAATTGCTTAACTTTGCAGGCATGCTTCCCTCTTACAACCAATATTCTGTATGGTGATTAACTGCCAATGCTAGTCCATAGGCATTAATTCACTCTGGTAGCTGAGGCAGTGAGATGTAGGTGCAAGTATATGACTATAGAGACCTGGGTGTGGAATCATGCAGATTGAGGTTAATTATTTAATCTCTCTGCACTTCGTAGAATCCTCTATACACTACATAAACATCTATATACATTAAAACTTTTCTCTTAGGGTTCTAAAAGATAAGAGATTATAGTTGTAACTTAGCGTGAAAGCATCCGATATGAGCACACAAAATGGTAGTCATTAATGTAAACACTAAATAGTGCATACAATTTAATATTTCAACTATATCTAGCTACTAAGTAGGGCAATGATTTTATTAAAAAATGGAAAAACATGAATTTCAAGGCTCACTTTCAGCTGCTTCAACAATATTCCTTAACCAGGAGCCAGAGAAAGGCTTTGTTTTATTATTATAACCCACACCTTAGTTTCAGTTAAGTGTCTGTGGAATAGAAAAGTAGGTGGTACCCCAAGGAATGAGTAACTCCTGTAAAGTACTATCTTCCTTCTGTAGTGTGCTTTATGCCTTACAATGTTTGCATACATAAACTGATTGCCTGCCTCTTCCAGCTCTCTGAAATTATTCTTTTGGAAAATTTTCCAAATGAAACATCTCCAGAACTCATTTCTACATGATTTGAGAAGCCTAGTGCCTTCAAGATTTCTGTGGGCACTAGGGATGTATATATTCTTTTGCCCTTTCCCTTTATGTTCCCAATTCTCTCACACAGTCTCACCTGTGGATGCTGCCCTGCTGAATCGCCACCCTGGCTACTACCTCACTTCCTTTGTTCCTAAGTATGATATCCAAACACAAGTCAGAATATGTAGGGATAAACTGGAACTGGGAGAATACAGGGCAGCCCCAAAATGACTAAATTAGAATATTAGACAACTTATTTAAACTTATTCTGATGGGCAATGTGCCATATTTTCTATCTTATCTTACCTGTCGTATCTTATTTATTCCATTCCATTCTATTCTACTCCATTTAAAAAATACTGGAGCCACCACCTAACTGATTTCACATTCCCCTAGTGAGTCATGGCCCATGATTTAACACACTATTCTAGACTCCGTCTATCTATTCTATCTGGAGCAGTCAGGTCACAGCTATAGGGTCTGATTTTCAAACCAAAAAAAGCTCTCTGACTAAAAATTCATACCACTCCTTTCCTAGATTGTGAAACCAGATGGTCATTTAATTACTTAAGATTTTTTTTCTTCCTGTTAGCACATATTATTTCATTTATTTTTTATAGCAACTTTATGAATTAGTTAAAACATACATTTATAGATTTTTATATCTTTTAAAGATGAAGAGTCTTAGTTTGAGTGATTTTCTTAGGTCACAGAGATAGTGGTTGGGTCTGCTTTAAAACTCAGACTCATTTCCATGGCTTCCCTACTTGCTTCTCTAAGGGTGGTAAAGTATTGTGTAAATCTGAATTTCTTAGGTAAATAGTATTTGTTTAAAAAATTACTGATTTTTTGTTCCATTCTGAACTACAGAATTAGTATCTTTAGAGTTGGATATGGTAATATTAAATTTTAAAAATGTCCTCAGGGATCTGGAATAGACCAAACTAAGTGAATCATTCCCCTAGGATTGATTGGAGAAGGAGGGAGAGAGAAAGAGGGAGAAAGAGAAAGAGAGAGGAATGGGAGTGAGTGAGAGAGAAGTTAAGGCCAGGATTTTTGGAGGCTTGAGTAAGGATTTCCCTGTTTCGCTTCAAAAGGATTTGGAGGAATATAGAAGTGAAATATAAATGAACATAGTACAATTATAGATAAATCAAGAGCAAAGATTGAGTAACAAGACCTAAGAAAAGTCACTTGGCTTTAAGTTGGATGCTAATTCTTCCAGCAGCTATGATAAATTAAAACTGTTTTGAAAAGTTTTTAATTCTGACCATATTAATTTATTTCTAATTCTCTCAGCATCTGAGCAAAATAAATGATGTCTGTTGGATTTGCATTTTTTAAGTCAGAACTCAAGGGAACTACTTATATATATAGTCAAATTGTAGAGAACATCTATGAGTTTGGAGACCATTTTCACATCTCTTCCCCTAACCAGGTATAATCACATAATTACAGAAATAACATCAATTAAGTATCTACTGCATGCCAAACATGATAAACAGATTATCCTATTTAATATTCATGAAATTCTTGGGGTGCATCCTAAATGAAACTCAAGTTTAGAGATTTTGAACATTGGATGCAACTGGTCCAAAGACATACACAGTTAAGTGGAAAAACTCAGATTCAACCCCAGGTAGTTCATCTCCAGAACCATGATTTTGCTCACTCTCAGATAAATGGCAAATGAAATCACCATGACATATAAGCAACAGTCTATTGGGAAGGAGAACTAAAACAAGGTTAAGAAAATGGAGAGAAAGAATAGCATGTGAGGAAACCAAGCTGAACCAGCAAGTGTTTACGAGGCAGGGGCAAGGGACAGCACCTCTGCTGTGATGTAATTCAGTTTGAGCCAGTTTTGGACATATCCTTAGCTTATCTTTGGTTCCCAATACAAGCCTTAAAGTAATAGCCACACTAGCAAAGGTTTGGGTTTACTTAAAAATATGAAGAAACTCAGTACCATAAGTCATAAAAGGCGGAACACGGGATTTTAATATTATTTGTCCTTTGACTCACAGATTTAATCATGCCCACTAATCAGTGGATTCATTACAGCATTAGCTAGGTGGACAAGACTATATGGACATGTTCACTTGAAAAAAAAGACTCCTTTATTTTAGACAAGTTTTGCATTGAAAAAAAATTCCTACTATTGTCTTCAGGGTAAATTTCTAAGACTTCTATGTCATGAGATGTCTTTGAGGTTGACAATTATTTTTGTCAGATTTAAGGAGAATAACACATTTAAATATTTACTATATGATAATTAGCATGTGATTAAAATATATGAAGCCATGTTTTATATATATTGAAGGCTAGAGAGTTCTCACATGCTTTTTTGAGTTCAGCTTCTTCCCTTAAATGGAATTTGGACTCCTGGATTTGTCTTCCAAGCCTAAGACTTGAAAGTAAATCCAACATTATATGATGTGCTGTTTGAGTTTCTTTGATATAAACCAGTAAACTCTTCTACTGATACTAATGCCTTATATATAAAATCAGTTTTATCTACAATATCTTATACTAAACACACTAGTATTTTTGTTAACTGTGTATTAGTCACATCAGACAAATAGATATAATGATGCATTCTTTTCAAAGCACTTAGCACAATGCCCAGCACTCAGTGACTGTGGAAAAGAGTTCCTCTCCTTCCTTCGTTTCCAGACCAGACCCTTGTCCAGTGTATGACCTAGGACTGTCCTTTTGCTTTTCTTCTCTTCTGACCCATATTCACACCATGTTCCCAGCATTGCCTCATCTTCAAAGAGGAAATAGTTTTGAAGTTGCCAATTTGGTAAAGAAAGCTTAAAAAAGGAAGCATTTGTTTGAATTATGTTCATTGCGTACAACCATGTGAAGTATTTTCAGTATTTGCTCTTGGGGTAAGATGGCTATGACTCCTGGTAGTCACATGAGTCACCAAGAGAAATATCACCCAATTAACTTCTCTTCATCTTAAAATAGTAGTAATTCTAAACTTCATGAGAGGCTGAAATATAAAGTGAGCTGTAGAATGTGGACTGCCTCTGAAAGTGACTCAGACGCTTTACATGATTAGATGTGATAGTCTAGTCTATGAAAGCCAAGGATGTCTTGTTTGTAGTTGACTAGCAATAAATCTTCATTCTCTTTTGCAGAGTTTTTTTTTTTTTCAGATGCTGTCTCTCTGTTCTGAGTACCATCTACTGTTGTTTGCTTTAGTTTTTCTCTATGATGTTTTCTAACTGGGATGCAAGGTGAGATGGCACCATGCTGCTGAAGCTGACATCAAGCCCTTCTGGTGGTCCTCAGAAAACAGCATCACTTTGTTCTGTGTTTAATGTCTAAGATGTGGAATCTGCCGAAGCACCTGCCATTTTATATAACTCTCTAATCTTCCTCTTTACGAGCTGTCTGGCAACATCATCACACTGACTGTGTGGTTTAAATCCTTTTCACTCTTGTAATATAAAAAGATAAGAGAATGTCCTTGAAGATATAAACTTAGTCTCTTGTACTGTAGACAGTTATTTTTTGTTTAGTGTAATTTTCCCTGAAACAATTTTTTAAATATGTATTTCCGCAGGAAAAGAGACTCTTTGCCTCCTAAGTAAATACTTTGCATTACAACTGTCCAGATGTGCAAGATGCCTTTTGAAGCCTTCTTTGTTTAATGACAAATCCTTTAGATCATTTGTTTAAAAAGGCACATGCTATATTTTATACACACACACACACACAAATATATTCTCATTCACTTACTTATTTTATTCATTCAAATAACACTTAATGGGTTCTTGCTATGAATCACATAATATGCTATGTTCTGTGCATACTAAAAAGAATATGATGCTTTTATCAGAGAAACAAGTAGGGAAGATAAACTCACAAAGGCATAAATTATAACAGAACACATTAATTGTAATGATCGATGATCAAAGTACAAGCCAAATTCCTGAAAACACAGAGGGATTCCTGTCTAAGTTTGAATAGGAGAGTGTGAGAAGATTTCACAGAGGAGGAGGAGGAAATATTTGAGTTCACCTAGTCAGTATGTGCCAGAGAGGACACAAGGCGGAAGGATGTTCTCAGAGGAGGAAATATGAAGAGTTTAGAGTAGCTGAAACAAAGAGAGCTTGGTGGGGGAAGGTCAGAACAGGAGATTGGAAACATCACTTGGATCAGAATGTGAAAATTTAATTGGAATTAATTAACTAGAATTAATTGCCTAGGTATTGGATGGCTAGTAGAAACATAGCTGAGAGCTCAGAGCTCATCTGGGTTGCAGAGGCAGTCCCTACTTTCAAACAGGCTGTATAATAAAACAAGAAGGGTTTTATTGTATCTATAGCATGTATGTACCTGTAGCATCTCATGATACAAGATCCTGGAGCCATACTCTTTCCTAAAAAACAGCTCCAGGAGGTCAGTGAGAGTTGATTGCTGAGGCAGTGGGTAAGGAGGAGAGCCTCTGACAGGACCTGGGAGAAAGCTCAGCTGGGGAACAGGGCGAGAAGATGAAGCCATAGGAAGTGAGGAGTGGTTTGGGGTAGGATTTCTCCACCTGTTTGGGGATTTAACCTCACTTTCAGAGTTAAAGAATAGGAGGAGAGCTTGGAGGTACAAAGTTCCCCCTGCTTCTCCCCTCCTTTTTTTCCTAGGGGAAATATACCTAGTGTGAATTACATAGTCCAGAGGCCTTAGAGGCAGAGTGAGGAGAGAAAGGAAGGTTTTCCAAGGCAGGGGATATATGCAAGTCAGACTCTGCCTGTAAGTAGGAAAGCAGGGAGTCCAGAGTGAAAGAGAGCCTGGAGTCAGTCCTTTCCCAGGAGAGCCGCACTGCTTTCAAATGAGATGTGAGAACTTAGCCCTTCTGTTTATGGGGTCTTTGAACTCTTTCACAATGTTAAATTTGGGGTCAAATTTGGCTCAGATTGTTTTAATTCTTCACATTTTTTCCTTACTTCTTAAAGCAGTCAGACTGTTGCTTTCTCTTGAATTCTCTTCAGTTACTACACTAATAACTACAGCCTGCGTCCCTGGTGGTTTTTGCATTTCTTGAGTAGAAGCAAGGCATGCAGTCTATAAGAGAAAACCTGGAATAGCACCTGGCTGCCCTTCCAGTGCTAGCATTTCCTCTATGTTTTACCCGTTATATGATCCTCAAGGCTATGTTTGAAAGACTGCCGTGGAGGAAATCATAAGTTACCTGTGCCCTGGGACACATGTTTTACAATAATGTTCCTCCTGATATTGAGCTGGACGTGATTCCTTGAGCCTTCTGCCTTCTTACAGTATTACTTGGAACCATAGGCTTAATCACAACTCTCTTCCACATGAGGTTCCTTCAGATATTTGAAAACAGCTAACACACTTCTCAGTTCCTTCAAGAGGAAAATGGAAATGCATGTTGGAATATACCGCTTTCTATCAGACATTAAGCTGAGGTCATTCACCTTAATTAGCTTCTTCTTGAGGAAAATCAAAATAACCCAATAAATAAACAAACTAAACAGAAAACAAAAAAATGAAAGAGGAAATACTTTCCCAAAGTAAATGGCAAGGCCAGGTTTTAAAGTGAGAGTAAACTACAAAATTGTTTCTAATAAAAAATATGCTCAAATACATAAAAATTTTATTTTTATCAAGGTACTACAGCTTCATAGTTTAAAAGCCAGATAATGCGGTAATAATACAGTAATAATACACCAACAATTATCACCTGCCTCATCACTTGATTCAACTAGAAGTGAATCAATTGCTTTGCCCACTATCCCTAACTCTTCAACCAATAACATTTGGTTCATCCCCATCCTCACTGCTGTACATGTATATACATGCTTATATATACTGCATGTATATATATTCATATACAGAATATATATGGCTAGGACAAGATCTGCTAACACTTTACACTTAGCATTTCTACCATCTGTCTTATGTTTTTTATTTCTGTCATCATAAAACCTGGAGAACGGGCCAAGATAAACACAGAGAGTGAGAAAGGACAGAGGTAGGATTTTAGACTGAGAGATGAAGTTGAACATCATAATAAAAGGTTGGAACAAAGATGAAAGAGATATACACAACAAAAACTGCAAGAACCAGGGCTTCTGGGGAGTCTTATGTTTTGATGTATAAGACAATTTGAAATATTGCTTGGTGTGAATAAATTGGTAGATGGATAAAGGGAATTATGAAAAGGGTTGCTGTGAGTTATAAATTTGATCACATTAAATGATATTTCAGAGTTAAGCAAATTTTGGAATTTCTCTTTAATTAATAATCATTGTCAATCTGTGCTGCTTTGAATGGCACTCTCTGGAGAAGCAGGGCAAAATAGGTTATTTATAGCCTGCTAGATGTGTGGTGTTCAAATCTAAACAAAACACCTCTAGTGTGAAGATATTAAACAGCTCTGACATGGAAGTAAGAGCTATATCCTATTTCCAAATACACAGGAAGGACAAAAGGAAATTAGATTTAGAATCAGTAATAAAAAGGAAATTAGTTTTCTTATTTGTAACCTTCTGTGTTTAAAAAACTTGAGTCCATTCATTCTAATATTTAGCCTCTAGACCCTCTTTGCTATCTGCTACCCAATTTTAATCATATTTTCAGTAGGTATTTTCCATCCTCACTAGTCCGTTTAATAGTTTAGCTTGCAAGTCATTAAACCCAAGTAATCCCAACTAAATAAAATTGTTTAAATATTTCTTTTTTACCACCTTCCCTTCACTTATATCCTAAAATGTACACATATGCAAGGACATGCTATTTCAATGAGTTGATTTTTTATATAGTTATTATTTCTCCAATCCTGTAGCAGAGCTGGCAAAAACAAAAATGAAACAAGACAAAACAAAACAAAACAACCCCAAACCAAAAACAAAACCCAACCATATTTGTTTGCTTTCTGGTCACCTTGAGTGATTTTCATTTTTTTTTCTGGTTCTTGTACAAATAGCATCAATGGAACTCACTGAGCTGTAAGAGAGGTGGAGGTTCAGTGTTCTTGATGATATTTAGATATTTTGTTTTCCTTTTAATTTCCCTTAACCACTGTACTTTCACAGGATTGGATAATTAAATTTTACCACTTATCTGTGGAATCCAGTGCAGAGACCATAATTGCATTTCAACCCAGTGATGTTCCAGATTCGTACAGGTGAGAACCCTTGTCACTGCAGAGCACTACTACCCTTCATCCACGTAGGTTTATGTATAAATTCAGTTTTGAATCTTGCTCAGAGACCAATTAAGAATTTTTAGTACTATCCTGGTTTACTTGCATTATAATATTCCTGGCAATTTCTACGGCACTGAACTGGAAGTGTCATTTTCTCCAATGAATCAGAAAGTGTTCTTTCCCTGTAGGGAGTCTAAGTTTGACATGTTTACATTCTTGTCAGAACATGTGTCAAAATGAATCTAGAGGCTTGTGTGTGATGCTGGCAAATCTTCCTTATGCCAAAAATCTAGTGGACTTTTGAGGGTCCACTGCCTTGCTCAGGGTTGCTGAGCAAAGTGGGAACTTCTCATCCAGAGCCCTGTCTTTGAGCTCACCAGGGGTTCCAGCACCATGGAGCTGCGGCTGGATGGCCTTTGCATATGGGTGACTTGGTCTGAGGTCACAGGCCAGTCTTGACTGAGAGAGGACTGGCTTTACACATCCACTCTGATACACACGGACCATACGTGCATACATACAACACTCTACAGAGTTCACCAAGGGGAAGGGCTCTTAATATTGTTCTTCCACTCTGCCCTTCAGATTTCCAATCACTCTCATTGCCATAGAAGACTGACTTCCAGTCTTTTCTAAATGTTTCTTCTTTCCCATCTGTCTGCAGCATCCCCTCTGTCAGGCTCCACATTACCGTGAATGAAGGGACTATCTGCACATAAAGGCATAGACAATGCTAGTTTCCATCTGAGCAAGATTTGGAATTCGGTGCCAGAACTTTCCTTCTGTCTACTTCTTCCTTGACACCATGAGTTTCTTATTCCCTCAGTAATCACTCAAATTGCTGATGTCCCTCACTTTGGTGATATTTATCAAAATCTTATTTAAAAAAAAAAGTAGATGAAGTTTGTACAAGATGTCACAATTTGATGGATAATCCAAGGTTATCTATATTTTCAAATGGAACAAAATCTTACCACATAATGAATACATTTCTGACAGTGAAACTTGAAAGATTAAGTCCATGAGAGAAGTTCATTTCATTGAAGTGAAGATGTTGCCTGCCTCTAATATAATTCTTTATAATAGTAATAGCAAGTGAGGGCAATGATCGTTTACTGCATCCTTACAATATGCCAAAGTGATTTGTAAATACATCATCTCATTTATGCCCCAACAACCTTATGAGGTAAAAGACTCTTATTTCTCTCATTTCACAACTGAGGAAATAAGGTATTAGAGATGTTAATAAGCTCACCCAGCACACAAATAGTAGATTGGAAAATAGGATTCAAACTTGGGCAATCTGATTCTAGAGCTCAACTTCTCAACCCACTGCCTTCCAGTAAGTATTATAATTAAATAGACTTATGGTTGAGATGATTCCAACTATTTTAGATTGGATTAGTTAAATCAAATTAGATTGGCAGACAGACACTAGAGTCCCTTCCCAATTATGACAGTTAAGTTTCTGAAAACACCTCTGGTAGCAGATTTTTCTGTTGAGGACATCAAGATTTTTTAAAAATGCATTAGGGGAAATCAAAGATTGTGAGGAAATGGAGAAAGCCTTTTTAAAATAAACATACTAATGTTTGTTAAAGTGAAACAATGAAACAGCACCCCCGGATTAAAACAATACTTATCCATCTTAGATCAGTATGAGGAGTACTCTACTATTTCCATTTATTTGCTGAGTAAATTAATTTTCATAACGCTTGCTCAGCAGAAAATTTTCAGTCTCTGCTTCCCCTGAAGTCTGCTGTTCTTACAAAGAATCATTGTATGTGTGTCTGGAATGCTTTGCTCATTTTCAAACATATAGTAGTAACACACCTGGTCTTGGTCAGAAAGTCTTAAGATTGCTTGAAAGGTACAGGGAAAGACCTACGCACTAGAATTTTGAGGAAGGGTAACTGATATTATAAATTACTATACATAGATATGCTACTAAGCTATGCATTAGTAATCTTAATATAGTAATATATATCACACAGTATTGAAAGACATTATATAGCTTATTATGATGTGAGAGTCCTTTCCTTATTATCACATTGATGATTTCCTTTTTGCCCCAATCATTTTGGGAGTAGACATATCTGAACACATATTAGTTAAGCAATATTGTGGAAATACTGCTCATTTATCAGAGATGGCAAATTAAATTGGACATCTGTGATAATAAGTGAAAGTTTATTGCCAGAAATAGCAAGGTTTGGAAAATGGTGTGGGATTGGGAATGCAGCGAAGGTCAGCCAAACAATGACTAGAGGAAATAAGATGACTGGGACTTGCATACAGTATGTATGTAATAACTATTTACTGAAAAAAAAATGCTGAATGGATAGATAGTGGTTGGAGTGGAAAATATTGAAAATTTCAAACTTCACAATTTTGCCAACTAAATCAGGTATTATATTTGAACACTATATTGCATTCTGCTTATAATCAGTGTTTTACTTTTCCATCTATGAGTGAGAAAAATAAAAACATAATGTCTTGTAATTGCTATCTGTGAAAAGCTAAGGACATATTTTGCTCTGCTTCTTTCATACTGTTTCATATTAATGAGAGGTTTTAAAACATCATGAGAAGTACCAACCTTGAAAACTGCATTCTGTTTTGCTCATTTCACCTAAAAAAAAAGAAAAGACAGGAAGAAAAGAAATTTAAGTGAAAGCCAATTAAAGCAACACAGCAGCAAAAAGGAGCATTTAAAAAACAACTTTTTCCCATTTTCATTGGCAAATGAGACATATTTATCTGTGGAGAGAGAAATATTCTGATAAAACCTTCCCCCTAAACTGTTTTAAATATATATGGTTCTTTTGTATTTTGTGTTAGTTTGCTTTGAACAATTTTTGGGGGATACAACAATTATGGATGACAATGAGTAGAGATTCAGAGGGGATTTTAATAAAAATGATTACATTAAATTATATATATAGGCAGCACTTACTCAATCCATGGAAATTTGCCATCCTGACAAGATTTTTTGATAAATTCAGACAAGATTATTTTAAGAGGCTATTACAATTTATTCTCAGGTTCTGTATTTCTACTCTTGAATGCTGATTAGAATATAGGCTTCTGCTGCTTCTCCCTCCTCATTCCCCCAATAATCTGTTCTCCCTTATGGACCAAGTGATTATTGTGTTGTTTATAATAACTGTTCTACATTCCTTATGGAAATCACAATTACGATGCTGAATATTCAAACTGCAAGTCACTTTTCTCAAGGAATTTGTAATTATGATAATGCAGTATTTACCCAACCTATGTTTTCTAGTCATTGTTCTCTTTGAGGCATGAGAAGGTGAGAGAAACACACTGAAATAAAACATCCTGTTGGAATCTCAGATATATATTCTGGAAAAGGGTAATAAAAATAGCTAAAATTTGCTATATGGCAGGCATGACACAATCAGGCTGACATGTATATGACATATATGTGTATTACATAACAGGTATATGTGAGTTACATGTTTCTTATTTAACCTATACACCAACCCAATGAGGTAAGTAATATTATTATCCCAGTTTTATATGGCTCAGAATTATTGAGTAATTTACCTGACATCACACAACTGGTAAATAGTAAAGTAAAAGTTTGAATCCGTGTCTGTAAGATTTGAAAATCTATTTATGAACTCATTGTCAAAGGCCTCTGTTTTATTCACTGGCACCTATGCACATTTGGTGAATTAATTCAATGACTGTCTCTCTTTACCAAAACCAGTGTTTCCCAGTCCCTATGTAGTGTGATTTGCTCTCTGGCAGATAATTAAGAATGGAATTCTTAGCCGAAATTCTGAGAATGGAATAAAGCCTCTGTGCAGAGTGAAATCTGATGCCATGTTTTTGAAGGGTAATTAAGATTATAATTTTTCATGCTCTCTGACCCAACAGTTCCACTTCTGTAATTTATGCTAGAAGTTTAAGAGCATTTATTGTATATTGCTTTAAATATTGAAAAACAACAGAAGTAGTCCAAATGCCCACTAAATACTTTGTGGTGCAACAGAATGCAATAGAACACTAGCGTTATTAAAATACATGAGTTCACACTATGTGTCCTGGAAAAATACCCATGAAACAATATTAGGTTGAAACACCTAGTTGTAAAACAGTATGTGTAATATAATCCTTCTCTTGTTAAAATATACTTATTTTTATGTATATGACATACCTGATTTTGCATAGAAAAAATATAGAAGAATAGAGACCAAATATTTAAAGTAGATTATCTTTTAGTAATAGGTAAGAAGGGAACTTTATCTTCAACAATGAATTCTTAGTACTTGGAATGTGTAAACCAGCATGTATTTTTATTTTTTGTTTTTTGGTTTTTTTGGCAAGCAGAAAAGAAATTTTTTAAAATGTAGAAAAATAGAGTCAAGGACACTAAAAAATAAACACAAAAATTATAGTAGAGTACAGTACTTCAAATAGAAAAAAAAATCCAAGGTCAATCACTGGAGTCTTATGTGAGCCCCTAAGTAGGCTGGAAACTGGATCTCTAGTAATTCTTCCCATCTGTCTTCCCTATTTCCGCTTTGCCAGATTGCTATAAACCAGTGCTCCAAGCAAGGCTGGAGGCCCTATCCTTTCTTCTTTAGGAAATCAGCAATGACTGAGCACCTACCATATACAAGTACTTTATAGACATGTTTTTAAATCTCATAACTCTGCAAGACAGATATTTTTACTTCAGTTTTATAAATGAGGAAAATGGGGATCAAGAAAGTAATTTATTTGCCCAAATATTCCAAGTTGGTCTGTATTCTTCTAATTTGGCAAATTGACCAGTCTTAATCAAAAAGAAACTAAGAAACTAAAGGCAAGCATAATAGGAAATAAAAAGCAAGAAGAAAAATATATAAATCCATGATTTTTTAGTAAACTAAACTCTAGCCATTGGTTCACCATCTACACAGCTTGAGAACTTCCAGGGTCTGTTTCGGTCCTGCTCCCAGCTTTACTATGTCTCTAATGCCCTACCCAAGGACTTCCACTCCCCTCTTATATTTCTTTTTTAAGCCTTAGAAAAACCTCGCTTTCATTCTTTCAGTAGAACCCATCTATTGCACATAGGCCACACCATGTGCATCTGTCTTCCCACACATGGGAAGGTTGAAGAACTGTCCGAGCTGAAAGCAGCAGGGCCAGCGCTGAGCCTCAGTTTCGGCACTTGCCCTCAGGACCTGTGCTTACAACGTTGGGCCTTTTCCACTGAAGGAGCAGTGATTCATTTTCACTAGGACTGAAACCAATTCCAAATAAGGGTTTGGTTACCTGCCTGCGGGGCCTTGTGTAGCCATGATCTGAGGGCCTAAAAGAGTGTTTGATATGTCAATATGTGACGGTGTATAATATCACCTCAGACCAATGGAAATACCTGGGACTGCAGCAGCGGGATCCATTCACCCTGATGTACAATGCGTGACCCGGAAGCTGCTTGCCTGTCAGACCAGAGGAACAGCCTTTTGAATGTGTAGCTGAACAGTAGGTTGAGGATGATATCCTGCAGCGATAGGATGTCATCTAAAGAATGTGGTAAATACTCTAAATCAATGACCACTCTTCGATACTGCATTCTTAACAAATAAAGTACATGGGCCTAGGAACCAAGGGGAGGAGGCAAGAGTGGTTGAACTTAACATCATCCCCAGTGGCCTAAGTGGGGAATTCGTACCTCCTCTTTCCACAAATTTAGGCTCTGTGGATATAGACATCCTGGTTTTCCAAGGGAGAATGCTTCCAGAAGAGGACACAATAGGAGTCTCATTAAACTTTAGGATATGTCTTATATCCAGTCACTTTGGGCCCCTTGTGCCAGGAGAGGAGCCGCCACACTGGCAGGGTAACTGACTGCTGCAGGTGGCTGAGGTAGGGCTGCTGTCATACAGTGAGGGCAGGGAAGAATTTCTGGTGTCCAGGTGGTTCATAGAGCACTTATTAGCATTTCTCTACCTATTTCTGATCATAAATGGACAGGTACGTCATGCTCTAAGAAGGGAATAGTGAGAGGAGGTTCAGACCCTTCAGTAATAGTTTATGCCAGCCCAGAAGGTAAGCCACATACATCAGTAGAAGTGTTGCCCAAGCAAGAGGGAATCCTAGATTGGGTAGTAGAAGAAGACGTAACAGGGGACAAGAGTTATCATTTGTGGCCATGGACTAGCTACACTGATAGGGTGTGGTCCCCACTAATCTTCCTCTTGGAGGTTTCTGCAAGAAAGGTGGCCTACTAGAATCCAGGAGGCACTGTGCCCAAATAGAATAAACTTATTATACGAAGCAAGATGAGCTAAGTGGCCCAAGGAGTAGATAGGGCAGGTGCTACAGGACATCACCCAGAACCCCGTTCAGGACAAGGCACTCATTCCTTCAGCTGCCTGAAGTGTTGGCTTCGGATTGCCCACTGCTGACTCTTCTGGCCGTTTTCCTCCTTCTACCAAGGGCAACTGCCTTCTCCAAGACTTTTCATCCTTCCACAGCAGCTCACATCTAATGTCTGCTTGATATAGGTGTACAAAAGGTATACTCCCTTTTCTCTACCTGGGACACCTCTAATGATACCAGTCCCAAGTATGGTCCTCAACAAAATTCCTGCACAAAATGTCCACCTTAGACACCTTAGAGTCTTTCTTAAGAAGACAGACCTAAAGCAAGATTACAAAATTTGGAAGACATAGAGCTGAGAATTGAATACAGATATAACTGGCTTTAAAGTCCACATTGTATCCACTGTATCTTCCTGTCTCACATAAAGAACAGTTTAACCTAATTTTCAAAATATATTTGTCTAGGCAGTAAACACAGTCAATAATGCTATGTTTAAGCTTGTAAGTCAGAAAACATTCTTTAGTGTTACAGAATATCCACAATTATACTGCCACAGGAATATTAAATTAATGTATTTATACCTCTTGAAATCCAGACTAGGATAAATTAGTAGCTATATATGCACACTCAAGCTAATTTATATATGTATATATCCTATAAAATATATATCAATACTATTTCAAGTTTAGTTTGACCCAAATCCGTAATAATGTTAGCCTACTTTCAAAGAACAATATGATACTTTCAATCATGCCCTTTTCCAAGAAAAAAAATTGAAGACTTCTCTGTTTCAGAAAACCTAAAAAATTAGTTATGGAACAAGGGCTTACATTTTCTACCATAAATGTAAGGATTTTATCAGGCATGAAATGTAGCCAGAACAATTTATGGTCCAGTAAAACATTACTTTAGGCAGCCTTTACAATCGGAACATAGAAGTTATGTAATCCTATGAGTTTTGAGAGAATGCAGTTAGGATTTTATAGCCAGTGAACAGTACAACTCAGTGGTCACCATCTCTCTGTAGTTTCTTGTTTGGGAATCATTGCACCTCTTCACACTGTTCCTGAAGAAATTCTGCATCACCAATTCCTTTATTTCATTCACTAACTCCTAATTCTGGATCTAATCATTATACTCCGCAATTTAAATGTATGTAGCATCATTGGTTTACTCTGACCACTGCATCATCTTCAGTGCTGAGCATGATAAAAAGCCTAACATGTTAGATAAATTCCTCTGACAGAAATTCTGCCGCAATGAGGTAGAAAACAACTGTTATACATCAAGGAAGAGCTTTCTAGTTTTAGTTTTAACTTTTACTTGTCTTCAATTAGTGGACAAAAGGTTATGTACACCATTTTGGGGAGGCAGGTTTTGAGAAACTTTCAAACATCAAAGGGATATGAAAGGTTCCAACTTGTGATGACTAGGATAGGAACCTCCTCCCAGAAGCTGTATTACATACCCCATGGGCAGATGTGGGTCAATAAAGCAAAGCAAAGAACAGAGGAACTGCTTCCCATAAAGCATGAAGTAAACAGATAGTACTTTTCTACCAAGAAGTAGTAGGTTTCACAAAATATACTCTATTCAGTGAGCTCTACATTAAAGACTCATCCAGAGTTCTGGAAACACCTTTACTAGACCATTGTTCACCTAATGACTGATAAGGTTGCAGAGCAGTACAGTCGGGCTTTCTAACTTTATGCTGGGGTCATCCATTATTCTTAAAGAAAGTCATTAACATGTAAAAACCATAAACGTCAGAAAGGCAGCAATCTAGATTTACATCAGTTCACTAACCATTATAATTGAGGTTCTGGAAGACACAAAGATGTACACAACCTGCTGTCAAGGAGCAAGGAGCTTTCTATGACTTAAAATGCCAGTAAATTTGGCATTAGCAAATGGCACCTCAGTTTCTAGTGAGTAACATTCTTGGGTTCGGAGAAGAGAATAATGTTTACCCACAACCCCTGGAACTCGGGTAGCTGAGTGACTAGGAGCACAATTAATGACATGGTACATTACATTCAACATCACAATAGTACATACCAAAAAGTAGACTAACAAAGAGATAAAGAGTTACATATAAAGGCATGGAGTTAACTTTGTAAAGCAAACAGTATCTCTCAGACAGAGCTATCAGAGTGCAAAATGATGTAAGCATTTTGATACATTTTTTTAAAAAGGATATTAAAATTTCTTTAAATAAGAGAGAGGGGTTGGGGCAATATCATTAATCGTAGGGTAAAATTTGAAGGCAGTGGTGTCATCATGGAGCCAGGGAAATGGTTTGGAAATGAGGAGGCAGTTTATGAGAATTGCTGAGGTGGCATCCGCAAAAGAATGAAGATTTATTTGCCTTATGCTTGTTTGGTTTGGTCCTGTTGACAGCGATGGCAAATGCAGCCCAAGTTAATTAATCTGAAATCATGCTTGTCTACCACTCTGGGGAAGTAGAGCAGTATGGTTAAAAAAGTACTGGATGATGTCATGAGGCCAAGGTTCGGTCTATACCTTGTCTCCAAATGGGTATCTGTTTCAGGGCTACATTTTTCCCTGTCTTGAGTTACAAGTCTCAAGAGGCAAGCTAGTATAAGAAGTGTGTGCAACTTGAGGGACAGCCTCCAGTGTGAATCCAACCTGCACCCCTGAAGGAGAACCAAAAGGAATATTCAGAAAGACAAGACTTAAGTGGAAAGACAAAGGAAAAGGAATGGACTCACAAATATGAGCCAGACCCAAAGTCGGGAAACATGGAAAACTGGCCTACAATGGGATCTCGCTTGGATACGTGGGGAAGATCCTGGTGATCAAGTGGGACAACAAGAAATGCGGACTCCGTTTTGATTGCTTAGGAATCACATGGTGCATTTGTGGCCAGTTGTCAAGCAGACTGTAGGCACTTGTGTAAGAGGGAATGTCTCTTTTTCTCACCACTGGGTCTCCAGTGCCTATCACAGTAACTGGCACATGATAAGCATTCCGGGTCTCAGAATGAGTGAATAAGTACATGCGTAAATAGATGAAATAAAAGGTGTAGTACTGGATGGGACAGTAGCAAATAATTGAGTGCTGAACTAAAGGTAACACAAGATTATATGCATTTTATTACTTCCAAACAAGTCCTTAATGTTATTCAGTCTTTTAAAACAAAATAAGAAAGATATGAGATTCTGTATTTGGTTCTTCTCTTTCGCAAAATCACAACTTAATATAGAATGGTTTGGATAAGAGTATGGAGCTGAAGTATGACTTATGAATCAATAGGAAATGTGTCTCATACACACACTGATGCTTAGGCTTTATTACTGCACCTGTAGTATATGGAGGAAGGTAGGAAATGAACCTGTTTTATTTTCAGTTGTCGTATTAATAGGGGGCCATTGCTTTTTGTTTTTGATACCAGATTTTATAATATCCACAAGTGAATGGAACACAATTTGGAAGAAAGGCTAAGTTAGGGAAGAAACTCAAAATAATATAAGGAAGGAATTGAAGGAATTGAACACAATCAAAGGAAGCATGCAATTGTTTGGGAACATCTGAATAAGTCTCAAAAAATTTTAGCTAGAGAGATCTGAAGTAATATGAGGAACAATACTAAAAACTATCTCAAGATAGCGTGTTGTGCCTTAAGACAGGGGCTGGCAAACTATAGTCCATCAAATCCAGCCATATCATTTATAATCTTTTTATCAATATTTTGTATACATCTGCTGCCCTGCTACAATAGCAGAGATGAGTAGCTGTGACACCTCCCACACACGTTTACTTTATGACAATTTACAGAAAAAGTTTTCTGACCCCTGTCTTGAGAGATAGATAATCATTCATTTATCCATTCATTTAGCAAACATGTTTCAAGCATATACAATGTCTTGAAAATGCCCCAGACACTGGCAATATGTAAATAAGAGACAGTCTATACTCCAGCCTAGGTACCAATTTTCCTGCCACTGGACATAAACTAGGTGACCATTAACAGAGTATAATTTTAGAGGGGAGTGTGAAATAATTATCATGAAATAAATTACTGGACTCAATCAATTTAAAGGTTTCTTTCAACTGCAATATTTTTTAAAAGGGGAAGCTTTATGGAAATGCCTTGTAAACTGATAAATGGAAACAGAGCTAGGAAGTGGGGCTTAGATATGGAGAATAGTCAAAGTGAGCAATCAGAGAATGAAGACCACTCAAGTTGGATAAGCATACAGGGTAGGAAGGAGGAAGTACAGAGGAGGGATATCTGGAGACCAGACAAAATGTACTGTGAAGGGTATACTATGTCAGGTTTAATATTTTTCAGGTTATTTCAGACAAGAGAAATCTGGGAAGATTAATTTGACAGCAATATGTAGGATAGACTGGAGATGAAAGATAGAATAGATGTCCTGTAGGCTTTAAATAAGAAGAGCACAAAATGTAAGGACTGGATGGGAATAGAGAAGCAGGAATTGGTGTGTATTTCACCTGAATGAGACACTTTGGGTCCACAGCAGTTCCGGCTCTTTGAGAAAGATAAGGAACAGGGATGGGTGTGACTGGGGCCTGTCCCTGAATATATATTTCTCAGGACCAGAGACTTCCGCCATACAACACCCAAAGAATCATTGTAGACTGTCCTGATTTGAGTCAATGTCCAAGAAAGTCTAGTAACAGTGGGTAGGAAATGGTGTTACTTGGGACCGGATTCCTGAAAGTGATTATGGGTATATAAAATGGTATCTGGGCTCTCAGAGAAGAAGCCATCAACTTTTTCAGGGTCTTAGTTAAAGAGAAACAATTGGAAAGTGGGTTGCATCAAGTTTGGAAGGAAACTGCAGAGCAAAACAAAAACCCAGAAATTAATAGAATTTTGATTAACTGGTAGAAATAGAGAAAAGATGTAAGTCCGTGGGTATTTGTGTGCCAAAGACAGCAAGAAAAATTCCAGGCCCATTGGTTGCTGAGTTTGAGGATACTAATATACTATGCAATTTGGAATTGTGTGTGGCTATGTATGCAAGTAGCAGATCTCAGGGAATGTTGCAGGCACTGCATAGGGAATAATTATAACTACTTTTGTGGGGAGTTCAAATGTGTCCTTTGCAATTTAGGCTGGACTGAACACACACATATATCAAATATACAAGATCATAGTTATATCTGAATGGGCACCATCAAGAAGAAAATTAAGCAACAATCTTTTCAAAGGTCAAGTATTCATCATGTTCCCCATTGTTCATAGACTACAACTGTGGCTTTAAAAGGAAATTTTTACCCTCTGCTCCAAATCTATCCAGTAGTATCTGATGGTCTTGAGAAGGTTGGTCGTGTGTTGACAACTGCGGGGACCACCCAGATAGCTGTTTTCATTGTTGTTGGAACCTAACCAGACTGTTGTATAGAGAGGAAGCTCAAAGAGACAACTTTTGGGAAGATTTTTGGCCAAATAATTAGAATGCTGTCCTGTGGGTCAAAGGCCTCAGAGCAGCATTCAAATATTTTGTCCTTAGTTTTTCATTGTTCTGTTAACATATCCACAGATGTCTACATACTTTGGATACACATAGTGAGCATATTACAGTGAGTACATTTCAGTGGAAAGTCCAGGGTCTTTGGATTCATATGTACTTGGTTGGATCCCAGCATTACTACTTAATAGGAAAACAGTGGGTACATTCCTCAACTTCTCTGAGCTTCAGTTTCCTTATCAATAAAATGGGGATAATTATATCTACCTCAAGCTTTGTTTTGAGAATTAGTGAGATTATATACAGATAGTACCTGGCTTTTATTAGACACAAAATAAATACCAGTTCCATTTCTCTTTTAATGCTGTTTCTGTTTATTAAGCTATCTCAGCTAGCTGCATTTATCATCTGTGACATTTAAAATATGAATGCCTTAAAAGAATATCTCAAATGTCTAGTGTTCAGGCAAGAATGTTCTGACATGAAATGATTCACATGAAAAGATTCACATAAAAACTCATTAGGTATGTCTTTGTGAAACAATCACATCAATAAATTATGTATTAAGTGAGTTTAGCTAGCTACCTGCACACATTATGGACCATTAACAGATGTTAATGTATATTAAGGACAGAGATAATATCCACAGCGAGAGTGAGCTCAACACCAAGTAAACACATTTTCTATTTCCTATGGTATACATCAGCAATATTTAGAGCAAAGCCTTGAATCTCATGGGGGTCATTCACATGCAATCTGCAGTTCTTCATTACCTAAAACCCTCATATAGGAATATCGTAATTAAGTTCTACAGTCCATATAGTATATTTTAATGGAAAGCACTAAAGTATAGTGGTTAATAATACTTGCTCTGCTTTTATACAGCCTCAACATGGCTTTTCAATTTGCTGTGATTGTTGGCAAGTTCCTTGACCTTTGTACTTTATTTTCCTGATCTGTAAAGTAGTGATGGTAACAAATAGTATCTACCTCAACAGGCTATTTTGAAGATTAAACGAGAAACTTCAATTAAAGCACCTGATACAATGGTATCACCAAATACATACTATCATGATTTTTTTCACATCTTTTTCTAAACAAGTTTATGGAGATTTATGACATACATGATAATTATAGCTACCTGGACAAAATGAACAGGAATATGATGGTAAAAGGTGGTGGTGGTGGAGGTGAAATCTACTCTGCCAGAGCTGATCTTCCTCAAGCCTAATCCAGAACCACGTCCCCTGACAGAAATCCTTCAACTGTACTCCACTACCTATAGGATGAAGATTATTCAATCTAGCATACCTTTGAGGCCATTCGTTGGGTGGCCTCTGCCTACTTGGCAGGTAGCACTCACTCTTTTATTTCTAAAGTAGAAATACTGTAGATCTGCAATCTTTTTTTTTGTACACAAGATCCTAGGTTTCTGCTCTGCCTCCTGTCTTTACATATGGCCCCTTCTCCACCCTGAATGCTTTCTCCTACCTTTGACTTAATCTCCCACAAATAACCATACAGTATGGAAAAGCTTAGGAAAGGAAGTCTGTGGACTTGTTGGAAGAAGGTGAGCCAACATGTTTAAGGCAGTAGAGGCTAAAGAGGAGGCCAGGGAGTGGGAAGTCAAGCTCCTCAGGGGATCCACCCCCACCTGGGAAGGAGGCAGTCCATACAGAGCAACTCCCAGCACATGAAGCCATTAACATAAACAGGAATTTGGAGATGAGTGAAAAAAAAAGGGGAGTTTGTCACCTCCAAGCCCAACCACTAAATTAATGTTGAATGTTGATTTATGCTAATGACGCTTAGTAATGTAATTCTCAGTAAGAGCATCTGTACAATATCCCGGATATTCCCAGAGGTGCTTGGAGACAGGGAGTAAGTCAACCAGATAATATTGTGTAAAATTAATTAAACAGAGACTTTAATATAAGGAAGCTCTGAAATGGAAAATACATCTGTTTTATATAAGCATTTCCTTCCAATACACTTGCAGTGTTTAAGATTGTCTAGAATTCTTGTGCACAAGAATCTGGGGTAGAAAAACGTATAATCCTTTGCTAGTGCATAAAATAAGGTTATATGGCTTGAGGACAGGATTATACCTATTAAAACTCTTTAATATATTTTCTTTTTCACTAAAATAAAACATTAGACAATATAACGTGTGTTAATTTACAAATATTAAATTAATGATAAAGAGTACTACACTACTGATTTCTATTTTAAACTACAGTTAATTTGAAAACCATGTCTGATAGTAATTTTTAATAATGTAATAAGCAAATCCACCATCAAAACAAAAACTACAGAATGACAGCACACTCCTTCTCAACCCCAAACATGTGATCCTCCTGAATCCATCTCCTCCAGCAACCAGCATTCCAAATTCTATATTTATTATTCTCTCCCTTTCCATTTTACAGTTTCATTGCACCTACAAGAATTCATATAAAAAGGTATATATAATGCATACACACACACACACAGACACTTAAATATATAAGTATACTCATATATACCTTTTAACTTGAAAAAAAGTAATCATGTTGCATTTAATTATTTTGGGCTTATTTTTTATGTTAGCATTGTATTGTAGTTATTGATATATTTAGATCTGTTTCTGTATTTTAATTTATGTCAATTTGACCTTATTTTCTATAGTTTCAAAATTATAGCCCTCTCCTATATTTTTTCCATTACTTTTAAAACAGGCCCTTCAGGACACATCACATCCCTTGAATTCCCCTCCTCAAATATATCTCCAGTATTATTCAAGACTTTTAATTTTAGTATCAGCATGACTTTACCTTTCTACACTTTAAATTTCGAATTAGTTTATACACACTTTCTCTCTTTGCTCTCAGAAAGTTTTAAGTCAGTAATTTTAAAGAAAGAATAATACAGTTTTTAAAACCACATATTTACTGCAGCATCTAAGATTTATCTATTTTCTTCTTTAAATACTTTCACAAACTGTTCCCAGTGTGGGTCTTTGGCGAAGTTTTGGAAGCTTTGTATGATACATAATACCATGTCCTCACATTTAAATAACAGTTAGCTGGTTATCAAATTCTAGGTCTTATGTTCTTTTAATATTTTTAAAGCACTCCACTGCTTTCTTGGGTTGTGTGTTGCAACTGAAAAATCTGTTAGTCTGATTCTTTTTTCATTGATGTGATCTATTTCTTCCAGTTTATTCTTTCATTCAATTCATATTCACTAGACGCCTACTGTGCGGTGCACTGTTAGGCACTGAAGTGTAGGTGTGAACAAAAGAAGAGCATAGCTATATTCTCGGAGGTTGCCCTCTAGTGGCAGGCATTTAACACGTGCGAGAACATGTTTTTGAGGCCAGTTTTAAAGGGAGCATAACCTTCCTTCTATTCTCTTAAAGACCTGAGAGCTCAGAATCTCTATGCCTATACCATTTGCTTCACTCCATTTGCTATTTCCAGCTGCAAGGTCCTGCTAGACGGTAATTAGTCTCACCTGAAGTGATTTAAAATTCACTTGACTTACCTAGATGAGATTTAGTTTTCTCATAACTGTTAAAAAGTTATACAGAAGTAAATTCACACAGAGGTTAATTTTATATAAGGAAAACTCATAATCGAGGGCTGTGGGGAGGGACTGCTGTACTCAACTTCATGCATCTACTTTGAACTGAGAAATGTAGAGAAAGCGCAAAAACTGCTATGCTACATAACACAGTTTTCCTCTTTCTAGACAAAAAAATATTAGGCTTTGTTGCTGAGAAGAAGCAATGTGCACCTTAGGGAAAATTATGAAGCAGAAGGAAATGAAGTGAACAAAAGATAAATATTCAAAATATAGTCTTGCCCTGGAAGTCTCAAATGTACTAAATCCTCTATGAATTTGTTTCTTTCCACAAAAAACAGGATATGATCATAGACAAATACATATGTTTCATTAGCATACCTTTCTGGGTAACCAAAGCAAGGCTTAGCCACAGATTCAGAGAAGCCAAAAGAAAATGGACCCATGGAGAAAAGAGGGATGGCAGTTTGGATCAGGGAAAACCTGCATATCCTTGGCAGCTGTATGGCTTCATTTTTAATGAAATAATACAATTAAATATATATTTTCTTACAGAATATCTCTAATAAAATGCTAAAGTTCCGAGCCTTTGAGGGAAATATCAACAAGCATGAAGTGTCTTTCCTTCCAACTAAGTTAGACTGTTAGAAACCTGGCACATGACACATCCCTGCCTAATACTCCCTCCCCATGCCCCACATCCCTCTCCCCCTCACCCAAGGAGCACCTGTTAGCAGAGATTTTATATACATTGTAGCTCTCTTTTAATGGGGAAGGACACACAATGTTCTCATAGATTGGGGCTGTCCAAGTTTATCCTGAGCAATATGGCTGTGCCCTTTAACACTAATATGCCCATGACAGAGAGCAGTTTTCTAATTAGGTCCTCATTTGCTACTAAAATACATTAACTACCTGAGAGAGGGACTTGTGTACATGTGTGCTTTTGTGTACATGTGTGCTTACTTCACTTTTCTCTGCTTCATATTTTCATAAAACTAAAAATCCTCTTCCCTCTCTTATCAATTGAAAAAATATATTTTAAACAATTAAGGAATATCAAATATATAACCCCATGAATAATTCTAAAGCTGAAGGGAACTTTTTATTGGTCAATGTCATTTCAATGAGATGACAGGATATATAAATCTAAAACATACTACATGAACTAAGTAAACACTTTAATAGTCTTTGGGAACAATCATAGCTGGTCACCTCAATTAACAGAGCAGTACCTGTTGGCATACAGAATTTCTGTTACACATTCTTCAATATGGGGATTCTAATTTTAAAAGGAAACTGTTCTAGATATTCTCTTTATAAGAATGGGATTTCTTAGCATAATTCATGAGCTTGCATATGTGAAAAAAATCATTAAAAATAACTATTTTGATTTCAACAAAGATAAAGGGAAACATGAAGATTTATATTTTATGTGGGAATAAAAAGGATCTCAAGTTTTGGGTTCACAGAGTTTATAATTTTTAAAAATTAAGTATTGAATGTACAGTAAGAATGTTTATAAATATTGTGTTAGGGATACTTACAATCTAATGAGCATTGTGTGCCTACTACTTAGCTTAAGCACTAGAATACACCCATTAATTCAAAGCCATCACAGGTCCACCACTGATACAGCTACACTCCCTTCTGCCCCCAAAGATAACTGCAGTCACCAAATTTAATGTTTCACCATCCTCTCACTGGTCTTTATAGTTTTACCACACTGGTTAATTTCCTTGAATGTAATATACACCTTCGCATGTTTTTAAAGTTTATGTAACGAGACTTGTTTCTATCAGTGTTACGTCTCTAAGATAAATTCATGTTTTGTGCAGCTATAGTTTATTCACTCTTGTTGCTGAGAGTATTACATTATTTGAATATGCCGTATTTTTTTCCCCTCTATTGCATTTGGGATTTTCCCAGTGTTTTGCTATTATAAACATTGCTGCAGTTAACATTCATGCACATGTCTTCCATTCCAGGAGTCCTGGGACACATAAGTAATAGTTTTCCTTAGGTTTATAGCTAGGAGGGGAATCGCTGAGCGATATAGGGTATGCATGCGTTCAATGTCACTATGATACACCAAATTGTTTTCTGAGTCTGTTTATTTGGAACATGGACTTTAAAAAACTCTGTTTATTCCTCATCTTTGCCAAACCTTGATATTACAAAACTTAGTTTTGCCAAACTTGTTTCTCACTCTTGATTTTAATGTACTGTATATATCTCTGGTTATTAATGAGGCTACTGGTACTTGATTTCTCACCTGTGATGGCCTATTCAAGGTATTGTCTTGTTTGTTTTGTGATTTCTGGCTGTAAGCTCATATTTCTTGAAGCTTTATCTGCAAGAATTCTTTGATGCCTGAACCAAATCAGGCATCATTTGGTCTCATCCAACTATAATTTGAATTTTCTCCTGCCATTCACTCAGAAGCATTATCAAACTGCAGCAACTTAAAATTAAACATTTGGCTTGAGGGTCTGTTTGGATCCCCCAAGCAGAATGAATTCAGGCTGCAAACCATACACAGGTCTGCTATGGTTCCTAAAATTCTTGGGGATTTTTTTTCCTCCATTCAATGTCAAGGTTTAAGGAGTAGATGGCCTATTAGTAATTCACCTTAAAACAAAGGTGCAGCCCTTTAGGTTCTCAGATTCTTGGGCATGACAACCATGGCATGGAGGCATCCCTCCCACTTACTCAGGACCTCTAGACATCAGCTTTCCCAACTTTTGTGCCATTTCCTAGAAGATTCCAGTCAGCCCCATTTGGTGTTTCATCTCCCAGCATGGACCCTAGTCATCTTCCTAGCGAACAAACAAACAAGCATCTCAGCTGCCCCCCATCCCCTCTCCCCTGCCCTCCCACCCCAAAACAAAAAAAGAAGAAAAAAAAGAAAACCTCACTGTGATAAATTTATCCAGAACGTTGCACCTGGAAAATCTAGAAACTATTTTAAATGCAACAGAAATCTAAAAATTTATTGTGCAGTTAAATTATAATTTACTTTAAATTATAAAAGGAAGGTGCCATACTTTTCTGTGTTTGGATGAAATAAAATCTGAGTCTAGCCCTGCACCATGTTCCACATTCCATTTTCCCCCTTTTCTCTCCCTGTGTCAAGGTACAGACCATTGTTAAATTGTCCTGAGTTAATTTGATAAATCATAAAAAATATGTTTATGGTCTGGAAAAATTAAGTCTCATAAATAAGCAATCTTTTTTCCATTCTTATTGGAATAAAATTCAATTTTTATAGTTCAGTGAGCTATTTTACTAATAATAGTTATCAACTTTTTTTGTGTGTCTGCTATCTCACAGATAATAAGTCAGTGTTTTACATACATTTATCTAATCCTTACAGCTCTCTATGATGGCCCAAGATTGCCTGGCTACTATATACAGACTGGGCTGTATTCTATCTCAGATCACTGTTTCCACAGCTGCTGCCTTACACTGTACAATGATGTCACATGCTGTGGGCAAATAGTCTCCCCATAGTTCAAATCCAGCAGGTGACTACAAAATAAAACTATTTCTTTCAGCACAAACAAGTTTCATATTGTTTGGCAAATAACAATGGAAGAAACTTTTACTCTGAAATCTTAATTCACATCCATGTATAATGGGTATTTACCCTGAAGCCTTGTATTATTAATTAAGTATCTCATTAATTCACTTCATGTATCAAACTATCAAGTATGGAATCAAGAAATGGCATAGCTGATATTTCTAGCTTTCGTGTTCATGACAGTTTCTATTGCTCTCCTGCTATTAAAATGTTGACATATGCACACAGAATAGTTTTCTTTTTTATGTCACGTAAATGAAAAAAGAAAAAAAAAACTTCAAAAAAGAATTTATAATCACAGCCCCAGTAGACTTTAATATATCCATAAGTCTGACATCCTCTATACCTTCCTGTACTCCAGTTTCCTGTAAAATGGGGATAATAAACATTTAACTTCTCTCAGGTAGAAATGATTTAATGAAGACATGAATGTAAAACAATTTGGTTTCTTCAGAGCTAAGAATTTTATAAACAAAAGACATTATCATGATGCTCTTGTTATGATTCACTTGTGCTATAAAAACCTCCTAAACTCAGCCAAAGTATGAAAAAGAAAAAATCTAACTGCATCATTGAAAAAGCTTTTATCTTTTTTGCTCTTCTATCTTAGCAGCATTAGTTTAAAAAATGTCTGATATACTTGACAAGTCAGAAAGAACTATTGTTACAGATGGAAAAGTTCTATACGCAGGTTCTGATCTAATAATATATGACTTCTAGACATGTAAAACCACTAAAACGTAGATGCAGGTAGAATAATTCTAATTCATCTTCAATTTGCTTGCTTATTGACCCATTAACTTAAATCTAGTTTTATTTTCATATCAACTTTATGTTGGTATAATTTATGTGTAATACTTTTCACACACAGTTTAACTGTAAAAATCAATGAACTGTGACAAATTTGTAAATCCAAATAACCACCACACTGATCAAGATATAGAATATTTTCATCTCATTAGGAAGTTCCCTCATGCTTTACATAGACTCATTAAAAAGCAGATCTTGTATTTAAGTAGATAGCATTATTTTGGACTGAAAAATCCAGGGCCTGGATTCCTGCCGAGGGGTGGAAGTTGGGGCAGTTGGGAATTATCTGGTTTTCATGAGTTACCATTATCTCAGGAGGCCTTATTTATTCTCTTTTGTCATATTCTGTTCTTCCCCTTTATCCTTATCACAATCTGTAATTATGTATTTATTTGCATGTGTATATGTGGGTTTATTCAATGTCTATATCATGAGCCTTGAGACCTTCTGGAATGAGGAATCATGTTTTTTTTTCCTGTTGCTGATATATTCTTAATTGATGCCTGACACTTTCCTGGCACATGGAGGTGCTCAATAATTATTTTTTCAGTACTGATTAATTTATACAGCATTTATTAAGCACTTTCTATGGGCAGGGGGACTGCATTATACTGGAGATCTAAGGATGGAAAGGCATTCTTAATAAGGAGACCTTACTAACACTGAATTCACAATTCTGTGGCTATAAAATAATACTTCAGCTATTACCATCTTTAGTCAATTAAGATATTTTCTCTTTTAAATAGGATCCAGTTTTGCAATATGTATGTGGGACGGGGGACTACTCTTTGAGAGAAAGTCATGCTGTAAATTCAACATATTTAGCAGAAAGAAGACTGGTTTTGGGGTCAGGCACTTCCACCTGTGCTATTCATTAGTTGTTTGCCCACTATGAGCCACGTAACTTCCCTGTGCTGTGGCCTCCACATTTGTAGAGTGGAGATAATGATAGTTTTAGACTCATATAGATGCTGTAAGGTTAAGTGGTTTATAAATGAGTGTTTCTGTTATCTGAAGAGGAGAAAACTATTGATAGTCAGTGTGATGTATAAACTATGACATCAGAAAACCCAGAGTTCAAATCTAAGTCCTGTGGACATGAATTATGAGCCTGGTTAAGTAATTAATATTTATTAATATTTTCATGCCTCAGTTGCCTCATCTCTAAAATAGGAATAATCACACTTACTTTGTACGACTGATGTGAAGTAACTTAATTGTAAAATGCCCAGAGACGGATGGCCATATAGTAGGAACTCAGTAATTGAGTCATTACAACTGCTGTCATTATTATCATTTTGTCATTATTATCATTGGGTTCCCACCATACGCATGGTACTGGATGAGGTGCCTAACATGTGTTAATTTGGAAATATTTCAAACATAGCCACAGATAACCCTAATCTAATATATTTTAATTATTCAAAGCTGTGTTCCAAAAATGTAAATTTAAGGATCAAATACAAAATTATCTTGTGAGTTATTTTCTACTTATTCAGTACAGAACATCCATATGATTGAAGGATTGCAACTGTATTCAAAGGGAGAATGTCGATTTGACTACTAGAATTTGAATGAGTAGTTTAACAAGTTATCATTTTTTTCAACTCTAGGTGTAGGTAATTCTCACCCAAAGGGTGAAACTCTGAATGGTGTGGTGGGAGAATATATCATTAGGATGAATCTTAATTCTTAAGACAACTTTGTGAAGAAGATATTTGACTGAGTCTCTCCAAAAATATCGTGCAGACTAAGATCTTGCCTGAAATCAAGAGGCCAGCAGTAGCTGAGCCAATATTTGAACACAAGACTATCTATTCCAATGTTTACCTTCCTTCAACGAGTATTCTGATCCCCCCTCCCATCCTAACAAGTATTTCTTGTATCTGTGCTGCAGTATTATGTGGCAGATACTCTTCTATGCACTGGGGCCCAGCAATGAACAAAGCACAACATTGCCCTTATGGAGCTCACATTCCAGAATGTAGGATTAAAAACACCAGTGTTTAGTAGAGCACACTTACTCTCTATTACCTCATTTAGTCCTTACAGTACCCTGGGAGTTCAGCAGGGCAAGGGACATTATCCTCATTTCATAGACAAGGAAACTGAGGCTGCAGATGTGTTACTAAGCTAGTAAACTTGATAGCCAAGACTGGAGCCTACGTCTTCTAACTCAAGATCTGGTGTTTTGCGGATTACCAAATCAATGAAGACTGACTTTTACCCTTAAGGTAGGGAAGGTGGATCATATTAACAGCAATAGAGTGAAATACAAGGCAAGAACAAACATTTATCCTTAAGATGGGAGGGAATGATAGTTGGAAAAAAAGGCAGATAAATAGCTATGGAGTAGAATGCAAGGCAAGATCAACTGTCAGATGCTGAAATGAAGCTTTACCATGTGGAACACATCAGCCTGATTTCCAGTTTCTGTTGATGGCTCTCTTTAGAGATTGCTGTGCCCCAATATAACAGGAGAGGCCAGAGGTGCCAGAGAATCAGCACTCATTCCCCCTCCCAAGCAACCGTCAAGTATCAGTGAAACAGAACTTGGCATATACATATCCTTTGCCCCTTAGGTGGAGTAACTCTGAGGAAAGGGTTCCCCTGATGCCTGTCAGAGTTCTCCACCAGGATGAGATCATTTCCAGGACAGTTAGGTTAGTTGATACCATATCTTTTACTGCCTTCTTTCTTTTCCTTGTCTCATTCCTCTCTTCCCTACCACTGAATCTTGGGACTCCAAATTCCCTACACTAGAGTCTCTGTCTGGGGGAATCAAGACTAAGATAGCAATGGATGTATCAGAGTAAGGGTACTCAGCCAGTATCCATCAAACTGTATCTGATATAACCAAAAATATCTTGCCAATGGAGTGTTTCACTCTGAATAGAATTCATGAGCCACAGTCTGTGAAGTTTGCTCCCTTGAGGACTTCACTGTCAGAATTCTCTAATTCTCAATGCTCTCAGGGATATGAAATGTAGTTTTGCTTGAAAATCAAATGGGGACTGTTGCTTCCATCACTGAAACAGGATCAGCTCACAGTGAAGGAGGCCTGCTCCCCTTTCTTTCCCAGTGCCCTCTCCACCAAGGTTTTCTCTCTCTCTCTCTCACCTCCACCTCTTCCTATCTTCCTGCCTTTCTCTGTCCCTCTTCCCTTGTTTTCTTCCTTCCTTTCTTCCTACAGTAAATATAATCTTGCCAAAATCTTAGCCTGTTGGAGAGAAGATATTTCTTCAATTAAGAAGGTAGGGACATACAAGAGATAATTACTATCAACTTTCCTCTCTCAATGTTTTTTTGTTTTCTGAATCTCTCAGAAGATTTATGGAGATAGGTAAAGGTACCAAGAAAGAAAAAAAAATTATTAGTATTGAGCTGTACCTAGAGCTCTTTTTTATTACCCAATACAATACACATAGATTCTTATTAAGAAAGAAAATCCTCTGTGAAGGAAATAATCCATTTCATTTTCCAAATGAGCACAGTGTAGCTAAAAGAAAGAACAGAATTAACAATAGGATTTCCAGATCAAACCCCTTGTCAATTTCCTTCTCTAGTGAAATGAACATAGGTGGTGAATGTATTAATTTCATTACAAGGTAGAAAAACAAAACTTACCCCATTTTTTTGTATTTAACTCCCATTTGGCGTGAGACATTGCTATCTCGTTCATTAGATTATTAAAGCCCAAACAACCAGCTATCTTTGCATATGGGAACAGAACAGACTTTCCCATTTTATTAACACACATAAAATCACTGGCATAGGAAACAATACTAACATGTACTTCATAAAGCTTCTGTTGGCTACTCAGTCCCAGACCATCATCACAACTGATAATCACCACACTTGAAGCAAACAGATGAAAGTCCTTTCATTCTATCACTTGAAATAAGCTCTACCATCACTAAATAAGGCAGGTTAATTATGTGCTCACAAGAAACAAAAGCAATAAAAATCAAATATGCAAATAATTTTATTAATGACAAACCTCATTGATTAAATTCAATATGAGATGTTTCTGGAAAATGTCACTTTATTAATCATGATATTACTTACCCCCAAAGGGCATTCTCTCTCTTTTTCAATGCCAGTATGTTAGAAGTTTAAAAGAAAGAACATGAATTCAATGCCAAAAAGGTGGACACTGTTGTATAAAGTATATTCCCAAAACATT
The DNA here is from genome assembly GCA_032199065.1 of Smutsia gigantea. NCBI lineage: Eukaryota > Metazoa > Chordata > Mammalia > Pholidota > Manidae > Smutsia > Smutsia gigantea. The sequence goes on from JAVSCE010015234.1 coordinate 596,933, forward strand.
TCAACTATGATATTGAAACAAAGATATGGAAGTAAAGCCATCTTTATAATAACAGAAGTGAACCAAATTTAGGTCCTTGTTGCTCCAAAGGAGAACTTCGGTTCCCTGAGTGTACATCAGTGTGGTAGGAGACATATCAAGTCAATGCAGAAAACTTACACATGCCCTGGGATGTCAATTTTATTCAGTGGTAAATAAATAACTTGGAGTACTATTTATTATAAAAACACAAAATGACACATATTTAAGATTTAAGTTATGGCACAATTCACTTCTAATACTGATTTCTCTGCTGTTTGGTAAACTAGGCTAGAGTAAAAACATCAACTCAAAAGTTATGATAAACTCAATGCAGTATAAGTTTATTCTCATGCAAAAAAAAAATCCCAAAATAGTCACATAGTTACAGTGTAAAGTTGAACACAAAATTGTTACAACCTCTTGATATAAAACATTAGCCTTCAAATGTTTTACAATTGCAGTTGGTCTATTTTGGCTGTTGCCTGGACCTCTGTAGGGTAAATTCACTCTCTGGCATTAAGGATATTTTAGAAAATCCCCAAAAGCTTTTATTGAGCTTGGTTATTAGGGATTGTAGGAAATTAAGAAAACTTCTACTTTTCACAAGTAAAAAATTAATATTAGGCATTAAGTTTGGCTTGTTGGCCTTCAATATTTAGATTTGTTTGGTAAAGCCAGAGATGTGCCCTGCATCAGATTCTTATACATTTATCTTCTTTAAAAAATATACTAAAAATTGGAACATCTATTTGCATACAGCAGGAGATTGAAGACAAGAGTCCGTTAACCATAATTCACACTAAACCTTGGGTTCCATAAGAGACAACTGAGGATCCCATCCAGCCAAGCTTGTGGCACTTGGTTACTGAGACTATTTTCCTCCCTGCAAAATGTGGTAGATTGACTATTTATTCATCAGACACTTACATAGAAATTCCCAGGTGCCAAATAATGCTGTTCTATGCACTTTGCATGTATTGACTCATTTAATCTTATGGCAAAGTTCTGAGTTATAACTGCCATGAATATTATGCAAAGTAAATGTAAGTAAGGAAATAGAGATAGATGAGAGTTGACTATTCTAGATAATTTGGTCATGATATGTTATCATTTTATTTAATATTTGATGCATTATATTTGGAGCTGACTAGTTAAATAAGAAGTGACATTGAGTCATCCTGACTAATTAAAGGGTCATCCATGTAACTGTCTGGGAGAACAATGTTTCAGGCAGCCTGACCAATGAGTACAGAGGCTCTCAGATGCAATACTTGAGGTGTAGAAAACTAGCAAGTTGGCCAGCTTTCTAGGGAGGAGCTAGCACAGAGACTAGCTAGCAGAGATTAGAGGAGGAGGGGGTGAGGTCAGAGAGGAAGAGTTTGTGTTTATTGTGTATTTAGTAGGAAAGCAAAATGATTCACCATCCTTCCAAGCCGATTTTTGCAAGTATTTTCCTAACCTAGCCTACTTCTTTAATTTATGATAATAATAATTTACATATATAAAAGTTCCTTAATTTTTTAACAATGCCCTGAGTCCATTATCTTTGTTTACGTATTCTCAGGAATGTCTTTCTCTCCAGCAACCTCATCAGTACATTCTTCACAAGCCTTGACAACTTAATTTTCTAAGGACTATAATTTGGCATCTGGTGAGTCCTTATAATGTGCACAATTCATACTAACTCCTATGCAAGAGGCAGCAAAAGTAGAATAGCAGTCATGTCCTTCAATGTCTTCCAAGGATGATAAGATATATAAAGATAAAAACTTTAAATCTATGTGATACAGAAAGTAAGTATAATATGGAGGACATTACCATATTACCTAATTTAAACTGCAGGGACACAGTACATTCTATTAGATTGGTTTTAACACAGATATGCTTTGTAGTACACTATTTCTGCAAGCTCATGTTGTCGTTAGTCTTTTTTTCAAAGAAAGGTAAAAAGAATAGATTTTGACTTGTGACAAAACTGGATTCCAGTCCCAGCTGTAGGGTCATTTCTTCTGATAGGCACTAAAGTCTGAGTGTCAAGGGCAAAAGATATTTTAAGACCAGAAAAAAAAAAAGATTGGCTCTGATAGAAAAAATTCAAAGTAATGGGCATTTAATGCAGTCTCCTCAAAATGTATTATACTAACGTATAATTGTTAACTTTTATTCTCATAAAAATTACTATATTTGAAAATAAATTTGACAATAATTCTGAAGTATGCCCCAAACCCCTGAAAAATAATAAATTGAATTGAATAGATATTTGTAACTAAGTAATTTCAGAAACAAACTTAAATAAACCCTTGAATTTTTTATAGGAAAAATTATATTTAATGTGAGATGTCATATATGATTATTTGCATGCTGTAGTGTGGGTCAGTCCTTCTAAATGAGGAGTGCTAAGATCTATCACGTCTTAAAGCAGCTCTGCATGGCTCTGCCACTTGCTGGCTGGGTGAACATGGAGGTGTCACTTAACTTCTCTGACCTCTGTTCTCTTAAAACAAAATGGAAATAGAATATTTGCTTTGTTAGATTTTTCTGAAAAATAGAAAGAAGACATGCAAATTACTTGAAATTTTGACATCTAGCACACCACATGGTAACTGGCTACTGGATCGTCATCATCATGTTTCAAGTGTATCTGCTTATGGTTCCCCTAAAAGCTGTCATCTCATCAAACTGAGACCTTCAGACCCCTTCAGAGCATGTAGTGCTATTACACATGTACCCACTCTGGCAGGCTTTAATAAATCTCATTTAAATTGAGTGACAAAAGTCATAAATTGAGGATAAAAAATTATTGTTAGAGTTAAGTTGCATGTTAAAAGAAGGCTGCCATAAGTGCCAGGTTGGGAGCTGAGACAGAAAAGAGCAGCCAGTGTTGTGATTATCCACAAAGGCTGATCAGGAGATTATTTGTATGGCCCATGTTATGTGGATGTCAGACTATTTAATCTATAGCTTATTCCAGGATAGGTGATATATACAGGGACTGAGTTATCTGGATTTAGAAGATGCTTAATAAATGGGTTGATTTTATTAGTTACAAAGCACTAATGGTAATTTAATATCCAAATACATTTATTTCACTTTCTAACACGAGTTTAGCAGAAATCCTTTTCTTAATCTTGTCATGAATAAATTTTCTGTAGTCATTTCCTTTCTTTGGATCTCTTTTCCTGAAATCTTGCTTAAATAATTTAATTTGGAGCTGGCTTAAGTATAGTTTGGCTAAAATGTAAAATAAGGTAATTTGTTAACAGGAATTAAAATTTATTTGGAAAAGAGTTAAGCTATAAAGATAGAAAATATGTTTTAAATGTGCAATTGGAGCCAACCGACTATTATAAAACCTTGAAGCATGCTGAGAAGTAGAAATCCGCACTCAGTTTGTTAGAGCAGATAAGAAGGTGAGTGAGGGCAGAATAGGCCTAAGGGGAGGATATGCACCTTGCATAATTATTTTCTACAACCTGGGTTTTCTTTATATTTTTATTGATTTAGGATATTTCTATTTTGAAGTATGGCATATAAATGGTATCTAGGAGATTGACTAAGTATCTCAAGGACTGTCACTTTCAATGTTCTGATGATCAGATCATGGAGATATTAATTGTAATAGTCCTCTTTTCTCTTAAATTCAAATTCCCTTAGACACAAAGTTCAAGGAAACTCTAATTCCACCTCTGTTCTTTTGGTCATGGTCCAGCATTCAAAGTAGCAATCCTAGAGATATTCCTGCCTTTGTACAAGAAGTGGGATAGCATTATTGAAAGGTGTTTGCCTGAACTTTGGAGGGCTGGGCAGCATCTTCTTGTCTCTTTCATTGTCAACAGGATTGGTTTATTCTGATATCCTACCCAAGAAGAACCTCTGCCAAAGCAAATTTTCCAAGACTGGGCCTGAAAGAGTAACTAAATTGCATTGTTCTGTGACCATGAGAGCTCAGGAAGGTGGGTACATAAACTGGTCAACTTTTCTGCTGGAAACTTAGGCAACATAAAGTAAAAGTCTTACATGTTCAAATAACATTTGACCTCAGTGAAATTCTAGGAATTTATCCTAGGAAAATAGAAAACCATATGTGCACAATTTTTTCTATTATAACATTAATGATGGAGGTGAAAAACTGGAAACTGTAAATTTCAACAGTGGTGGGCTGGTTAAATAAATTATGGCTGACTTACAGAGTTACATTATGAAATATATAGTCAATAAAAGGGGAAAATCACTTAACTATTGAAAACAATTACAAATAGAAACAAAGGAAAAACATGATTAGAAATTCACTAAAAAAGAAAAATACAAATAACTAGAAAACACTGATAAATGTTTATTCTCAGAGTAATTGTAGTGCACATTTAAATCATAAGTGGTGCCATTCCCACCCAATGTAGACTGTGAAATACAAAAGGGTTAATGCCTCCTGCAATGGTCAGGGATGGTTTCTGATTGGAGCTGGTCTAGAATATTAGGAGCTCCCAGGAAGGCAGAGTGGGTAATTAACGTTAATTACTGTTAAATTATAGAATTGATTTAAGGGTAGTTAAGGTTCATTTTATTTTCAGAATTCTAAGATTTTACTTCAGATATTTTTTTGCAGTGGGAACATCTTAATAATGAACTTATTGAAGGTACCTATCAGAGAATCATTAATATAATTAATTAATTATTATTTTAATAATATAATTAATGACTTAGCCAATACGTACTTGACTTAGAGCTTGCTTTCTAAAATTGAAACAAATGGCCTTTGGCCCAAGAAAAGCAGTCAGTTTAATTTTGCAGCCTTATGTTTTTTGGAAGCAAGAAGTAGTTTTAGTTCCCTCCATGTGGACACAATGAGCTGACTGCAGAAACAGAGTGGCTTTATTGTGACCCTTTGGCACCAGATATCAGCCTAAGATACAATCACATCTTTGAAAAGTGGCCTATTTTGTGCAGATAATTTATTTAGAGTCAGAAGACCTAGATCCAAGTGCCACCTCTTTTATCGTCTGTGAGAGTTTTTGCAACTCATGAATTTTCCTGAATTTCATTTCCTGAATTTTCCTGTGCAGGAACTGGCTCATACTGGCTTACAGGAGTCAATCATGAACATCTCTTCCCAGTCCCATATTCAGTGATGTTACATTAGTAGCTTGTAATTAGGCATGATGGGTGTGTTTATATTATACAGAAGCTAGCAAGCATTATATACCAGGGCTCTTCCCACACAGAAGAGCCAGTGGTAAAACATTTACCAGTACACATGGGTTTAAGCAATGGATTGTTGAAGAATTAGGAACAATTGGACTAAGGGGTTTAAAAGTGCCTTTAAAACAACATGTACTGTGAGGCTTGGTTATTAGCATCATTCTACGAATAGCATTTTAATAGCTCAAACTCTGAACAAATAGTTAAAAAAGGCAACCTTTATTTCGAATGGAAGAAAAAGAGTTGAGAGAAGGGGGAAATTAGTGAGGGCTAAAGTAGGCTTAGTAGAACTTAGAACTTTATGCAGGTACAGGAAAACATGAAAAAGGATGGAACAAAAGGGAGCTACGTGAATCAGGGAAAGGGAGCATGAAAAGCAGTCTAAAAAATAAATTAGGCCAGCATAGGAGGGCACTGGAATTTTTAGCAGTACTGCAAATAATATGAAAGGTATCTTAACTTTTTTTTTTAATGCTCTGGAAAAGTGTGATGGGATGTTTTGAAATCATTTTTTTTCACTTGTTATTTCTTTCACTGATATGGAATCAAGGTGACTGCTCTTACCAAGGAAATGAATATATAAGATATGTTTTCATTATTAACAATCATGTATACAATGTAGATGCATGAAAAGACAAAATATAATATTTGGGTATTAGATAAATAATTCTGTATGCAAAGGGCATGTAGTGATAAATTAAGATTTCCAAGTGCTCTTTAGACTGAGAAAACATGGTGAGGGTTGAAGGGGAAGACTGAAGTTTTTTTGGCACGTAAGTGACCAGAGGCCTCATTAGGGCAACATAAATTCTAAAACCCACACAGGTGGATGTAGTCAATGTCATAATGCAGGTTTGGACCCCCTCCTTGTTGATTTTCTCCTTTAATGAGCACTTATAACCATATTATGACTAAAGAGAAAAATGCTATCAGCATCATAAAACAGACCATTTGCTATTCCTTTTATTTATAATTCTTTCTTGCCTTTGCTACTTGGTGAAAAAAAGTTAGAAAGTATGTGAAAAGAGGAATAGTCACAGGAAATACTTCATATTGTATATAAATATAATGCAATGTAGATGATAAAACATTTACAAAAATGAAACTGGAGAGTATTGAGATCAACATCAAGGTATCAAAAAATAGCAAGTGAAGTGCAACAAAAATCACCATCATTTGATGCATTTACAAGTTTTTGTCATGCATAGTCTTACCAGTAGATCCCTCAACTTCCCTTCCTTCACCCTCCCAGCCTTCTACCTTCCTCCTTATTTCTCTCTCATTCTTCCTTCCCTTCCTACTTCCCTTTCCCCTTAGGTCATTGCTTTCCACCACCCTCCCAACCAAGGCATCATCTCTGTTTAGTTCCGAATTACCCTTATGAAGGTCCTTTTGTAAGACACAGATCAGCATATAACACTCTTGGTTGAAAGTATTACATTATATACACAGTAAGAGGCAATGCTCTCCCAACCATATGCCAGGCTACCTTTCCCATCACATCGCTTCCCTCTTCCTAGTGTAGCCTCAAATTCAGGAACAAATCGGCATAATAGTTCTCAAATGCCTTACACACAACCAGCCTTCACTCCAAAGAAGGCAGAATGTGCAGCAGAAAAAGCAGGGCTTTGGCAAAAAAATTTTATCTGGTCTCCACCACTTAGCTAAATAAGGGAAACTTTTTTGATTTTTCTATGTCTCAGATTCTTAAAATAGAGATGATGCCCTCTGTACAATAACTGTAAGAAATAAATGAGGTAACATACGTGAGCTGAACATTAAGATACCTTTAACATTTTGTTCACTTCAATTATTATAAAGATGGTCGCTCCCCCTTTGCCTCTCCAGATCTGCTCCTTCTTTCCCTACTCACTCCTTATCCCTGGCGGCCAACATTCATGGACTTCTTTCCCTCTGGCTTCTGGTGGGATCAGACCAGAGGAAGGCTCCTGCAGGAGATGGGATGGTGGGGGCAGGAAAGGGCCCCAGGAGTGTTTGTTTCCAGTGTGCCCTCCTTGCTACCCTGGAGGCTAAGGGGCTGCATTACTCCATCAAAAGCCACAGCTCCTATAAGACAGCCCTTTCTCATACTTACAGCTAACTCTCTTCAGGGTCTGACAGCTCCCTCATTTTGCTCCCGGCTAGGAGTGGTGACTCAGGTCATCTGAATGCTCTTTTTTTTCTGGCCAGGATTCAGATACAGTAATGATGATGGCATAGTCTTTGCCTAAAATGTCATCATTTAACCTCTTCTAAACCTATTGAGGTCCTACCCTGTCTTTAAGAATAACTAAATGTCATTGGTTTGAAGAGTTATTCCAAAACCACCCCTCCTTTAATAAAGAAAAAAATATGACCTTAACTCCTTCTCCTGGACCCTCAAGGGAATATCCTTAAAACTTTAATCTATTTTGGCAAGTAGCAGAGTTTGCATAATAGTGATCTGATTCCTACCAAAAAATGTGTTATAAAATAAGCATAAATATATAAATATAAACTTTATATATATTTATAAGGTTATAAATATAAATAAATAAGCCATGTGGATGGAAAGTAGAGCATAAAGAATATAGTCAATAATGTTGTAATAACAGATGAAATAAAATAAAGTTGTGAGCCTGTTGGAGATCAGGGATGGGGTCTTACTCAATTCTATACCCTCTGAGCGCTTGGCACAGTGATTCACACAGGGGGTGTGAAGGTAAGACTTTATATTAACTTGAATAGTTTTCTGAGCATGAGTTCTTTTCTTCCCCTAGCTCTTTAGAAAGAAATTAATTTAGTATCTCTGCTTCCTCTAGTTATCTCTTTGCTTGTCTCTTTACATAGTTTTTTTAATATAAAAAAGGAGAGCCCAGAAGCATTCCTACAAGCCCCAAATCTTTCCTCCTTAAGGAACGAGTGAAAGTGGTCAACACTCATGTAGGAATAACATTTGTAATTTTTACCCAACACATCTCTGAAGAAGTGCCCATATTACTTAATTTACTTTTTCGACAGTATCTTTCTTTTTTCTTTCAGCCCATGACAGTAACTGAACTTCCTTTCACTATTTGACTAGTCATTCTACATACATGTTTTTGTATTAAGAAAACAGTATGCTGTTCTTGTATATCAGAAAGGAATAAATATATTCTCCAATTTGTGGTTAGAAATTTAAAGGAAAAAATTCAACTCACTTATTAACTTAATTTTCTTTATTTCTTTTTTTTTAAATTATTAAGCCTAACAGGTATTCTGTTTCTAATTATTTCAAAACTGGAAATTTTACAGAATGTATTTCCTCTAAATTGTGTTACTGAAAAGAATATTTTAATGGTCAGGAAAAAATTCCCACAATGAATTATTATATATGGTCACAGTAAAATGAATGTAACTATATTTAAAAAAAGAATATTAAATATGAGAACCAACACCATTATTGTGTTACCTTATTTCAAACTGGGCAGTTGAGAGGCCAAATGTTGCGATCTCGGAGTATATAATTAGAAAGGAGCTGATTCTTTTGAAATACTTTGGAGCCTTTGCATCATTTGAGTGCCTACATCAGGCTGAATTTTGACAAACAGCCTTTTATCATCATCTCACTCCATGTAATGAGATTCTACCACTGTAAATATGGCAAGGCTGAATCATTTCATCCATAAACAACTCTCAGTGACCTCGAAGTAGAAAGTGATAGCTCTTGAAGTGTATAGAAGAGCATAGAATTCAGACAAGAAGCAGGGCTACCCTTCTTTCAGTGCAAAATTCCAGGACTATACTTTTCAGCTTGGCACATGAACTTCTGAACTGAAGAAATTTATATGGACCAGGTCAGAGGAGATTTAATATTCAATTACATTAAAAGATATCTCACTCCATGAGGAGGTAGAAAGGTACCACTTCAGAACAAATCCCTGTCGAGGAACATTATGCAGAAGCTCTTGATTAGGTTCACTGGTATTTTAATATTTTGTAAGCTTAAATTTTTCCAGCAAACCTAATGTGTATTATAGTAACTTGTGTATTTAATTTAAGCTGTTTTATTTGTCATTCTCCCTTGGGCTTCAAAACATTTTATTATTATTCAACATTGTTATACTAACGTGTCCTCTTAATTGAAAAAAAAATGGGTCACTCAGAAAGAATGATCCTTCAGAAGTTTCTGTGGCAGTTAACTCTAAACTGTGTCTCCATTTCTCATTTTCTCAGGGGAGTTCAGGCCTGTCACCTCCACCTGCAGGTCTCAGTTACTTCTAACTTAACTTATTTCTCATACCAATCTCACCATCTCCTTCATCTACCTAGCTTTTTCCCTTACGAATTGAAAATCTATTAGATTTACCTCTATCACTATTGGCTTTGTAGCACTCACCAAATAGTGTACACACACACACACACACACACACACACACACACACACAGAGGAATAAAAAGTAAAAATTAAAGTAGAATTACTGCATTGTTGCGCTTGTTTTAATTAACCATTAAAATGTTTTACAAACAATTGTTTTTAGAGTACAAGATACTTCGCTTTCTACCAAGTGTTTATCCATTGACCTTTGGGTACTTTAGACTCCTCTTCCTCCTTGCTTCCTGTACCCCTATCAATACTTAAGTCTCCCCATTTTGTTATATGACTTCTCTTTCTTCCTCTCTTTTCATTTTTTATTTCACCAACCAGGTGTAGATGAAATATTAGCTCAATACTTTATTCATTCAACCAAAAAGCACTTACTCAATGATTGCTATTGACATGGCATCATGGCATTTTAATTCCTAACTATGCCCATGGTCTAGGTCGTCCTGCACCAGCAATCCATGAAAATATTTTATCTTTCTCTTTGTTTCCAAAATGTAAATGATACATCATTGTCCACTGGTTTTGATTTACATGCAAGATTTCTGGTATGTGACTACTACCTAACTGTTCAATTTTGCCTCTTTTGATTGGCAAAGGCACTTAAGCTATGATAATTTCTAGCCAGAACTAGCTGCTATTCTCTAAATGCATTGTCTGTTCTCTCATCTTTGAACTATAAATACATATTTTCAAAAATGTGAAAACAACATTCCCTATTCTATCTTCACCCAGATTCTTAATATTATGACTTAGAAGATTTGCTTTGTCATTTCTCAACAAAGAAGGCTATCTGCAACATTTCCCAAGCAAATTGTTCTTCTTGTAATAACAATTTATTACATTTATTCTTTAAGGTCCAAATTAAATATACAACTAGGATAAACATGCTTTCAGATACAAAGACACTGTGAAGGAGCTATTTTAGTCCTTTCTCCCCACCAACATTGTCCAGGTCAAAGACACCAGAGTGGCCATTAACTCTGCTAAATAATGAATTTGCAACTGCATTGTTTTACTGAAACTTGGCTCATAAGATTTCATCCTGGTCCTGCAGTCCAGAGAATTAGTACAACCACCAGAAACAACCTCAGTTAATCTCTTCATCTCTGTACTGGGTGAAGTTTACTCAATTTATCTCCAGTTCAGGGGCTAAGTATTAAAAGCAAGAAGATATACTTACTATGTTTTCACTTCTACAGGCATATGTATGTGTGTGTGCATGTATACATATACTTATTTTTAACCTAAAATGCATTTAAGGTAGTTTATAAAGATGTATAAATTATCAAGATTAATAAGAAAGAAAGAAGGAAAAAAGTAAGGATGGAAGAAGAGATGGACAAAAGAAAGAAAAAAGAAAGGAAAGAGAGGCAGAGGGGAAAAAAAAATGATGCAAAGAGGAAAAAATGGTCAAAAAGTAAGACAGAGCCCAAGCCAAAGTCAGGTTATAGAACAAATCACTCATACTATGGAAAATTAACTTCTTTGTAGCTCTGCAGGTTGGTGCAGAAAGGGTAACCACCCATGTATAAGGGTGCTAGTCAAAGGTTATCACTGCTCTTTAATGAATGACTCTATTTGGGGGCAAATTAAAGGTAAGGATTCAGGTTTCACAGCTCACCTAGTTCCTTGAGCCAAGATGCTGTTCATCACAGAGGAGAGATTTCTAAGGCCACAGCACAGCAAACAACTTGAGAAATGAAACTTGGATTTGGTGCCAACACTTGCAAATTTTCTTAAGGGTTCCTGCTAATTTGCAGCAGATAGCAAAAAAAGTGTGAAAGTGTGAAATGACACATGCTAGAAGGAAGGGTGGAAACTGGGAGAGAAGAATCAGAGAATGGTTCTACTTTAAGGGGATGTTTAATTTCATTATAACCAATTGTTAGCCTTTTCCTTACATTACTGTTTACTGAAACACTAATTTTCCAAATAAGTGTGTATTTGAGTTTCACCCAGAAACCCTCATGGAAGCAAGCAGGCATTAAGAGTCACTCTAATAAAGGCTTCTCAGTTGGCCAAGGCACCCTAACAGAACAAAAACTTATAGAACAATGTGCCTTTGAAACAATGTACAGTCAGCTCATGCTTGATTGGGCCAAATAAATCATGATGGAGTGGTTGGAGAGATAAAGGGAGACAGGGAGCAGGAGAATAAAGAACAGATATAACCTGATTATTTTATTACCGTGTTCCAAATTCTTTCAACAGCCCTGTGGTCTGTAAGGGAGGCAGTGTTGAGTACTGGGTAAGACCTGCACTTGTCTTTGGTAGTAGAGAGCCTGGGTTCAAATCTGGTCAATAACCCACCTTGGATGACCTTGTATATATTATTTGTCCCCTTTAATTTTTAGTTTGTTCATATGTAATATTACAAAAATATAAATATTTGCCTCTACAAGAGATCACTTTTTATATATAGAGTACAGTGCATGGTAAATAAATACTCAAAAAATCTTAAATTTTTTATTAGTTGAAACATGGACTGGTAGGTTTGGAAAAGCCTTCAGAGGATTATTCTTTCATTTACAGATGAGGCAACTTGGGCTCAGGGGTATTTCCCAACTTTCTCAAAGTCACCCACATAGGAAGATGGTCTTTTGTTCCACAGTCCCTGGCTCTTGGTGTAACAAAGGAGAACAGTTTGCTTTGACATTCATAAAGGATGGTGAATTTAGAGCATTTGCCTCATGGATGGTGTCTGAATTTTTAACATTCTCTTCAAAAGAGTCTGTAAACATTACTAGAAATGAATTCCATCTTCTTTAATGTCATGTTCACTATATTGAATCATATGAGGAACACAGGATAGTAATAGCTCTGCTCTCACATCACCTTAACTCCCACTGGGCACCAGTCAACAGAATTATTTTCCTGTACTCATTTTTATAGAAATCATGGCTCACATGTTCAAATTCAAGCTTTTGGAGAACAAGGGGAGAAAGTTCATGTTGTGTTCCAGTTACTGATGGCAATTATTTTCTGCGCTTCTGCTCTGAGATTGTTATTATCCAAATTCTCACTCAAATGATACATTTACATAGGGTTCTGCTGGTTCATCTTTCAGAAAGTCAAGCCAACACAATTTAAAAACCCACCTCAGCTTTCCTTTTTGAAAGAAGAAATCAGGCTTATCTAACCCATTTCATATGACAGCATGCACATGTGTACAATTTTACAACTCATACTGAACATAGCCTTAATGGTGTTTGTGAGTCACTTTTATTGAATATGATGTGGCTTCCTTGAATAATGCTAAATGGCTAAATAGTTTCCCCCATTGAGAGGCTGATGTATAGAATTCATATTTTAAGGAGGCTTAAAACCCAGATTTCTATCTTAAAGCTGACTCAATGTGTGTGCATGCATGCATGTGTATGTGTGTTCTGTTTCAAAGTCATTGTAAAGAGAAACAGCACTGAAGATCACACAATAAGAGTGCCCAGTTCACCACGAACAAAAGGGTATGCCGGTACAATCATGACCCTTCTCCTGAAATGGCCACTAGAATCACAGTCATTGCATGCCAGACTGGAAGGGTTGTCAACTTGATCTGGCCCATTAAATTCATTCACTAATGATGAAACTCATGCAGACAAAGTGAGATGAAAACCATACGTTTCACTATTAAGAAAGAGAGAGAGAGAAGGAGGAGGAGGAGGAAAGGAGGGATAGAGGGAAGGAGGAAGAATACAGAACAGAAAAGGTTCAAATTTGAATCAGCTTTCTTAAAATTGTATTCTCCATTTTATTTTATGATATATATATAATTAAATTACTAACTAGACAAGCTGGGAATCACATGAATCATTCAGAGTTGAACAGTTATTTGCTTTATGGGGGTCTTCTGCTAAAAATAACAAGACTCTTCTCATATTAAAATAAAAATGCTGGAAGTCATTAACAGGACTGCACAGGCATAAAGATAAGAATGTTCCCCAAACCAGCTGAAGGGCTATTTAGATTTTTTGTTCAACTGAAAAAACAAGCATACAATAAAACGAAACAAAAATGAGTGCCCGAGCTGGGTCCCATTAGAGTTCCTATGACTTAAGCTCTGGCATTAATGAGAGTGTGAGGCTCTTGCTTCAGGACTCCCAGTGGCTCATTATTTCCAAGATGAAGACCAACAAAATATAGAAAGGGAAAGTGTGTTCTTGATTAGAATCCATACTTGAAAAATTCTGAAAACAAATACAATAAATGGAAAATGCATGGTGCATAGTTTGCTTGCTTTTTACTGCAACATAATCTCTGACAGTTTACCCTGATATCTTGAAATACCAATCACTTTTCTTCTGAAACAAGCCTGAACAGTCAATTGTTGGGCAAAAATTTCAACATTTTCACAGAATACTTTTGCAAATGAGGTAAATATTTACAGCTACCCAGTAATTAATTGATGAGTAAAGGTCTAGTTCTCTTACAAATAGTTTTCTTCTCAGTGTCATCATGTAGGACAAATTAAAATTGGCTGAGATTTAAGTTGCTAAGAGTTTACAGACACACACCTCTGAAGGCTGCTAGCTTCAAGCATTGAACAATGAAAGCTGCTCATCTCTGGGAATTCCCTTTTTTCCCTTTAAATATGACAACACATCATTATAAATCAGGTGTTAGGGGAGAGCATTTGAAAAAGCAAATGTATGAATTTTATAACTGGAGTATATAGAAATATGCTAAGAGTTGTTATTTAAAGACCAGACACTCTTGAGAAAAATGATATTTAAATGAACTACATGCTCCATTTTTAGGCTTTGTTTCAAAATCTGTCAAGATCCTGAGGGGCAAAAGAATTTTCTCCTTGGCATTTTTTTTGCCAACTTTTTAAATGTGGCAAAATACACATAATATAAAGTTGACCATCCTGCCCATTAAAAAAAAATCACTTCATTGAAATATGACTGACATGTAAAAAGCTGTACATATTTAATGTATACAACTCAGTGAGTTTGAGGATAAGCATATAAGTATATACTCATGAACCACCACCACCATCAAGTCCATAAACATATCCATTGCTTCCCAAAATTTCTTCCTACTCCCTTTACTATTATTGCATGTATGTGTGTGTGTGGTAAGATTATTTAATGTAAAATCTACCCTCTTAGCAAATTTTAAGTACCCAATAACATTTTAAGTGTATATTTCAGTGCTATAAAGTATATTCATATTGTAGAACCATCTCCACCCCCCATCTCCAGAATTTGTTTCATCTTGCTAAAGTGGAACTCCATACCCATTAAACAATAACTCCCCATTCTTCCTCTCCCCTAGCCCCAGCAATCACCATTCCGCTTTCTGTCTCTAAGATTTGATTACCCTAAGTACTTCATATAAATGGAATCACACAGCATTTGTGATTTTGTGACTGAATTATTTCACTTAGAGTGTCTTAAAAGTTTGTCCATGTTGTAGCATATGTCGGTATTTTCTTCTTTTAAAAGGCTGAATACTATTCCATTGTATTATATATCACATTTTGCTTATCTCTTCACCTGCCCATGGACACCGGTGTTGCTTCCACATTTTAGCTATTGTGAATAACTCTATGAATGTCAGAGTACATGTATCTCTTGGAGACCCTGCTTTCAGCATTTTTGCATATACATATAAAGTGAAATTGCTGGATTAGATGTAAATGAATTTTAAATTCTTGAGCCACTGCAATACTGATTTCCGCAGTGGCTGTACTATTTTACATTGCCAGCGACAGTGCACAGGTATTCCAATTCCCCCACGTCCTCAGTAACACTTGTTATTTCAGTAGCTATCCTAATAGGTGTGAGGTGGTATCCCATTGTGGTTTTGATTTGTATTTCCCTAATGACTTAGTGATTTTGAGCATCTTTTCACATGCTTATCAGCCATTGGCATATTTGAGAACTGTATATCAAATCTTTTGCCCATTTTTGAATTGGGTTGTTTTTTGTTATTGTTGAGTTTTAGGAACTCTCTGTATTCTGGATATTAATCCCTTATCAGATATACAATTTGCAAACATTTCTCTCGTTCTGTGGGTTACCTTTCTTTTTTTTTTTTGGTATCATTAATCTACAGTTACATGTGCAATATTATGGTTATTAAACTACCCCTTCATCAGGTCCCCCCCCACCAACCCCATTACAGTCACTGTCCATCAGCGTAGTGAGATGCTATAGAATCACTACTTGTCTTCTCTGAGTTGTAAAGCCCTTCCTGTGTCCCCACAACATTACGTCTGCTAATTGTAATGCCCCTTTTTCCCTCTTATCCCTCCCTTCCCACCCATTTTCCAAAGTCCCATTCCCTTTGGTAACTATTAGTCCGTTCTTGGGTTCTGTGGGTCTGCTGCTGTTTTGTTCCTTCAGTTTTTTTTCTTTGTTCTTATACTCCACATATGAGTGAAATCATTTGATACTTGTCTTTTTCGGCTTGGCTAATTTCTCTGAGCATAATACCCTCTAGCTCCATCCATGTTGTTGCAAATGGTAGGATTTGTTTTCTTCTTATGGCTGAATAATATTCCATTGTGTATATGTACCACATCTTCTTTATCAATTCATACTGATGGACACTTAGGTTGCTTCCATTTCTTGGCTATTGTAAATAGTGCTGCAATAAACATAGGGGTGCATCTGTCCTTTTCAAATTGGGCTGCTGCATTCTTAGGGTAAATTCCTAGGAGTGGAATACCTGGGTCAAATGGTATTTCTATTTTGAGTTTTTTGAGGAACCTCCATACTGCTTTCCACAATGGTTGAACTAATTTGCATTCCCACCAGCAGTGTAGGAGGGTTCCCCATTCTCCACATCCTCGCCAACATTTGTTGTTGTTTGTGTTTTGGATGTTGGCCATCCTCACTGGTGTGAGGTGATATCTCATTGTGGTTTTAATCTGAATTTCTCTGATGATTAGCGATGTGGAGCATCCTTTCATGTGCCTGTTGGTCATCTGAGTTTCTTCTTTAGAGAAGTGTCTATTCATGTCCTCTGCCCATTTCTTAATTGGATTATTCGCTTTTTGTTTGTTAAGGTGTGTGAGTTCTTTATATATTTTGGATGTCAACCCTTTATCAGATACGTTATTTATGAATATATTCTCCCATACCGTAGGATGTCTTTTTGTTCTACTGATGGTGTCCTTTGCTGTACAGAAGCTTTTCAGCTTGATATAGTCCCACTTGTTCATTTTTGCTTTTGTTTCCCTTGCCCGGGGAGATATGTTCATGAAGAAGTCGCTCATGTTTATGTCCAAGAGATTTTTGCCTATGTATTTTTTAAGAGTTTTATGGTTTCATGACTTACATTCAGGTCTTTGATCCACCTTGAGTTTACCTTTCTGCATGGGGTTAGACTGTAGTCCAGTTTCATTCTCTTACATGCAGCTGTCCAGTTTTTCCACCACCAGCTCCTGAAGAGGCTGTCATCTCCCCATTGTATATCCAAGGCTCCTTTATCAAATATTAATTGATTGTATATATTTGGGTTAATATTTGGATTTTCTATTCTGTTCCACTGGTCTGTGGGTCTATTTTTGTTCCAATACCAAATTGTCTTGTTACTGTGGCTTTGTAGTAGAGCTTGAAGTCAGGGAGCGTAATTCCCCGTTTTATTCCTCCTTCTCAGGATTGCTTTGTCTATTCAGGGTCTTTTGTGGTTCCATATGAATTTTAGAATTATTTGTTCCAGTGCACTGAAGAAAGCTATTGGTAGTTTGATAGGGATTGTATTGAATCTGTAGATTGCTTTAGGTAGTATAGCCATTTTGACAATATTTATTCTTCCTAGCCAAGAGCATGGAATGCATTTCCATTTGTTAGTATCCTCTTTAATTTCTCTTAGGAGTGTCTTGTAGTTTTCAGAGTACAGGTCTTTCACTTCCTTTGTTAGGTTTATTCGTAGGTATTTTATTCTTTTTGATGCAATTGTGAATGGAACTGTTTTTCTGATTTCTCTTTCTGTTAGTTCATCATTAGTGTATAGAAAATCAACAGATTTCTGTGTGTTAATTTTCTATCCTGCAACTTTCCTGAATTCAGATTTTAGTTCTAGTAGTTTTGGAATGGAGTCTTTAGGGTTTTTTATGTACAGTATCATGTCATCTGCAAATAGTGACAATTTGACTCCTTCTTTACCAATCTGAATGCCTTGTATGTCTTTGTTTTGTCTGATTGCTGTGGCTAGGACCTCCAGTACTATGTTGAATAACAGTGGAGAGAGTGGGCATCCCTGTCTTGTTCCCGATCTTAGATGAAAAACTTTCAGCGTCCCGCCATTAAGTATGATGTCAGCTGTGGGTTTGTCATATATGGCCTTTATGATGTTGAGGTACTTGCCGTCTATACCCATTTTGTTGAGAGTTTTAATCATGAATGGATGCTGAATTTTGTCAAATGCTTTTTCAGCATCTATGGAGATGATCATGTGGTTTTTGTTCTTCTTTTTGTTGATGTGGTGGATGATGTTGATGGATTTTCGAATGTTGTACCATCCTTGCATCCCTGGGATGAAACCCACTTGATCATGGTGTATGATCCTCTTGATGTATTTTTGAATTCGGTTTGCTAATATGTTGTTGAGTATTTTTGCATCTACGTTCATCAGGGATATTGGTCTGTAATTTTCTTTTTTGGTGAGGTCTTTGCTCGGTTTTGGTATTAGAGTGATGCTGGCTTCATAGAATGAGTTTGGAAGTATTCCCTCCTCTTCTATTTTTTGGAAAACTTTAGGGAGAATGGGTGTTATTTCTTCTCTATATGTCTGGTAGAATTCAGAGGTGAATCCATCAGGCCCAGGGGTTTTGTTCTTGGGTAGTTTTTTGATTACCAATTCGATTTCGTCACTGGTGATTGGTCTGTTTAGTTTTTCTGTTTCTTGCTTGGTCAGTCTTGGAAGGTTGTATTTTTCTAAGAAGTTGTCCATTTCTTCTATGTTTTCCAGCTTGTTAGCATATAGATTCTCATAATATTCTCTTATGATTCTTTGTATTTCTGCGGGATCTGTCATGATTTTTCTTTTCTCATTTCTGATTCTGTTTATGTGTGTAGATTCTCTTTTTCTCTTAATGAGTCTGGCTAGGGGTTTATCTATTTTGTTTATTTTTTCAAAGAAGCAGCTCTTGGTTTCATTGATTTTTTCTATTGTTTTATTCTTCTCAATTTTATTTATTTCTTCACTAATCTTTATTATGTCCCTCCTTCTGCTGACTTTGGGCCTCATTTGTTCTTCTTTTTTCAATTTCAGTAATTGTGTCTTTAGACTATTCATTTTTGAATGTTCTTCCTTCTTTAAATAGGCCTGGATTGCAATATACTTTCCTCTTAGAACTGCCTTTGCTACGTCCCACAGAAGTTGTAGCTTTGTGTTGTTGTTGTCATTAGTCTCCATATATTCTTTGATTTCTGTTTTGATTTGGTAGTTTACCCATTGATTAATTAGGAGAATGTTGTTAAGTCTCCATGTATTTGTGAGCCTTTTTGATTTCTTTCTAAAATTTATTTCTAGTTTTATACCTTGGTGATCTGAGAAGTTGGTTGGTAGGATTTCAATATTTTTGAAATTACTGAGGTTCTTTTTGTGGCCTACTATGTGGTCTATTCTGGAAAATGTTCCATGTGCACTTGAGAAGAATGTGTATCCTGTTGCTTTTGGGTGTAGAGTTCTGTGGATGTCTGTTAGGTCCATGTGTTCTAGTGTGTTGTTCAGTGCCTCTGTGTCTTTACTTATTTTCTGTCTGGTTGATCTGTCCTTTGGAGTGAGTGGTGTGTTGAAGTCTCCTAAAATGAATGCATTGCTTTCTATTTCCTCCTTTAATTCTGTTAGTATTTGTTTAACATATGCTGGCACTCCTGTGTTGGGTGCATATATATTTATAATGGTTATATCTTCTTGTTGGACTGACCTATGGGTTGCCTTTTACTCTATTGATAGTAGCTTTTGATGCACAAATTTTTTAATTCTCATGAAGTCCAATTTGTCTATTTTTTCTTTTGTTACCTGGGCCTTTGGTGTCTCATCTAAGAAATCAGTCCCAAATCCAATGTTGTGTAGCTTTTGTCTTATGTTTCTTCTAAGAGTTTTATTGTTTTACATCTTACATTTAGGTTCTTGATCCATTTTGAGTTACTTTTTGTATATGATGTTAGGTAAGGGTCCAGCTTTGTACTTTTGTGTGTGGATATAGTTTTCCCAGCACTGTTTGTTGAAAAGGCTGCCCTTTCCTATCAGAAGGTCCAAGTTCCTTTGTAAAAATTAATTTGCCATATATGCAAGGGGTAATTTCTTAGGCCTCTATTTTATTTCATTGGTTTATATGTCTACCACAATTTTGATTTCCATAGTTTGTAGTAAGTTTTGAAGTCAGGAGGTGTGACTCCTTCAATTTTGTTCTTCTTTTTAAAAATTGTTTTATCTATTTGAAGTTCCTTGAAATTCCATATGAATTTCAGGATGGATTTTTTAATTTCTGAAAAAAAAGCCACTGAGATTTTGATAGGGTTGCATTGAATCTGTTGAAGGTTTTTTATAGTACTGACATCTTAACAATTTTAAATCTTCCAATCCATGAACATGGGATGTATTTAGATTTATTTATGCCTTCTTTAATTTCTTTTGGGAACATTTTGCAGTTTTCATTGTACAAGTCTTTTTCACCCTTGGTTAAGTTAATTCCTCAATATTTTATTATTTTTGATGCTATTGTAAATGAAACTGTTTTATTAATTAGAAATCAGAAATTCCCCAACAAAGTAAGTACCTGGACCTAATGGTTTCACTTGTGAATTTCACCAAACATTTAAAGTATAGCTAACACCAATATTTTTCAAATTTTTCCAAAACATTGAAAAAGGAACACTTCCTAACATATTTTATGAATCCAGTATTGCCCTGATACCAGAGCCAGACAAAGACATCATTATAAACACTGATGCAAAATCCTCAAAAAACTGACTCCAGGAGCATATTAAAAGGATGATATACCATAACCAAGTGGGATTTATCTTGGAATTCAAGGATGTTTTAATGGAAATCAGTCAATAAAATAAGCCATATTGACCGAATGAAGAAAAAAACAGATGCATGATTATCTCATGATTCAGAAAAAGCATTTGATTAATTCAGTACCCTTTTACATTGAAAAACACTCATCACATAAAATAGGGTAGAAATAGGAATAGAACATAGGAATAGAAGAAACAACCTCAACCTAATAAAGACTATATATGAAACCCCCCCAGTAATAATCTAAATAATAGACTGAAATCTTTTCCTCTAAGACCAGGAAAAAGGCAAGGTATTACCCATTTTGCCACTTCTATTCAACATGGTGCTGAAATCTAGCCAGAGCAATTAGATAAGAAAATGAAAGAAAGGAATATCAAAATTGGAAAGGAAGAAGTAAAACTATATCTGTTAAAAGATGACATAAAAGATGAGAATCGGGGGTTTGGATGTAGGTTGGTTTGGGGTGTTATTTACTATGCAGGTGGAGGTTGGAATGCCTCTTCTTATTTCACATATACTTCATTCAGAGGCTAAGTAAAACTATCTCTATTAAAAGATGATAAAAGCTCATGTGGAGAAAACCCTAAAGATTTCACCAAAATTGTTGAAAAAAATGAATTTAGTGAGGTAGCAGGATACAAAGTCAACACATAAAAATCAGTTGCATTTGTATATATTAACAATGAACAATCTAAAAAGGAAATTAAGAAAACAACTCCTTAGATTTTTTAAAGAATTTATATCATAGATATATTTGAAGGTCAAAAAGAGGAAAACATACAAAATTTGCACTAGAAAATTTGAATTTTCATTTAAAAATGTAACTTTCATAATAAATTTTAACTCACTTTTGTCCTTTTCTTAAAATGATAAGTAAACAGAATAATTTAATTTTAGATATATCAGGGTTAATCTTTAAGCCTTCATTTTATGGTTGGAAAAGTTACTTGCACAAGTTTTCTCAGCTAGGTCTTTATTCATGTTCTTTTCTACTTGTTTCTCTCCCCATAAAATGTATATACACAATTAAATATAAATGGAATTAAAGAATAGTAAAAAGAAAATTCTATTAGGCATGAACACTTTATTTTCTCCCTAGCTCTTTGTCTTAGTAGCTGTGTGGCAATGGACAAATTATTGCTTTCTCTGGGCTTGATTTTCCTAATTTCAAGGGAAAAAATGGAGGATATCCTATTATTTTATCTGGTCTGCACAGGTTTTCACAGTGGTTTTCTAGCTGTAGTTCACTATGCTGAAGGATTCAACAGATTACTTCAGGGGCTAAAACTTGAGAACCGGGGGCTTGGATGTAGGTAGGTTTGGGGTGTTATTTACTATGCAGGTGGAACTTGGAATGCCTCTTCTTATTTCACATATACTTCATTCAGAGGCTAAGTTTATGTCTGTGTTATAAATTGACACTTGATTATAAGATTCATTTGAAGTCAGGATTCTGCCACTAATATTATTATGATGATCAAAAGGACTGGTGCTCTGAAAATAGGCTTAAAAAATACAAGACATATTAATATTATAATTTAATCAGTATTAATTCAATAATGATTATTTCTTTCTAATATTAACAAGTGTTTCTTGATGCAGTGACTCACAAAGCTGCATCCTCTAAGACTCTAAGATATATATTAGCACTGAACCAGAGTTGTACATAAGCAAAGCAGCAACTTGTCTTTTTTTACAAGTGAGGGTGCAGACTTTGTAGGTTTTTACCCCAGGCTTTCCTTTTCTAGGTTTCCAGCTATCAAAATTAAAATAATAAGGCTTTCAAAATTTTGTTAATGTCTTTTGGGGACAGAGTCTCTGATTTTTTTTAGGATTTCATTTGTTTCCAAGGTCCACAAGACTGTGTTGTTAACCCCTTTTTATTATGAGCCAGCTCTTGAAGCAGGTGGAAACCCATAAAACTACTGATTAGCTGAAAAATTTTAAATATATAAAATACACGTGTGTGTTTATTTAAATAAACACATATATAGATAGAGATATTTCAAAATAATTTCCCTCACCATGTGCTTGCTAGCCTTTAAAACATGCTCAAAAAGAGCAAACTGATTGTCTCAGTCAGTTTGGGCTGCTATAACAATTTACCAGACTGGATGTCTCAAAAACAAACGTTTATTTTTCACAGTTATGGAAGTTGGACATCCAAGATCAGGGGGCCAGCTTGGTCAGGTTTTTAGTGAGTACCCTCTTCGTGTTTTATAGAGGGCTATCTTTTGCTGTGTCCTCACATGATGGAAGGAGAGCTAGCTAGCTGGCTGGCCTCTTCTCATAAAGGCACTAATACCATTCATGAGAGCTCCACCCTTATGACCTAATTACCTTGCCACAGACCCCACCTACAAACACCATCACGTTGGGCCTAGGGTTTCAACATATGAATTTTGGAGAGACACAAGCATTCTGTCCATTGCAGCAATGAAGGAGCTGATGTTTGGTAATGGTTTTCCAAACCATGAGTTAGTTTAGAATAACATTAGACAAAGTGCACCTTAGCAATGGTGGATTTAATATTTGCAGCTCCAACAATTTGCTTAAAACCCTGAAAGTCCCTGACATGTAATAACCTGTTAGATTGCCGAGTTTGAATCATCTTCTATTGGGGGTGGAGGGAGGAGTGGGTGGGGCACCCCTGCAGCATGGCAACGAGTCACTTATTAATGAGTGAACCAAGCTGACTATGCCACAGCCTCATCTCAGTTCAGCTTTGCTGTTCTGTGGTTTTTGCCATAGAAATGATGGATGTTTGTCTCTGAGAAAGTGATAGTTTTACACCAATAATATATCCTCAGGAAATCATTAAGGATATGCATTAAGTTTTGTGAGTAGAAAATTATTGAAAAGTTATTTATTATATAGTATAGTGTTGGAAACAACTCTAGAGTTCAAAAATAAGGGGACTAAGTAAGTATATAGTATGTCTAAATAGTGAATTTTTTTGTCTAAAAATTGAAGCTACAGAAGATTATTTAATGGTATGGGAAGTTAGTCATTAATTATATAAGTTGACAGCAGCATGACAATTTGTATAAAGGGAAAGAGAGAGAAATATAGAGTAGACAAAATCTACAATGCACACCAAATCCCTCATAACAGCATATTCTTCAAAATGCATTTAGAATATAAATCAATTTGCATGCTGGTTCCTTCTGTTTTTAGCCTCCAGCCTGTCTGTTTCCACTTTTGACATACTTAAAACTTTTTTGAAGACAGCAGCCAGGGTGATGTATTTAAAATGTAGTTTGATGTTAACACTTCCCAAAACCTTCAGTGGCATCCCATTATATTGACAATAAATCCCAAACTCTAATGTGACCTGGAAGGCTCTGCATGAAATGACCTGCCTCCGTCTGCTATCTCATTTCATAATGCTCTACTGGGGCTTATTCAGCTCCTGTCACACTAATACTCTTCCAAGCTTTTCCCCAGTTCAGACCCTCTGAATGTGTTGTCCTTTTTCCTTAAATAGGCCCCAGTTGTTCATTCTTTAGTCCCAGCTTAAATGCCGTCTCCTCTGACACACTCATAATCTTAGCTATATTAGCACTTTAATCTGTTTTATTTCACTTGTCTATATGGCCTTTACAGAAAAAGTATTAGACAATAAGTTCCATGAGAGTTATAATCATGCCTATTTTAATCATTACTATACTGTGGCTGGCATATATTAGCTGAAAAAAATAAGTGTTACATGAATCATGAACAAAAATCTTATCTTTTTGGTATATTCATATGAACTGGAGTTTTGATTTCTTACAATCAGAAAGATCAACAAAATAGTTTAATATATTATTCAGGTTTTAATTTTTGCAGAACTCAGTATACCCTGTTAAATCAGAGGCTTGAACAAAATTGGCTCCATTTATCTGTATTAATCTTACTTTATTGGAAAAAGTGATTTTAAGTATTGAGGGCTTTCACATTATTCAATAAGTTCATTGAAATCTTAGGCAAATGCTCAGCATATCACTCTCTTGTGATGGAGGTAGCTACAGCAGATACATAAACAATGTGGCTTCTCTGCTCACTCAAGTAAAGCAACAAAATTATATTCTTTTAGTAAAATTAAATACTTTCTGTTAAATAAACATACTTCATCATTATTCACTTTAATTAAAGATACTAGATTAATAAGCTTGGAATGGAGTTATTATAATCAACGGCATTCCTGAAAAAGAACAGAATTACTATGGTTTCTGTCCTTTGTGGTTGTTCTTGAATTTAAAACATTCTCATACACATACACACACACAAAAACCTGTTTTTCAGAGTATTTTGAATATCTACTGTTTGTTAAAGTGTGTCATCACCTCACTATCACTTAATACAGATTTTTAAATTAAATTTGCTTCAAGAGATATTATCTTTTGTGAAGCATTAATTATTTTTTAGAGAGAGATAGGGAAACTCAAGATTACCAAGTGCTCCAGATGAATTACAATGCATGGATGTCTTCTATCCCAGCACATGCTCCAAATCCCATGCAAGAGATCCTAAAAATGTCTATCAAGAAAAAATTTTGACATGTTATCTCTTCACTGTAAGTGTCATAGAAAATTTCAGAACCTGTACATAAAATGAACAGAATGAGCGGTTTTTCCCCGTGAGCTGCAAGTCTAAGAAGTTGCTTTACTAGATTATATTTAAGCTGTGAATGTTAAAATAAAGGCATGTAGTACAGCCTAAAGTTCTTTTTTTTTGTTTTTTTGTTCTTTGTATTTTTAAATCTAATGCATATATTTTCCTGTTATACCTTCAGAGATGAGGAATTACATGTATTTACTCAATTATTTATATTAATAAAAGAAATACATGACATATACTTATGTATTTATATATCCTCATAGTCCTTTACAAGTACACAATTACTACAAGTATCAAGTACTAAGTGTGTAGGTTTTAATTGTGATTTTGGCCTAGTGGGAAAAGTAATCATGGCTGATAGAAACATTTTTCTTGCAATATGATAAAGGGCTCAGACAGACAAGAGTCTTTCAATTACATACTGATGTGAAACTTACAAAAATAAGTCAGTTGGGAAAATGGTTAGTCTGTGAAGACTCTGTAAAGGCCAAATTATCCCTGATTTTCTAGGGCATGGAATGGGGGAGGGAGGGAAGTTTCAAGTCAGTGGGGTAGGTCAACCATGCTATAATAGGAATGGCTGTAGTTCAGTGGAGTTTAGCCCCATTCTGTTAAGAAACAACACTACTAAATCCACTACAAAGTACTAGCCTTTGGTTATAGAAAGACAAATAAGTCTCCAACGCTGGTCTAAATAATTTTCCAGTCTCACAGGAAAAGATGTAAATATAAAAAGATAATTACAGTGCAGTGTACCACATAATGAGATAGAATTGGAATCTGGAATTGGTCTGGGAAGATGAATTATAGATTCAGGTCTAAACTTAGAAGTAAGAAGTAAGTTACCAAGATGGAAGAGAAAAGAGTTAATATGTTCCCACAGGGTTGCTTTGCATAAAGTTATTTATGTAAGATTCTTAAGGGGCAAAAGGCTATTAGTTCAGAGGATAGCAAGATATATCCATACAATTACCTACTCACACTTGGTGAAGAAATACTTCCACTTTCTCATTATTCATCCCAGCAAGGTAGAAAATTAGATAAGAGAAGGATGATTGCCATAATTCAAGATGCTATCCCATTACAGTGATTCCAATAATGGTCGAGAAGAACAAATTTCCCAAGATAGTGCTTCCATACCTTTCCTCTTCTTTTGATTTCAACATTAGTAAGGGAATTTCGAAATCCAAAGGAAAAAGAACAAATTACACCCACTTAGCTATCATGGTTGTGGGGCTCACAAAGTATCACACATAGTCCTCACTGACACACCTTATTGTTGATTTACCAATGCCAGTGAGCCAACACCTGACTCTGGTATTTTAGAGTGATCCCATATAAGACAATTAACAAAATACAGCTGCTAGTCTAAGGCTTTGACTCAAAAGTATGTATTTTGGAACTAAAGCCCCCAGTCTGACCTAACAAGTAGATAAGTCACTAATGAAGAGATTTCCAGTGTTCATATTTTTCATGCCTTTTCTTTCTCCTCTCTAACTTCTTTTTTTTTCTTTCCCAAATGGAAGACAAGATAAATTGATAAAAAGAGATACCAAAGTAAATGGGAAGAGTAAATATTCACATTAATTTGAAGATAAGCCACAAGAAAAATTGAGAAAGAAGCGAATATTCTTTCTAGTTCCACTTGGAAGAAAGCATGAGTAAGGATTTGGTAGTGTATCAGTTTATCCGTGGACAAGACAAAGAGGAAGGAAGGAAGGAAAGAATGAAGGGAGGGAGGGAAGGAAAAGAAAATAAATGGAAGGCTCTAGAAAACCATTATCCTCATCACCATCCATTTAATGACTATTTATGTCCAGAAAAGTAAATGGTTCAGTGCCTTCAAAGAGAAATTTAGAATAGGGGATTTGAGATAAGGAGAAAAGTTGCAGTACTAAGAAACTTGAGAAATGAATGAATATACTTGCAAGATAAAAGAATAGAGATAATTTTCCCAAGGCCCTCCTGCATGGCTCTGAGTAATTTCTGGTTGAGTGTATGAGGCCATCACCAAATAACACAGTACATAACCAGAAATTAGACACATTTAAATATAGTTGACACAAAGCAAATAGAAGAAGGTGAACATTACAAAGGAAAGGTCCATGCCAGTAGTTCTAGAGAGATTCTAATTCTCAGGCTCCATTCTCAGAAATTATTAAGTGGGTCCAAGGTAGGTCAGACATCTGCTCAGGGATCCACAGACTATGCTGTCACTAAATTAGCTGAGACACTATGTATAGAATAAAATTTCCAGGGTGACTAGTGGCATAATTTAAAACTGCCCAAGATAATTCTGAGAAGGAATTAATCTTATGATAATTATACATATTTATAAGATAGTCACATGTGAAGAGAGCTGAATAAGGTAGTTATTCCATTTTATTCTACTCTTTTTTTTTTACAAACATAGGGTATCTGTTTTAGAGGACTAATCTCACTTGGCCAAAATTTAAGGGCTTAATAGTGGTTCTTTTGGGGTTGGGCAAAAAAGGTATAGAATATGTAGTTATTTGTTCCTTTTCAGGATATAATTCACAGAACTACCATGATGTAATTTTTTCCTCCTGCCTTCCAAGCATTAATTCTAAAAGCACATGCATTGACTACTCCATTTCCCAGGTTAGGTTTCAATGGAAACATCATGAAGTGCCTTGGTCAGAGGAGAGCTCTTATCAGATCTCTGGCAATAGTGTTAAAGCTGATATCATGGACTTAGGCCAATAATTTCCATGGATTGCTTTCCTCTTTCCCACATTGTCTGCCATGCTAATTTATGAGGAAATGATGCCACTTGGTAGTACTGCTTTCATAAAAGCCATGGTAGATTGCATAAACAGTGACAGTACTTTTCAGCTCCTCTTATCAAGAAGAGTATCTTGCCGCACCACTGAAGCCAGGCTGGCCTGGTAACCTTCTTTGTTTAAAACAAGGCTAAGGAAGTGAAGTTGTACAAATCCCAACCGTAGACCTTAGGTGCCCTGTCTTAGATTGCTGCCACCATGTGAATAAGCTCAGTTTAGCCTGCTGGAGATGAGATCAGGTACCAAAGAACTAAAGTCCCACAGCCAAAAGCCAGCCAATTGTCAGACATGAAAGTGACACCAGTTAGCCCCCATTTAACACACCAGCTGACTGCACATATATGATCAAGTCCACTAAGCAGCAGAGCCCAGCCAAGATCAAAAGAATTGCCAAAAATTACAAACTAATTATAGTTGCTTTTAAGCCACAACATTTTGGGGGTAGTATTTATGAAACAATAAATGACAGTTAACTCCATGTCATTTTAGCACATTTATGTAGCTAAAATTACTATATTTCTGTACCAAATGATAATTAACATATAAATTACTATGCTTCTGCACCATACTTTCACCTCATATCTCAGTTATTACAACAAGGTTAGATTTCTCTTTTTCAGTCTTTGTAAAACCAAGTACTACACTTACCTATACTCACGTTATTGAGTTCCACATGTAAGTATTGGGATTATACGAGAAGCAGTGCAGTAGTCAAGTGGTCAGATCCTAGCACAACAGAGACATTCTTTTGACCCTTCCCACCACATACTTGTTCCTTGGTGTTAGATAAATGAATGAATTTCTCTATTTTTACTTTAAAAAGTAAGGATAATAATAACTACTTTAAAAAGCTATAGTGAGGAGAAAATAACATATTTAATGTTTCATGCATGATAGGTATTCAATAAGTTTTTATTTTGAAACTTTTTAGCATACTGCAGTGGCCCCTATGCTTTTTTTTATTAATATATAATTAATATATTATTTCAACTCTTTAACTCTCATAGCTTCTTTTCTTTAAATGACTTTATATTCTTTATTTTCATAATGAAAAAAATCTCATAGAGGGCTTACTATGTGAAAGAAACTATTACATATGTCTTCAATATTGTGCTATGCTGCAGGTCCTTTTCCTTTTATCATGATCCAGAACATTCCCATCATGTGAACACATTGATATGACTGATATCCAACATTACAGCCTTTTAATTTTTTTTTGTTTTTGGAATGAGGGGTTAGTCATTTTTCTAGTCAGAATCAAATCAGAAAGAAAATTGTATTAAATGATTCAGAACAATAAAATCAGAGATCATATCTTATTCAAGGAATAACATCTTAATACTAAGTGCATCAGGTGCCTACAACTTCTGCTAATCAAATATATTCTCACAACATGAGAGCTGTCCAGAGAAGTCAGAACAGGAGCTCCTTCAAACAGCAATTTCTTCAGTGTCTGACTATGGTTTATTGTTATTGTTAAATGCAGATAAATTACTTTCTTTTTGAAAAGCTTATTCAGCATGCTTCTTTTTGAGATCCACTTTAGCCATATTTTCACTTCAAGATTAAATTCATCTATAACTATAATTTTCTTTGCTTCAGAGGAGATAGAGTCATTTGTTCTGAAGCTGAACACATTTAAGATACTTTGAGCTTGTATCACTGAATCAGCTACCTAAAAGGAAGTTCTTTTTGCCATTATGAAGGTCAAAGGGAAGATTAATACACAGACTATAATACAATAATATAGTTTATCCTATCAATAAATGGTTTTGAACAAAAAGTTAAATAAAACATCCCCCCAAAATAAAAGTGCCTACATTTCTATGGCTATATATGAAACATATAATACATCTCAAAATTCGTGATGGATGTGAATATTTATTTGCCTAAAATAGTGGATGGATAACCAGATAGGAACTATACCTAAAAAGTTGGCATCAACTCAGGGATTCAGAGTACCTGCTCCTAATTTTTAAAATTGAACTTTGGAATGTGACCACAATTATTCATTATATTCAGATGTCCACTTCAGTGGTGTATTATAAATGTACTAAAAATCAAGTACATTACAGTTTTGAAACCTAGGAATAAAGACTATATGTTCTATATTTCTGGAGGATCACTAACTCCCTAGTTTATTAAAAAATACTGTCACTTGAAATATGGGAGTCATAATACCAGTATGGATCTAATATATCTGAAAGATAAGTAACATTTTTGGTGATGTTTTTAAATAACACTGTAAGTTCAGTGAATCAAAGGTTACATTTATAACTGTATTAATTTGGAAGATGGAAAATACATGGGAAATATTTTGTAGGGAATAGCATAACTTTACCACCATTGTTTGAAAGACAATTGTTTGTTTGTTAGTTTGAAGGGAGCACTGCTGATAGTTTTAAAATATGCAGATTGCTATGATGATGTCTGTCTATCCTTTGTCATGTTTGTAAAAGATGAAGGTAGAGAGGGTGCTCCTGAGAGGCACAGACTTGAATGGAGTTTTGAGCAGGTAAAATGACGATACAAGTAGACTCTGGTAAGTTACATATATATAATGTAATACCTAAAGTAACCAATAAAAAAGCTACATGTGATTTAGTAATTGTTTTAAATAAAAAACAAACAAACAAACAAATAAATAGAGGTTGAAGGTTCTTCCAAAAGGATGAGGCTCAATAGATAGAGTCTGAGGTTGTGTGATTGAAGGGAAATTGCACCAAGCATCTTTTTCTTGCTTCCCCTGGAGCATTTCTGTTTTTATTAGCGACAAGGAGAGCACAGACCGCCCTCTACCTTCCAAATTCCTCTTTAACAGTAAAGATGCAGCTCAGATGTTTCTTCTTCCCTTCATTCCTCAATGACCTAATATTCTTTTTTAAAGTTATCCCCTCTCTCACTCTCTCTCTCACTCACTTGCTCTAGCTTTTTTTGTATTATTAGTACCATTTCATAGGGCAAGGCCATTAAATTTTCATCTCATTGATCCATTTTTGCAACATATATTTGTTAAGCACCTACTGTAAACCAGATACATACCAGTAACAGATGATACAAAAATTTAAAAAGCACAATTTCACCATCAAGAGCAATTGTATCCAGTTGGGACCACTGACTACTATAATATGATTATCATATTGCCTCAGATATGCTATGTAGAAGTACAGAAAAGTAAAGTGTTATAGGATCACAAAGGGAGAACCCTTAATATGGGAAATGGAGGGTTTAAGAAATGTTCCTTGAATGAAATGACATGTAATGTGAGGTTTGTAGGACGAATGGGAGGAAAAAAGTATATATAAAGGCCTTTTAGTGAGATAGAATATGATGAGGAAATAGGAAAGAAATTCGCCATGGCTGGAGTGTAGAGTGAACACCCATTCACACACACACAGTGTGCCATGCAGAAGGACCTCATAAATGCTGACTAATGGCTGAGCAAGGCTCTCAGAAGAATGCTGCATGGTCGGTAGGGCTACAAAACGGAGCATCAGTTTATTCGATCCTGGGATTAGGGGACAAAGGAGATCAGCAAGGGAGGTTAGAGTCTGCCTCTTGCCATAATTCAGCCCAATGATACGAACTAGGAGACTTTCAGTGAGATGTCAAAATATGCTCTGTTTTGAGGGAAGTGGGATCAAGAATAGCCTTATCTATGAGAAGTCTTTTTTCACCATCACATATCATGATGAATGAATGAAGACTGGCATTTGAAACACGAGAGGCATTTTAGAAAACTTGCTCTCTGGTTCCCTCTCTCTCAGATGCTTTTGATTTCTAAGGAATCTTATTTTCTTTTCCCATTTATTTTTCTTTCATTTAAAAACTACACAGGAATCCTTCCCATATGCCAGACACTATGCTAGATACTTGAGGGATACAAAGATGTTAAAACACCAGAAAAGACAAACTCATGAAACTCCCTTCTTAGGGCTCTGCTATAGGTGGACAGCAGGAAACTTGCGGGGTTTCTTGCAATTTATCTAGCCTGTTTATTATATATGTTCCTTCTTAGAAGATACCTGTGTGAATGAGTAAGATCACTTCACCACTTGAGCACACAGCTACTGTTATTTATGGAGCATCCATTGGGTACTTTGCACTTGAGGTATATTCTCTCCTTAATCCTCACTATGACCCTATGGGGGCATAATCTTCATTTTACATATGAGGAAACTGAGGCTGTTTATTTATAAAGGTTAAGGTATTTGCTTAAATTCTTACAACTAATGTGATAGAAAAGGATTTTGCAGAGGTTTGTCTCATTCTTCAAGCCTGCGTTTTGAATTTCTAACCTAATTGCCTTCTTGCCAAACATAACATGATCCTATTCCATAGATTTTTAAGTGAATGTAAAATCAATTCAAGATAAGTATCAGGACAACATATTTTCAACTTTATTTTGCATTTCCCCAAACAATATTACATCTGTGTTTCCTTTGCACTGACTCTGTGTAATACACCTGGAACAGCAACATTATGAAACATATAGGATCATTTCCTGAGGACTTTTTAACATGGCGCAATATTCCTTAATCATAAAAGGTAACAGGTTGAAACCAGTTATAGTCATGCATCACTTCCTAATTTAAAATGATGCTTCTCCTAATAATGTAATTTCACAGAACGATAAACAAAACAGCCATCTATTTGGTTTTTACATTTCATCTCAGGATCAGGAACAAGGGTTTCTGATATTTGAGAGGATTCTTTCGGCAATCTTTGAGAAAAGTGTTTCAGATAATCACAATGTGAATAAGAAGCAAGGGAGGAATGGGGATCCTGTCTGCCTTCATCCTTTTGTTGATAAAGCAGAACAGCTGCTTCTCCATAGAAGGAAACTGTGAGATTGTTTCAGAGGTGTTTTTATTTTCCAAAAGTTGGTGATTTTCATGTCTAATCAGTTCTCTGGTTCATCAGAATGGTTAATTGCTGAGAAAGTCATCTGATCAAAACAACTGGACCTTTTCAACTATTTGGCAATATAGTAGGGCTTTCAGTTATCAACCTCAATTATCTCAAAAGCGGGTGATGTATTCAGTTTTAATCAGAGCAGTGAGGCTATTACACAGCTTGACTCTGCTTTTCATTGGGTCATGGTAGACTCAAACATAGTTACCAATGGTTATAGTAGAAGGAGCACACCCTTTGGAATCAGACATGGATTTAAAACCATCTCTGTCATTTATGAATGATTTTTGACAACCTACTTGAATTTTTCAAGGATGTGTTCTGTCATCTGTATAATAATGAAATTAATATCTATATATATAAGAAGGATGAAAAGTACTATGAAGTAGTAAACTACTAGTACATCCTACTTCTGTTCTATCATCCTTGTAATCAAAAGGCAATCCTAGCAATATGAACAGGCAGCTGGAAAGAACACGATTTTTTATCTTGCCTTAACTGTCTGTCTAACTTGTAAAATAACTTTGGTTGAAATTAAGCACATTGTTTACTTATATACTTTTTTGACAATTCTATCATAGCAGTGGAAAATGGAAACAATATTATTCTAATAAATCATCTTAACAGCTCAGTAAGTGTTTAATGTTGGCTTAGCACTTTTACCTGTTTAAAGAAAAACAGGATACAAATAAAGAGTATGCTGCTATTACTCTGCCTCTGCAAGCTTGCTGAACACACTGGAAGGCACTGTGCGTTAAGAATATATTGTATACCTTGGACATTTTCCTTTCCAAAACTTCACACGAGATTTAAATGTTGACCAAAAATGTGATAGAGTAATAATAAAGCCCTTTCTTCTTTCCATTATGGACTAGGGGGAATTTGTTAGGTCCAAAGATATTCCCTTGGGTGATGAATCAGATGAAAATTTTCATTAAGAAACATCATTCTCTTTTGGGTAGATGAGGTCTACATCCCCTTACCATTCTTTAATATGCAGCGGCAAACTAGTAATAATGAAGGTCTGCATAACTGATACCATTACATGGGGATGTCCAATAGGCCAGCATTCCCCAACTGAGAGCCCTGAATTTTTAGAAATTGTGATAATTCAAGGGATCCTTTAGCTTTAGGATAGAAAGAGGTGGTGAAAACAGTCTTGAAGTTCTTACACAAAACTAGTTAATTACTATTCCCACCACCACTAAAGTACTTCCACTTTTTCATTTCTCAATCTGTTCTTTCCTGACTTTGTAACCTTACCAAAGGTGTTGCCCATGGTGTTCAGTTGGGCTTGAATTCATGCATTTAAGTTACGAAGTAGAGAAAAGCGGGAGAGAAGTAAGAAGTAACCTAGACAAGATGTCATGAGATTTGCAGGTCAATTCAACATATGTCTATTGAATCACTGATTTTGTAACCCTCTGAAGCACCTACGAAGATGAGTTAGACATATCTTCAAATTGCTCACATTTAATTAGATATACATGTCAGATTCCCCAAACCACCAGGGAAGACCCTGAGTAAGTAATCCCCAAAGTGGAAGAAAAGGGTCTGTGGTTTCCAATAAGGTGTGTGTGTGTGATTTTCTGTAGTTTGTTGCAACTCTCAAAAACTCATATGCATATATTTCCTTCCAATGCCAACTGACTGATTGATAATAGATGCCTGGAGCACAGCATAGAAAAAAGATCCTGAGGTTGCTTGAAGCCTTGACAGAGGAGGCCCCAAGTCAGTGTCAGCCATGTGAACGAGTCACCAACTGTGTTTTCAGTTTATCATCCTGTGGCCCACAGGACAAAATTCAACTTACTAGTATGGCATACAAGATATCTATTTCATATCGCATCCTATGTCCTGGCATAGTACACAGGATGACAGAATACTTACGGTTTACTCAATGTGCCATACTGTTTCTCATCTCAGAGCCTATATTCACTCAACTCCCATTCCTGAGAATAATTTACCTCTCATCCTAACATTGTCTTAGAGAAAAATCTCCTTTTCTTTCATGTTTGAACTCAAAAGACTTCTGACTCCTAAAGAGATCTGACTTCTTATTTCCCCATATAATCCTGTAGAGGACATTAGCACAGTGTCATATAATAAACTGGTTTGTTGACATTCAGTATCATAGTAGTGATATATTTCTGGGCAACAAATTGTCCTAAAACTTAATAGATTGAAACAACGAGTATTCATTTTCTCTCAGTTTCTGGGTTCAGTTGATGATTTAGCTCAAGTTCTCTCACTAGATTGTGGCAAAGGTGTCAAGTGGGGTTGTAATCATTTCAATGCTTGATGAAAGCTGAAAGATCCACTCCCAACCTCACTTACATGTTGCCATCAGGTCTCAGTTTCTTGCAGACCATTGAACTGAGGACCTCAGCTCTTCACTATACCAGTGGGCCTCTCCATTGGGCTTCTTACAGTGTGGCAACTTGCTTACCCCCAGAAAAACAAGATTCAAGAAAAAGAGAGAAATCCTAAGGCAGAAGCCACAGTCCTTTTAATAACCTCATTTCAAAAGTGACATCTCATCACATCTGCCACATTCTGGTCGTAAGAAGCAAGTCAGTAAGTTCAGCCAACCCTGAAGGGGAAGAGATTACACAGGCCATAAATACTAAGAATCAGGAATCACTGCAAATCATCTGAGTTGGCTACCACCTACAGTGCCTTCTCTAACTGGGCTGAACCCAAAATTAATTTCTCTGTGTGTGCCTATCACTGCCTAGTGTTTGGCACAGTAAATATTGAGAAAGAAAGAAGAGTGGGAGAAGAGAAAAAGAGCCATCACAGCTAAATTATAAATTCAATTCCTTAATCACTAGAAATGACAAATATACACATTTATTTCAAAGAAATAAGCACAATTTTAATATCTTAGCCAAGATTTA